>JARUPY010000556.1:0-360666 GCA_029817715.1 Melastoma dodecandrum | reverse complement strand
TATCTTTGAACGGCGAGATCTTGCATTGATCAGAAAGGGAACAAAACGAATGTTAGTTCACATTTATGCAACAACGAGAAGTTGGTTTCTGTCCTAAACATTTGTCACTCTTAGGAGCATGGAATTATGTGGCGGACGAAAGAAAGCTGTTGACGGGAGAGTCGCGCCCCCTCGAATGGGTCGCCTTCTTCTCGAACTACATACATGCATTTTATCATAAAATTACGTTTGAATGTAGTTTATATATCATGAGCATTTCTAAGTATATTATTTCATGTTTAGTGGGGCATTTCTAACTCGGTTCAGATATTCTCTTCCATGGGCCTTCAGCTGGGCCTGATTCATGGGTCTCACTAGGCCCATTGATGACGTCAGTCATGGAAGGGTCTATATGTGTGTGTGTGCGTGTATGACTTTTGTTCAAATATTATTTTATTTAAAATCGGGAATGGATCGCTTACGTAAAAGTGTTTTAATTATTGGTCATGGAAGGGACGTTGTACGCCTTAGACGAATCATAATGCTGTAAAGATTCAGAAGGAATTTTCTAAAAGTCAACCTTCTTGCTTTCCTTTTTGTTTTTTTGTTTGTAAATTATTGTGTTTGTTTTCATGTCATTTTAAGTACCTGATGAATTGTAACTATCGAGTTAGGTCATGCAAAACGAAGCAACCACTTGGATATACACAGTACCAACTTGGAATGAGGAAAAATGGACATCGGGTCATGTTTGCGTTCCGATACGACCAGCACATAACGCGAAATAAAAAGACTCGGCCGTAATTAAACGATTAGACACGCAGCTTGAGCAGCTAAATCTGTATATAGATAGATGGTTCAATAAGCTTATCTTTATTTCAGATAAACACGAACACGTTGTTGGGATAAATATACAAATCCGGACTCGGCACGAATCCGATCAAACCCTAATTCGTGTTTGTAAGGGGTCGTGTAATATTGCTGTGAAGGTTGGGAAGGAGAACAGAAAACGATGACCTACTCAGTGCCGACTTGTTTAAGACTAAAAGACATCAACTACAACAAATGTATCCGAGGGAGCAGCTGCTGTTGCGAATCGGGAGACACGGCTAGACTCCCAAGTTGATGCACTTTTTTTTTTATTCGTCTCTTGTTCCAATTGTATTTACATCGACTTTGACCATTAAATTTAACTATTGTCAACTTGAGTGATTAATTAAGGAGAAATTACACAAAGTCCAAGTTGATCTTGTTCTTTTAGAGAGATGATTGGGGTTAGCTGACGTGTT
This sequence comes from Melastoma dodecandrum, assembly GCA_029817715.1. Classification (NCBI taxonomy): domain Eukaryota; kingdom Viridiplantae; phylum Streptophyta; class Magnoliopsida; order Myrtales; family Melastomataceae; genus Melastoma; species Melastoma dodecandrum. Next base: position 359,398 of record JARUPY010000556.1, on the reverse strand, counting down.
GAGAATATCTCAAACCCTTTGGGTTAACAACAACTTGGGTTTATCCTTTTTTTGGTGTTGATATCAAATCATTTTCGATCTTATTATAAAGATTGACTCCCGGCTCTTGTTATATAATTTTTTGGTAAAAACCCATTTTTTTTATAAGTGGTAAAAACCCATTTAAATATTCGTGGGTGTTACTCGAAACTTTGTGCCGAAATAAAATAATACATTGAATTAAAATTTTGCTTTCATTTATATAAACTTTCATTCAATCTTAATTTATAACATTACTATTGAACGTCATGTAATTTATCTTCTAGCACACAATTTTTTCCCTTTTAGTTAAAATATCTATCGTGCATTCGAATCATAGAGAAAAAATTATGAATTCGTGGAATTTTATCTTCCACGATCTTTAAGATTTTATTCGATCATTTCCAGTTATATATATATATTCAGATTAAGTTAATATATAAAAGAGAAAGTTGGGGCATTTCCATCCCACTTCTCCTCCTTTTTATGGCCTTGAAAGGAAAAGATTTAAGATTCTATGGAGATGATTTGATTTGTTAGAATAAAGTATAATTAACCCACCTTTAGGTTAAACAAAATATTAATTGAATCCCCACACAATAAAAAAGAAAGAAAAAATAGGATAATGAAGAAATTAAGGGGGAGAAAATAAGTTTGCCCACTTCACCCTAATCAGTGGCCATCCCATCATAATCCACCCTCTAATTACTTTCCAATTTATTGCTATTTTGGGAGAACCCCATATGTTCATAAAGGGCAATCCGGGTTGGATCCTACTAATTCGTTTCCATCCTTAAATCATCATGATCAATCCCAAAGTCTAACAACATGATCTACTTCTCTAAACTTAACTCGTTGTATAAAGGGTTTTGTCCCCCTCCTTATTCATATTAGTACTTGATCCCCAATCCCAATCCCGAAAACAATCATTTTAATGCTCGCCCCAACATGCAAATAAATAAATACCTAAAAAGAATCCTCATCACCCACCACACATCACATACCAAACCCTCTCTCTTTCTTTCTAACTTTCTTGGCTGTTCCTCTCTTTGGTACACCTCACCCATTCATCTTAATTCCACCAAAAGTCTGTCTTTCCCCTGGTGCACACCCCGCATATTCATTCGGACTCACAAAGGGTTCGGGTAATCGAGCTTTGTGGCATTCGACAAGGCTTCATGCGGGCAATCGACCCTTTGTCCGAGGAAGAACGTCCGCTCGCTGTCCCTCGAGGGGCTCTCCGACACCTTGCGGCCGACCCCATTAGATTATGAACGTCTCGGGGCGAAGCATAAAACGCTACGACCATGTCATTTGACACGCACGCAACACAGAGATTGTTTTCTTGGCAAGCATCCAAGGAAAATGTCAAAACCTCCCCTGGCCTTTTAGGAAAACGACAAGATAGGCAGCCGTCATAAAATTATAATAATATGATTATCATTATTTTTTTCTAGTGGGGGCTGTGATCTAATTAACTCACCTTTTTGTAATGTTTGGACAGAAAGATGTTGAAAATAAAGTTTTGGTTTGGGGGTGGGGGTGTTTCATGTGTCACTTTGAAGGGGATGTTTTTGCTTCCTTTTGTCCCAATTCCAAACCCATAAATAAATAACCAAATAAAATGTAATTAATTAATCTTTTGGCTTTTTTATCCCAAAAAAGTTATAATACTAATTAGGATGCGACCGTTGTGTTTCTTTGTCCGTGTCTGCTTCTTGTGTGATCAGTTAAGGAAGATTGACAAATTAAAAATGTTTCAATTTAGAAACAAAATATAAAATTTTCAAGTAAATTAGATCATCGAGTTATTTGTAAACGAATTTCGATATTTTTAACACCAAATTAGTGACGTTAGCGAAGAAAATATTATTTTGACCGACGCGGAGCGACGATATTGAGTAACAAAGCGGGTCTATTGAGAGTGGTATAATTGTACCGTGGAGGGTTGCCAATGCCGTGAATGAACATAAATATATGTCATGGTCCCCGACAATCAATCATCCGCAATGTATGTGTAGTGTACGAATTCCAATTTCATATTTGTTTTATATGTTAAGAGAAATAACTTAGGATCGGGTCAAATGTTAGGTACGACTTTTTTGGAATTGCGGTTGATGGATGGGATGGAATCTAAGGAACCATAAAACATCTCACCCCTCCGATCTAATGTTTAGCCATAAACTTCCGTTCGTTTTCTTTCATTAGTTTTGGGAAATCATTGGGTGCTATCAGCTCTTCTTTAATCAAAACAATTTTTTTTCCAACCCACTTCAGAACTAAGCAAACTGAACAACACCCACCAAATCATGATACCCAAAATTTAGTGTTTTTCTTAACAATTGAAAAAAGTTGATTGGTGGTGGGGAGCCCTTGTTCTTCTTACACCTGTCCGCTTTTATAACCCCCACTCCCAACCCACAAGCCTTCCTTCTGTCGTATCACCTCTGTCTCTTTTCCGCAGTCCCTTCCTTTGCTCTCCCCTCGACCTCCCTTCACTTGACATTGGAATCGTACGGACGTGGCCCCCACCCTTTGATTCTCCCTTTTTACCCTCCCTACCCGGCCGTCGAGCTCTCCCCGGTAAAGGTGAGGTCTTGCTCTGTATCCCGTACTGGGTCATCCCCCAAAGAGGGAAGAGTCTTGTTTTTTCCTCTCTCTTGTTTGGTGGCATTGGGGATAAATTCTAAAAGGGGGAGCGAGACTTGGTTGTGTTACTTTGGTTGTTGCTCGGGAGCGAGACATTGTTGCTTTTCCTTGTCCAATCCTTGGTTTGTTTTTAGTGATGGTTACTCGGAAGGTTCTTGTTTTTGACCTGTTGCGTGTCTTGGTTTCTCAGCCTGGTTGTTGTATCCTTGGTCTTCGACAGTCGGGATCTTCTTCAGTCTTCTGGCCGCCCCCCTCGTCATTGGCGAGGAAGGGATTTGCTCCTTTTGGTCATCGGGAAAGGGAGTTATTTGGAGGGGTTTCTCGACGTGCGGGGATTTTGGGGTGATCGAGATATGGCTATGCAGACGCTGGACTTCAAGGAGCACGATGGTGTTCTTGACAATCATGCTCCCGTGGGGCAGTTGTCATCTGCGCCATGGTGGGTGCAGTCTTTTAATGGGGATTCATCCGGGCACTTGAACTCTTCTCCTGCTGCCAACCAGACGGAAATCTCTGATGATCATCTTGGTGCCGCCAAACAAGGAAGGGAAGCTGGGGAACAGAGTTTAGAGAAGGGGGTTTTTGACTCATTTCCCCATTTTTTCAGGTGATCTGTAATTCTCACAAATGGCGATTTATCTGTTCCTAGATTCATGCATTAGTGTTGTATGTGATGAATGATCTCAAGCACTCAATTTTTCACCCAAAGATTGATGAGACAACCTTATCCATTAATAGAAACACTTGTGAGTTGTCGATTTGTGCTGAAAGGGATTGGCTGGTGACAAATTCTTGGTCTTTATACTGCAACCTGTTTTGGCTCACACTAGAGTATGTAGGGGGGAGGAAAATCATTGCCGTGTTACTGAGACTTGGATGTCAACGTGAGGAATTTAGTATTTGAATGTTGAGATCAGATAGAAAGGATATTTTCTCATCATAGTGGGATCTCTGTTGCTATTAATCTGAAGATGGTCGAACTCGAGCCCGATAATTGTGTTTTTGAGATTTTTGAAAATCGCTTGTCAGATAGTCCATAATTCCCATTGCTTGCCTACTCTATGCGAATTTCAATTGTTTCATCACTTGGAAGTAGGCATCTCATTTTAGGAAGTTGCCCTAAGGTTTTCTTTGATTGCATGTAGCAGAAACATCTACACATATCATGTCTTTATTCATATTTAGAATGTTTGTGAAGAAATGAATCATATGCCCATCAACATTTTTTATGTCGTTGAGCCTTGCCTGAATGTTGTATGACTTTTTGGTTTCCGATGTAGAAGGCTCCAAAAGTTCCGGAGATGCCCAGAAGTCCCCTGTGGCTATCTCGCCTAGGTCAGAGCGCAATCGGTTTGATATTGGATTTGGTCAGCCGATGGTAATTTCCCCTTTCAATTGCAATTAACACCCGTGTTTTACTCTCGTGTCATTTACATTGAGCACTTGTTTGGAGCTTGAGTGTAGATCTGCTCCAAATACCCGTATGGAGAGCCACTCTATGGACTATTCTCACCATGTGGACAGCAGATCCCGGTTAGTCACCCTAAGGACTTTCTTGATTGGTAATTGGCCCAGTGTCTTTCGAATGATCAAGTTGAGCCACGTTTTGAAAATCGTCGCATGATTATAATCTGTCATCTCTGAAGGGTGTTGTGCAATGACTTTGCGGCGGCATCGTCATTATCTTTGGATATTGTCTGTCCCGATATTGCCACTATTAAACTTTGGAGAAGCTTCGGTTAGAACTCATGAAAGCTGATTTTGTCTGTACTGTTGTTAGGGTCGGGTGATGCTTCCACTGAATCTGACAACGGATGATGGACCTATATATGTGAATGCTAAGCAATACAATGGCATACTGCGGCGTCGCAAGTCTCGTGCCAGGAAAGCTGAGCATGAGAACAAAACTACCTGGGTTCGAAAGGTTTGTCTTTCTTCTTTAGGAAATGACTTATGGAATTCTGTTCTCGAGTACGGATGCCGTGTGAAATTGGAGAACATGTTTAGTGAATTTTACGGATGAGGGATCTTCTTTAGCATGCTTTCTGTTTGTTTGGTACCGATCCTCGAACGGAAAGTATGCTTTTTATAATGTATGACTTGCTGAATCCATGCTTCTGCTTCCAATGGTCACAATTCTTGTTTTGCAGCCCTACATGCACGTTTCTCGCCATCTTCATGCGATGCGCCGACCAAGGGGTTCTGGCGGTCGGTTCTTGAACACTAGGAACATAAGCAGCGGGGAAGGAGCAGCTAGCATTAAGAAGGATAGCATTGCAGCGATCTCTCAGCCTACTGGTTCGCCCACCTCTGAAGTTGTGCAATCTGCTAGTGGAATATCCAAGTCGCAGAAGGAAGCAAATGGAGGCATCGGAATCACATTTTGCTCAGAAGTCACGAGCACGTTTACTCGGCTTGACCTCGATTGCTTCTCCATTAATCACTCGCGACCACTGCCACCCTTGTACTCATTCACCGGCATGACCGAGAACATTCCTCAAAGCATTGTCATGCCGAGCAAGTGGGTTGCAGCAGCTGACAACTGCTGCAACCGGAAATTCTGATGGCGGGAATGACCAGGGTTCAGTGTCTTCTTCTCCGGGCCCTGTTCCCGCAGCAACCAAACGGAGACAAGTCCGTTGCAGTTGCTGTGCCACGGCAACACCGTGACTATGTTTGGTTGTTGATGATAGGCAAATCATTCTTGGCTCATTGTGTTTTGAGGCCGGCTGTTCTTGGTCCTTTACTTGGTTTTTCCCTCGGGGAACTGCCTGGAGATCAGAACTGCCGGAAAATGCCTCAAAATGCACCCCGTAACATTATGATCTAGTTTGGGAGACGATGGTGTTTGTCTTGTTTGGTGTGTGTCCTGCATGTCTGACTGAACCTTCCAGTAAGACATTCGGAAGAAGTAAGCCTTATCCATGTTTGGAATTTGCTGGTTTGGTGTTTGCTTGCATGCCTGCCTGATGTTGTCTGTCTGGATCCTGAACATTGCAGATGAGTAATGCTAATGTCTTGATGAATGTTGTAATAAAACATCTGCTGTTGTGTTACTAGATGCTTTTGGTCTGTCCAGAAGAGACATAATTTCTGCTTTCTTCCCCATCTTGGATTAGCGTGCTAAACATTATTATTATTTTTGAAATGATTATTAGAAAGCAAAATACACGTTAATGGACCAAATTACATGGTGTTAGCCAATTTTATATTAAATATAGTTTTTTTTATTTGAAAATTAAACGATCACCAAGTAAGCCTTTTTTTCATTCACAGCTCCCTCTCCTCCCTTCCGCCCCATCCTTGAGCCAATCATTTAAGAAAGAAAGAGTTGGTTCGAAATTAGAGTAAATAATGTGCGCTACTCGGGTTGAGTACATATTAATCATAGCAATGTTTTGAATATCGAGATGTGTTGGCGATAGATTGCAATCGATACGAACGATATATAGATTTGAAATGTAGTGTCGGTAATTGAATGATGAAAAAGAAAGAGTTGTATTCACAAATGAAGTCTTATAAATGAAAACAAAAGCTTACAACTATAAAAAAAATGATGAATGGATCAAAAGTAAAGCTATGAAGATTGCGGACACCTAAAGCTCTTCGTAAACTCTCTCTGGCTTGCACAGACAGTTGACGGGATTTGGACGCTGATGTTAAGGATGGTGGTGGCGATGATGGTGATGCGATGGCAATAATGATGAAGGTGATCTTGGTGAGGCTAGTGACGATGGTGACAAAAGGACCCAGAAAAAACAAGCCTTAGAACTGGGAACTGGAGGTTGAGAACAGAGAGAAATAGTGGTTAGGGACTAACAATGATAATTTAGGCTAAATGAATGTCGTGTTGGTTTTGAGAGGATGTCTTTTATATTAAATTTGATGTCCCTTGTCATTTCTGTCCAAATTTTTCTCACACTGAAAAATCATTTGAAAATCATGAAAAAGTGGTCCCCTTAACCACCCCAAAAAATTTCCCGGGCCATGATCTTTCTTGGCAGAAACTGGTCTTCGTAGACTCCATATATGTATGTATATATATGTACTTGCATATATCCTAAACGACCTGCAAGGAAGTAAATATGATTCAACAATTAGTAAACTAAGTATGCACACCCAAAGTAGCACTATTAAACCTCTCAACCCCTTTCTCGGCTCATAATAACACGAATTTCACTAGCCGATTCCTCTCATTCGATTTATGATCATGAGGTTTCCATTGCTCGCATCCGGCCTATCGTCGCGAGAGTTCTCTTAGCGCGGATCCTCACATCCGACTTATCATCACAAGGTCTCCCTTGCACGAATTCTCTCATTCTTATCATTCACCATGTCTATCACCAACCGAACCATACTCCTTTTATCCAAGTTAGTGACACTCAATGACATGCACTCACTCACGCCCTAATATACATGCATACCCTTAGTAACCAATATCTGAAGTACCCGACCTTCCACCTACTACATCCGAAACCTCAACACAACAACACTTCTGACACCACATTACTAACATAATAATTATAGAAGGCTAAAAGGTTACATAACCAGCAAGATAGAAAGGTAGAGCAAAAGGGCAGGGTTCGTACCTCGCTCCCTCATTCTCTCCGTCTCTTCCTTTCCAACCCCCTTCGGAAGATCCCACACGTACGCATGTCCGTCCGCAACCCTTGCCTCAGATTTATCCTTGCTTGTGATCCTACCTTCGTCTTCATCTTCTTCTCCTCCTCTTCTTCTTCTGCTCCCCTCTTCCCCAATTAATCCCCTCCCTTTTCGCAATTAATTTGATCAACATGTTACACTTGGCTTTTGGGAGAAACTTTGACTACCTAAACACCTTCTTGACATATTTAAGCTAATAAAATCGTTTATATTCGATTTTGGGACTTGTCGTTTTTCTAAGACTTAACTCCACAATTCAACACCACCTTAGAGTCCTCTCCTTAGGCATCACACACCCTCCAATTGTCACGGGAACATCCATTCTTATTACCGACACAGCGTGAAAGCGTTATGATAGAAAAGAACCAATAATGACGACTGAATTTCAAGATAACGATTGCAACTCGCAACCCTACGGAGGAAACCCCTTTGAAAGAGTTTTCTGTCTAAAAATTATTGCTCTCAAAGAAAAACCTAGTGTTCGATTTGGAAGTGACCGCTGGACAAGCCGGATCCAAACACGTCGGAAATCTCTGACACTACTAGCAACTGGTACTTGGAAGTTCGTTGTATGGTCGTCGTATGAATGGAGAAAGAGAGGGGGAACCCTTAAGCAGAAACACTTACGGATGACATCGACGATGCCTTCGGAAGAAAGCAAGAATACCGGAGCACAAGATGCTTGAACGTTGGAATGCTTGAAGATAAAAAAGACAATATGTCCATCTGTAGAGAGGTGTGTGTACAATCGCTAAGAACAACTATTTATACTAGGCGAGACCTATGTATATACAGTAATGGAATATTGTACATATATTACGTGAAATATTTCCTTTCTATTTGAGCAATTTTGGCAACAATTCCATTCTATTTCTTGAGATCGTCCGAAATTTTCCCATAACACTCACTAATCGACCGGATCGCCCACTAGCCTCGCCGCAGAGTTTTCCCGCTCGTCCAATTGACTGTCGCTTGATCACCTCGTTGGCCCTTGTCGCCTAGTAGCCCTGTCGCTTAGTAACCGCTTCGCCCGTAAGCCTTCACCTGGTATGTTTCCATAGCTACCTCCTTACTGGACTTCTCACACTTCGGGCTCGCATTCTGGACTGTTGATCCACATATGGTGTCTAGATATGTGGCCCATAATTTCTGTTGTTAAATACCTAGAAACAATTATTAATAGTTATAGTTTCTAGGAATTAGGGTAAGTTAAAATAAAATCTGTAATATTCGTGTAATCCCACAGACGCATCCGCCTAAAGGGACGGACGCATTCGTTTACCGGGGCTGGCTAGTGGCTTCTCCTCGTCCTTGCTTCATCATGGTTGCTTTTTGTACGTCCAACTTGTCCATATAATTCGTTACAATCTCGCTTACATCTCCTTTCAAAGTAAAAATTTATAGTTACATTTATATTGAAAATTCGTAAAAAGTTGGGTCATTACAACATTCCCCCCGAGGGATTTTCATCCCCGAAATTTCTTCTTCGAAGAGAGACGGATACTTAGCCCTCATGTTGGCTTATAGCTCCCAGGTTTGCTCTTCGATCCCGGCCACGCTCTAGAGTACCCGCACTTAAGGTATTGTCTTCCCTCTAAGTGTTCGTCCTCCTCGCTCGGTAACTTGTACAGATTGCATCGTAATAGTCATGTTGTTGTTAACAATCGCATTCGTTGTCTCCACTCCTAAATCCGAGTCTGGTTCGTATTTCCGCAGCATCGAGACGCGGAACAAGTCATGACAATGAGATAACTCCCGTGGAATCGCCACTCGGTATGCTACTTTCCCCATGCGTTCTACAATCTTATATGACCAAATATACTTCAGGCTTAACTTGTGCGCCTTGCCCGTTCGGAACATCAGCTTCATCGGTGATAATTTATGAAACACTTCGTCTCCCACTTTGAATTCTAGAGGTCTTCTTCGCCGAGCAGCGTAGCTCTTTTGATGACTTTGGGCAATCCTCATTCGTTCCCTTATCAATGCTATCACGTCTGAGGTTTTATCAATTTTGGACCATTGAACACCTTCTCTCCTGGTTCATCCCAACATAGGAGCGATCTATAATTCCTCCCATAAAGGACCTCAAATGGGGTCATTCCGATGCCCAAGTGGTAACCATTATTGTAAGTGAACTCTATTACTAGTGACAAGAGATTCACCCAACTCTCTTCCATTCAAGAGCGCATGCCCGAAAAATGCCTTCCATGTTTTGAATCGTATATTCCATTTGGCCTTCAGTTTGAGGATGAAAAGCCACACTCATTGATATCTTCGTTTCCTGAACGCTCCTCCATAATTTGGCCGTGGCTCTCAGGTCGTGGTCGAGGCGATAGTATGTGGCACTCCATGATAACCCACTGTTAGTGTGTGCACTTATGTGCCAAGACATTTTGTAATATATGTAAATAGTTGTTAATAAAGGCAAGTATTTACTGTTTATTAATTACTTTTCTGCTCGTAATTAACTTTACGGTAAAGTCCCATAGATTGATTTTTTGTCAATCTAGAATTGTCCTTGATCGGATAGATGTTTAGATGGGACATAAACATCTAGATCAACGCCGAGTATAACTAAGGTCGAGTTAGACCAAGGGATGGATATTCAAGTTGTACTCGGGGGTGCCTAAGTTTAGGGTACACTGGACACGACCCGTTTATAGATAATACCACATATTAAGCGTCATTGGTCACTTCTCTTATTGAACGAGTGTAACTGATCTCCTGACTTGAGACCTCCATTTATTCTATGCGCGGAGTTGTTCACTTTGATGCCGTTAAAAGCAGTCTTTAATCGGATTGTGAGTAATACGGTTATTGGGTGTGCAGCGAAGCGTAGAGAGGATAGTGTTGAGTCAATATAGGATTCATCGCTCTCTTGGATTAGAGAGTTGACATCCTGGCCTCTTGATTGAGATGTTAGTGATTTTAAACACACGGCCGTGGAGGAATGTTTATCATTCAAGTTAAGATCTATTATATCTCAGAAATCAAGTAAAATGATTAATTCAGTGATGACACATAATGCACTGAATTAATCAGGATGTCGGTGAGATGAAGAGATTGAATTACACAGAAATCGGTCCAATGTGGTTGTGGTTCATAACTAATATTCTATTACGTTGGGTGGCTGAAAACTGTTGCTAGACGGTTACCTCAGTCTATGTATGGATGTACATTGCCTTCGTATATAGAACCTAGAGGGTCGCACGCAAAAGCACGTAGACACGGACATTGTTATTTAATTCTAATGGATATTAGAATTATAAATTTTCAGAATTAGAATTTGTTGGATTATAAATTTATTCTGAAATATCGGAAGCAATAAACCCTAGTGTTGGATTTAAATTGATCAAGTATGTCTAAGTTACAGACTATGATGATATAATTATAATAATTCATTATTATATTATTATATTATTCATTATAATATCAAAGAGGCCGATCAAATGGGTTAAGCCCATATGGCCCATTATCCACAAATTGAAATTGTTTCAATTTTTTTTTGGTTCTGAAGCTCCGTACCCAATTGCCCAATTGCAAAGGTCAAATGATTACATACGGGCTATTGTAGCATAGCATTGCTACGTGTAATTCATTATTTTTTTTACAATAAATCTAATTATAAGGCGGTACCACATCATATAAAAGAAGAAATCGGCCATTTAGCCACAGAAGTAAGAAATCAATCCGGAAAGGCGAAGAAAACTTCATTCGGCCACAGAAAGAAATCACTGGCCGAGGCTTCCGAAAGAATACATCAGAAAGAATTCCGAGGGCTAGCACCGTAGCGAATTCGAGTGTTCGTGTTTCGTGTGCGTGGATACTTCTAGAGGAGTCACGTTTGGGACTCTTGAAGTTCGCATCCGCAACAACGAGGTATGTTTTATTTAACGTTACTATTCGATTTATACGTATCACAAAATCCGGGACTGTGTTTCGGACAGTATTTTTCGAAACGAGCTTCCGTTGCGCCCGGTGGAAACCCATCAGTGGTATCCGAGCTTATTTGTGATCGTATCGTATAAATCGTATTTTACGTTAAATCAAGTTTTAAGCAATATTTTTCTTTACAGTGTATGCTATATTTTGAATTGTTATTGCTTCGTTAGCTTATTTCTTATTACAATTACGATATGACGAGACACTGTAATCAAAACTATGTTAAGTTAAAGTGTTAACTGTAATAAGTATAAGATAAATTTGATCTGTCCAATTATAATTGATTTTGATGTGTTAACGCATCAAGTTTTGTAAATTATAAAATTGGACAGATGCTTAAATAATAATTACGTGGGTTGATGAAGTAAATGGGCCGAAGTCAAATTGAACTAATCCAATAGTAATTGTTTAGAGTTAATTCTCCAAGTCTTATTAGAAGGCCCATAAGTAAAAACAATTAGCCCAACTTAATATAGGGCTTAGAAAATAAAATGCCAAAAGTATTTTAGATTTTAAAAGGGTTGCCCCACAAGTATTATAATTCATCGTGGGATGGCTCCAATGTTAAATTCGGCAAAGTTTTAAATTGTCGAGAGAAAACAGGAACAATGGGCTAGAATAAAATAACTAAGCCCATTAATGTATAAGTGAGACAATTAATTAAAATCCCCTGAATATTAAGTCTAAGTTTTTATTTGCCCTCCATCAATGATAATGAAAATAGTCGACGTACTTCGTGAGTCGGTACAGCTCAGCTGTGGGCTTGTGTTAGTATAGTTGTAGTTTTTCATAATTTATTGATGGGTCGACTTAACTCAGATTAATTGATTTGTTAGCTCAGCTAAGGTCAATTGATTTGATGGGCAAGGGGTTTAAGAAAATATTGACCCAAGTTAAGAATACCGATGGTTACATGGATTTGTGACTGGCGAGTAGTGCCAACTTAATGACTATGGTGTGTAGGTACAGCTCAGTTGTGTGCACACTATAGGATTTGAGTATTCGGTCCCGCTAGGAATTATTACCAACTAATTCTCGAGCTTAATAGTAGGGGCTATTAGGTTTGAATAAAATAGTGGGAGTTTATAAAAGTCCTTTATATAACTATTCACAAATAATGATTCAAAAATTTATTTGTTGTAGATGTCGACTAACCTTTCGCTGCGAAGTATTTTGGAGAAAGAAAATATCCTCCAAGGACCAAACTACCTGGACTGGTATCGAAAGCTCAAGATTGTACTGAAACAAGAGAGAAAGTTTCATGTACTAGATTTTGAGCCACCAGCAGTGCCAAATGCAGACACTTCAGAAGCAGATCGAATCATTTATGATCATTATGTGGAAGATGCTATTGACGTGCAATGTCTTATGCTATCTGCAATGTCTCCAGAGTTGCAGAAGCAGCATGAGAATATGAGCGCTAGGGATATTGATATCCATTTGCGCGAGCTCTTCCAAGAAAGTGCACGGACTGAGAGATTTGAAATCTCTCGAGCGTTTTTCGGGATGAAATTGCAGGAAGGGAACCCTGTCGGGCCTCATGTACTCAAGATGATAGGGTACATAGAGAAGCTCACAAGTTTGGGCTCCAAGATGGATACTCATTTGGCTGTTGATGCCATTTTGTGTTCCCTGCCTCCATCGTTCGCTCCGTTCGTGATGAACTTTAATATGAACAACATGGAGAAGAGTCTTGCCGATCTGTTGACCATGCTCAAGACAGCAGAGAAAGACATGAAACAGAAGACTGTTTCAAATGCAATGTTGGTGAGAAATACCAACAAGAGAATGAGCAAGGGGAAGTTCAACCCCAATGTCAAGAAATCAAAGATGTCTGCTTACCCGGGCCAAAAGCCCAAAGTGAAGAAAGGCCAACAGATTCCCCAATCTGACGAGAAGGAAGCTATATGCTTTCACTGTGGCAAGAAAGGCCACTGGAAGAAGAATTGCTACCTCTTTCAAAAGAAAAATACCAGTGGGACAGGTGTTTCATGTATTTTTATGATTGAATGCAATTTTTCTGTTTCATCCTCATGGGTCCTAGATTCAGGATGTAGTTCTCATATCTGTGTGGACCTGCAGGGACTAAGTGAATGCAGGCGGTTGTCCAAGGGCGAGATGGACCTACGAGTGGCTAATGGAGCAAGAGTAGCTGTATTAGCTGTAAGGACTTATAAAATAAGTTTGCCCAGTGGACTTGTTTTGAAACTAGAAAACTGTTGTTATGTTCCAAGTTTTTCTAAGAACATCATCTCGGTGTCCAGTTTAGACACCAAGGGCTTTGTGTTTAAATTTAAGGACAAGATGTGTTCCTTTTATCTAGATGATGTTTTCTATGGAAATGGATCATTAAATAATGGTTTGTATGTTTTAAACTTACATGAGCCGGTACATTGCATCGAGAATAAGAAACAGAAATCGAGTGACTCAAACCCAACTTACCTTTGGCATTGTAGACTTGGTCATATAAACGAGAAGCGCATTGTTAAGTTACTCAATGATGGGTATTTGGATTCATTTGAATTAGAATCCATAAATACATGCGAAGCTTGTTTACAAGGAAAGATGACCAAGAAACCTTTTTCCAAGATTGGAGAAAGAGCGAATGAACTACTAGAACTCATACACAGTGATGTGTGCGGACCATTGTCAGTTCAGGCCAGAGGAGTTTATGTCTACTTCGTGACTTTTACCGATGATTTTAGCATATATGGATATACCTATTTAATGCGACAAAAGTCAGAAACTCTTGAAATGTTTAAGGAGTTTAAGAATGAAGTAGAAAACCAACTTGACAAGAAGATTAAGATCCTTCGAAGTGATCGAGGGGGCGAATATCTTAGTCAAGAATTCATTGATTACCTCAAGGAGTGTGGCATAATTTCACAACTTACACCTCCTCGAACACCAGAGTGGAATGGTGTTTCAGAAAGGAGAAACCGCACACTCATGGATATGGTTAGATCAATGATGAGTCATGCAAGTCTTCCATTGTCATTTTGGGGCTATGCCTTGGAAACGGCAGCATACATGCTTAACCGAGTTCCAACCAAAGTTGTAGATAAGACACCATATGAGTTATGGTTTAGCAAGAAACCAAATTTGTCTTATCTCAAAGTATGGGGTTGCAATGCTTATGTGAAGAACGATAGTTCTGATAAGCTTGCAGCAAGATCCATCAAGTGTATGTTTGTAGGTTATCCCAAAGAAACAAAGGGATACTATTTTTATCTTCCAAGCGAGCACAAAGTTATTGTGGCTCGATATGCTACTTTCTTAGAAAGAGAATTTATTTCTAAAAGAGGTAGTGGGAGTAAAATAAGTCTGGAAGAAGTTTCAGACACTACAGACAGGTTGGAAAATGAACAGTTGGATATGGAGATAGTACCACAAGTACAAGTGACTCCATTACCAGAACCTGTTCAAGAAACGCAAGATATACGTAAGTCTACGAGAGTACATCGAGAACCCGAGAGATATGGGTGGATTATAACACAACATGAAGATGTACTACTCGTCGAGAACGACGAACCGTTGACTTATGAGGAAGCATTTACTTCAATAGATTCCGAGAAATGGATAGATGCCATGAATTCCGAAATGGACTCCATGTATACTAACCAAGTTTGGGAGTTAGTAGATGCTCCAATTGGGGTAAAACCTATTGGATGCAAGTGGGTCTTCAAGAAGAAGATCGACATGGATGGGAATGTTAATACCTTTAAAGCAAGGCTAGTGGCAAAAGGTTTCACTCAACGTCAAGGGATCGACTATGATGAAACATTTTCGCCAGTTGCAATGCTGAAATCTATTCGGATTTTACTTGCTATTGCAGCTTACAAGGATTACGAGATCTGGCAAGTGGACGTTAAAACTGCTTTCTTAAACGGAAGGCTAGAGGAGGAAGTGTACATGGTACAACCTTCTGGTTTTATAACGTCCGAGAATACAGATAAAGTATGTAAGTTGAAGAGATCCATTTATGGATTAAAGCAAGCTTCTCGGAGCTGGAACATAAGATTTGATGAAGCGGTTAAAGATTTTGGCTTCATCAAGAATCCAAATGAACCTTGCGTTTACAAAAGGGTTAGTGGGAGCAGTATTGTCTTCCTAGTGCTGTATGTTGATGATATGCTTCTTGTTGGAAATGATAAATTCAGCCTAGAATCTACTAAAGATTGGCTGAATAAGTGTTTTTCAATGAAGGATCTTGGGGAAGCGACTTATATCTTGGGTATTAGAATATACCGAGATAGACAAAGAAGACTGCTAGGGTTAAGTCAAAGTACATATATTGACAAAGTACTAAAGAGATTCAATATGCAAGATTCCAAGAGAGGATTCTTGCCTATGTCACATGGTATACAACTCTCCAAGGCGATGTGTCCACAGACACTAGAGGAGAGAAAGAGAATGGGTAAGATACCATATGCTTCGGCTGTTGGATCCATTATGTATGCCATGATATGTACAAGACCTGATATATCGTATGCTTTGAGCATGACAAGTAGATATCAGGGCGATCCTGGAGAAGGTCATTGGACAGCAGTCAAAACTATCCTCAAGTATCTAAGAAGAACAAAAGACATGTTCTTGGTCTATGGAGGCGATGAGGAATTGGTTGTCAGAGGATATACTAACGCCAGTTTCCAGACAGATCGTGACGATCTGAAATCGCAGCTGGGTTATGTATTTTGTCTAAATGGAGCAGCTGTTTGCTGGAAAAGTTCAAAGCAAGAAACAGTTGCGGATTCTACAGCAGAGTCCGAGTACATAGCAGCTTCAGAAGCGTCAAAAGAAGCTGTTTGGATCAAGAATTTTATGACAGAACTTGAAGTGGTTCCTAGTAGTCATGGTCCAATACTACTATACTGTGACAACAATGCTGCCATAGCACAGGCAAAGGAACCAAGGTCTCACCAGCGATCCAAGCATGTACTACGGAAATATCACATCCTCAGAGAAATAGTTCAGAGGGGTGATGTGTTGGTAAGTAAAGTAGACACTAGCGAGAATATCGCAGATCCACTCACTAAGGCCTTACCTCAGCAGAAACATGAGTCCCATGTGAGGGGCCTAGGACTGAGAGTTCATAGTGCTTGGCAATAGTGCAAGTGGGAGATTGTTAGTGTGTGCACGTATGTGCCAAGACATTTTGTAATATATGTAAATAGTTGTTAATAAAGGCAAGTATTTACTGTTTATTAATTACTTTTCTGCTCGTAATTAACTTTACGGTAAAGTCCCATAGATTGATTTTTTGTCAATCTAGAATTGTCCTTGATCGGATAGATGTTTAGATGGGACATAAACATCTAGATCAACGCCGAGTATAACTAAGGTCGAGTTAGACCAAGGGATGGATATTCAAGTTGTACTCGGGGGTGCCTAAGTTTAGGGTACACTGGACACGACCCGTTTATAGATAATACCACATATTAAGCGTCATTGGTCACTTCTCTTATTGAACGAGTGTAACTGATCTCCAGACTTGAGACCTCCATTTATTCTATGCGCGGAGTTGTTCACTTTGATGCCGTTAAAAGCAGTCTTTAATCGGATTGTGAGTAATACGGTTATTGGGTGTGCAGCGAAGCGTAGAGAGGATAGTGTTGAGTCAATATAGGATTCATCGCTCTCTTGGATTAGAGAGTTGACATCCTGGCCTCTTGATTGAGATGTTAGTGATTTTAAACACACGGCCGTGGAGGAATGTTTATCATTCAAGTTAAGATCTATTATATCTCAGAAATCAAGTAAAATGATTAATTCAGCGATGACACATAATGCACTGAATTAATCAAGATGTCGGTGAGATGAAGAGATTGAATTACACAGAAATCGGTTCAATGTGGTTTTGGTTCATAACTAATATTCTATTACGTTGGGTGGCTGAAAACTGTTGCTAGACGGTTACCTCAGTCTATGTATGGATGTACATTGCCTTCGTATATAGAACCTAGAGGGTCGCACGCAAAAGCACGTAGACACGGACATTGTTATTTAATTCTAATGGATATTAGAATTATAAATTTTCAGAATTAGAATTTGTTGGATTATAAATTTATTCTGAAATATCGGAAGCAATAAACCCTAGTGTTGGATTTAAATTGATCAAGTATGTCTAAGTTATAGACTATGATGATATAATTATAATAATTCATTATTATATTATTATATTATTCATTATAATATCAAAGAGGCCGATCAAATGGGTTAAGCCCATATGGCCCATTATCCACAAATTGAAATTGTTTCAATTTTTTTGGGTTCTGAAGCTCCTCCGTACCCAATTGCCCAATTGCAAAGGTCAAATGATTACATACGGGCTATTGTAGCATAGCATTGCTACGTGTAATTCATTATTTTTTTTACAATGAATCTAATTATAAGGCGGTACCACATCATATAAAAGAAGAAATCGGCCGTTTAGCCACAGAAGTAAGAAATCAATCCGGAAAGGCGAAGAAAACTTCATTCGGCCACAGAAAGAAATCACTGGCCGAGGCTTCCGAAAGAATACACCAGAAAGAATTCCGAGGGCTAGCACCGTAGCGAATTCGAGTGTTCGTGTTTTGTGTGCGTGGATACTTCTAGAGGAGTCACGTTTGGGACTCTTGAAGTTCGCATCCGCAACAACGAGGTATGTTTTATTTAACGTTAGTATTCAATTTATACGTATCACAAAATCCGGGACTGTGTTTCGGACAGTATTTTTCGAAACGAGCTTCCGCTGCGCCCGGTGGAAACCTATCACGCACCACTTCACGGATATAGATATTTGCCAACGTATCCAATGACTAGTTAATTTGGATTCGTATGCAGTGGGTTGACTTGTTAAATTTATCCACCCTCTCCCAAATAGAATTCATGCTTTGGTCGCTCTGAAACAGGTTTGTCAAAAAATCCATGTATTGCCACTTTTACTCGGGCACCAAGTGTTTACCAAAATTATTGAAGTAAAAATTACCTTCGAATTATCGGTCTTGAAAATATTCGACCAAAATACTATTAGATTTAAATCCATGCTTAGCATTTTTAGTGAGGGATAATAGTTTATCATTATTGAAATATTATCGAAGTTACTGAACTTGTCGTAGTTCCTCAGTTTCATTGAAATGGACTTACGTGCGATCATATTTTTGCGTATTTATTAGATGACTGTTTATGAAATCGAGAGACTAGAAGTTGCTTTCTATAGTGTCGACACAATCTTTTAAACCCAAATACGTAATGATAGATATTTACGCTGTTTTTAATGAAATGTGACTTACGAAACTTAGTATGCCAGATTTTGATTGTGATTGATGTAGATGAAGGGCATACAGTATGATGGATGTTATGGATCTCTTTTTCTTTTTCTGTTTTCTGTTTGTCTCGTGATGTTGTTTCATTCAGCAAGTCGGGGGCAGGACGGTGAAGGTGAACTTCCCTGAGGTGCCAAAAGGAGGCAAAAGGGAAGTGATGGGTTCGACGATCAGGAATGATGAACGCAGCTTCGTTGACAGCCCCTACAAGATCTATGCGGGGAACCTCGGTCTGCTATCTGCGAAGGTCATATTCGACAGGGATTCAGGAAGGTCTCGAGGGTTTGGGTTTGTCTCCTTCGAGTCTGTTGAAGCCGTGGAGTCTGCTCTGGAAGCCTTGAATGGAGCGGTACAAGATAAATATGCTCTTCAACTCATATTGTCGCTTGCCCATGAGGTTATCCTGATTTGGGTTTTTGGTTTTCAAGGTCTGGGTGCAATCAAATCTGGAGCTGCAAGGGCGGCCTTTGCAGTTGAACATTGCGGCCAATAAACCATCTTTGCCACCTCCTTTTGACAGGAGTGGCCGAGCCAATCTAGACAGCAGCGAATTATTGTCCAGCCGCAGCAGCTGAACCTTTTGAGAACACCAGTCTTTATCTATTCCCAGGAGCATTATAACAAGGACTAGTAAAGAGACTAGGATTTGGCTAGAATCCTCATGATCATGGAGAGAACATATCCTTGGTTTATATTAGTGTTTTTTGCTTTTTGCAGAAAAGATGCGGCTATTTTGAGGTAATGTAAGCTTCATCGTGGCGCCAAAGCTCAATTGAGGTGTTTATTCATGGCTTGATTGATCAGCTGCGAGTTCGAATGATTGGGATACTGTGAACCATGATTCGAGAAAATTATGTGTTGCTCCCCTTACAATATTTTCCAGAACTACTGTTTGACAGTAAAAAGGATGCAAGGGTAAGCCATCGCTTTCACTACTAATAATGCAAGGATAAATGTAATTCTTGGCCTATGTCTTCTTCTCTTCGCAGATTCTCAGGCTTTTAATTCCTAGTAATTTCGATCTTCATTCGCCGGCCTTCATGTCCCCGGCAAGAATAGCATTGGCAACTGTGTCCATGTCTTGAGGAAAGAAAAGCCTACAACAATAGAACACCAAGCTGCTTTTATGAGCTAAAATTTTCAAAATCTGCTGTTAATACTTCCTATCCGGGATTGTTCATCAAAAGGCCACAGTCAAGCAACCATACAACATGCAAAGGTTAGTGAATGGAGAAAAGAATCAGAGTTGTTCGACTTACCTGCAGGTGTTATGGTACAGGGTGTTGCTCAGCTGATTTATATCACCCAGCCCTTTACAACCGGCTATAACTTCAAGTACTTGCCTGAAGAATGAGCAAATTGTTTTTGGTTCACATAAAAGAAAGTGTGCTTCGTGAATCAAAGGTCAGTCTACATCAGCCAATGTAACTCACCGAACCAAACACGGCTCGTTTCGACCTTTAATGGTGCTTTCTTGGTCATGTTTCTCTTTCTTCTTTGAGGTCCAAGTGGACTTGACATACTTATGACTAGCGTGAGTGCTCTTTATCTCACAATACGGAGAATCTGTCTCTATCATCATTCTCTCAACAGGAAGTCCCCGAACAACTTCAACATTCTCTTCGGTCTTCAACGAGCAACCATTTATGCCTTTCACACATGACAACTTCAGTAATTATTGCAAGTAATCGACCGTTAAGGACTTCAAAATTATACAAGTCAAGAGAAACTCAGAAGGCATACAAAGGGTCATCCATCAAGTCCTAAATCATGAAATTATAGTCATATTCACCTATGAACATGTTACTGAAAGAGAGGAGCTTATCACGTTCCTCAGCAGAGCCAGTGAACGAATGAGCTACTCCCCCGGTAAACCTGCACAAACCAGACAATCAGATGATAACTTTCCAAAACTCATGAAAAATGAAAAGAGAGGGGAACATAATTACACCAGTTAAGACCATAAGCAGCACCATAATAGGGGAGATAACTGCGAGCTTTTCTTATTAAAATGAATTATTTGACTGTCAAATGGTTTAATCAAAGAAACCATTGAGCTCAACAAATTAAGAAGTCAGGCAGCCCAGATATTGACCAGGATTGATGTGTATCTTTTCATGGATATCCAGAAACAAATATTGAACTAGAAATTAGAAATGGATCATAGATAGAAGTTGAATCTTATTTTAGTTGAACAAGCAAGATATCACACAATTAAACTGATTTCTACTAGAGAAGTACAGTAGAGGATTACGGCATTTTATGCATTTGTTATGTATATTCAAAGATTACATAAGGGAAACATATTTGCACAAGGAAAAATCAACTGTAAATGCCATATTTGCTTGACCAGGCTAAGCCAAGTTCATTGAGACTCAAACTCGTACCTAGCCTCGTTTCTCTTCATGATATCACAGAAGTCATCAGCTGCAGCACGCATATGGAGAAACATTGGAAGTTTGGTCGCACATGCTAAGTCAAACTGCTTCTCAAAGTATCTGTCTCATGTGATAGAATGCTTGTATAAAATTTTATATTGGATAATAAACCCAAAATAGGTAGAAAGACAACGAGGCGAAGCATAAAGCTGATTTCACCTCAATGACTACATACTTCTTCTGAATGTCAGCAGGACAAAAATGAAGCCTGTCATAGTCCAAACCACATTCGCCAATAGCCACCACCTTCCAACAGTAAGCGGTATAATCAGTAGCGAAGAAAGTCGATAATGGCACAAACAAAACCAAATATGTTTCTTCAAATAAGTAAGAGTTGAGGATGTGAATTCAACAAAAGGCTTTCAGGTCATGCATCGAGGATTATCTGGGAATAAGGGTAGTGCAGAGCATAGCCATTACCCTAATGCTTTTCGACATATTTCAGCTTTCAGAATTAATATTTCCAACAAGATTATGGAATAGCAGCTAAAAAAATGCAGATTATACTGTTGTCCAAGGATTTATGGAGCATGGAGAAAAGATTCATGCCGGTATTACATAATTATCCACTGGACTTCATGCATAAGAGATCTGTAAACTTACTTTTCCTTTCTGGATTCCTTCTCTGGCCAATGAGAGAAGTGCATCATAGTGCTTTTCTGGGTCTCCACTGTCATCGAACTCCTAGACAAAGTCTTAAAATTTGAATCATCAACTTATACATAATCGTTTGGGACATCAACATCCACGCAAACAATAGTACCTTGCATCTCGTAGGGTGTACTCCGACGGTACAATATAGCCGTCCTGACATAAAAAAACGTCAAATAAACATAAAGCAGCAAAGCATGACTAAGCCACATGAAATCAACTGCCTGGAAAACTTTCTAGGATTCAACAAAGAGTTAAACCATCTGTCTCTGCGATTGAAAGAGCTTCCTTCGATTCTTCAAGTGATCCACCAGTGACCTGGGATTAGAAGTTCATATCAAAGATAAGTAAAAGAATAATAGAACAGATGACCCAATTCAGAGTATCAAAGAGTCAACAGCAGATGTATTTTATACCCTAATTCCAACGAAAAACTGATTCAAGTTCATTCAAGTAATCATACACGGTTTGACCCTTATGCTTTAACAAATACCCAAGTTATGACCAACAACATTCTTCACTACCCCTCTCAGGAGAACACCTTATTCCAAATCAGAGCCCATTTTCATGTAATAATTGACTACATACTCCATCCCTCCCCCAGCACCGCCCTTCTAATTCAATGTCGAGTCCATAATCCAGACATGACTAACCTATGACCGACAAAAACCATCATCGGTCAATCAACCAAGCAAGCATCCGATTCCCACTCACAATTATTCGATCCACACCGGCAGCCCAAGCCCTGGTCAGAACGGCCGCAATGTCGCCCACGTGGTACTGCTTCCCATTGTAAATCCCCTTGAACATTCCATCTGCCACGCCTCAAAAATCGAAACTTTCCATCATTCCCCCTCTTCCCACAACAGAAACAATCCCGGGTCGAACCCATCCACAAAATCTAAGCTCAAAAGAGCCAAAAAAAAGCAGTCAATGCCAAGCAAAGCAAAAGCCTGACCTGTAAAATTGACGGCTATATCTGCAAAACAAAGATTAAAAATATCGTAAGAAAGAACACCAAATGAAGAGGAAAGCATCAGCGGGGCTAGAATCAAGCACTCGCCAATCATCTTCAGCGTCGCCATTGCCTTCAACCTGAGTGGAGACGACGGACAGCACCGCCCTCGTCGATACAAGGAAAATTGAATAATAATAATAATAATAATAAATAAAGAAGGAAAGCTGCTGGAAAGAAGGCCGAAGAAATTTACATTTGGTCCACAATTGTTTATATTTTCTAATTGAGTCCTAAGTTACGTCAATTCTTTTCCGAAGATTTCAATTAAGTCCATTTTGTGCAGGGAGGAGTTTTCGTTATGGTTGTGATGCAAAAAAATCCAAACAAATTTCAACGTCTCTCATTCCTAATGGTGTATGGATTTTAACACAATCAACCGCTCCTTTCCCAATAAAATAAAGCAAATGGTGTGTGTACATTGGCCATATTTAATTTCATCTCGTGGCAAGGACGGCCATCGGGATGCCAATAAGCATAATCAGGGCCATGGCGATGAGGATGATTCATTTCTGGGTGTTCTCGATTGCAGACTCGCGGTGCCGCGCCCCCGTCTGTACCAGCCCTCTTCTCCTGGCTCTCGATGTCGTCCAACTCCTCCCCCTGGGACTCTACCAACACCGCCATGCCCTTGGATACCTCGTTCAGCTCCATCAGGCTGCGCTGGATATTTCTGATGGCGTCGCTCCTATATTGGAACTTGGCCTTGGCATTCGTGGTATTTCCCCGCCTTCTTGTGTTTACGCATAGAAAGTTAGGATTGGGCTTAAAAGAAAGGCACAGTTGACATGACAAGAGAATCTCTCAGAGATGACAAACTTCGAGACCTTCAGGCTGGTAAAGGTATAAGGAGATTTTGAGGTTATAGAACTCGAGGTTAGAATATGTAGTTGAAGGAATTGACACATAGAATATTAACAGTAGAGCCTTGAAGACAAACCTATCTCAAGGCTGGACGAGGAGGTCTCGAGATGATGGAGCTCGAGACTTTTGAGAAGATGAGGCAAAGACTTAGAGAGAAATTAACATAAGACACTTGAGTAGAATCCTAGGAGGACCTCAGATTGTATAACCAACAAATCTAACCAGGTCCCTGTAAATCTAATGATTGTGTAATATGGTAAAAAAGAGTGAAAGTTTAGTAAACACACTGAAATTTTGTATGACCACATTATTGTTTCTGTGAATAAGTAATGTCCTGGTGTGGCCACAATGAAATCCGGTGTGGCCACACCAATATTTCTATGAACAACAGGTACCCCCGTGTGGCCACACCGAAGCCTGACATGATCACATCAATCACTCTGTTCACGACTGCCTCCTCGGTGTGGCCACATTGAAATCTACAGTGGCCACACCCACCATTATGTACCATTGACACTAAAATGCCCAACAACGATCAACTTGTAAGTCCAAAATTAGCAAAGTTGTCAACTAGTTTTGCTTTTTTTCCAGCGTTCCTGAAAGTATCTAGAAACCACTCGCCACGCCTTGAAACACCTTAATCCTACCACTATCGGCCATCCCTCTTTGAAGGCAGCCTTCAATAAAGAAGTCTACCATGACCGTCGTCACATTCAACTCATCGGAGCGCCCTGTCGTTCTTCTTTTCGTTGTTTCCCTTTAGTCTTACTATGGCTGTAACTACAACTTTCAATTGCATGTATAACCATTATTTTATAATTCAAGTCCTTTATTTTCTTTCAGCGTTTTGTTCATTATGTTTTACTGTAAATTATGTACGGCGACCACAAAAACTCCCCATCGCACAATTCGATATGTTTTACACAAAGTACGCTAATATATTGTCCAACGGCTTTCTGCAGGAATATCTCGTTTTGTCATGCCAAAAGCGACCAGTCCATCGATAAGATTATTCTCTTTGTGCAATTCACAAGTGAAGAAGAGACAAACTCTCACTTACCGGTTGATATCAACGACTGCCTCCTTGGTGTGGCCACACTGAAATCTAGTGTGGCCATACCAGTCATTATCTACCATTGACACTAAAATGTCCAACAACAATAACTTGTAACTATAACTTTCAATTGCATGTAGAACCATTATTTTATAATTCAAGTCCTTTATTTGCTTTCCGTGTTTTGTCCATCATTTTTTACTGTAAATTATGTCCAGCGACCACAAAAATATCCCATCGCACAATTCCATACATTTTACACAAAGTACGCCAACATATTGTCCTATGACTTTCTGAAGGAATGCCTTGTTTTGCCAAGCTAAAAGCGACCAGTTCATCGATAAGATTATTCTCTTTGTGAAAGCAATTCACAAACGAAGAAGAGACAAACTCTCACTTTCCGGTTGATATAAACGACTGCCTTCTCGGCGTGGCCACCCTGAAATCTAGCATGGCCACACCAACCATTATGTACCATTGACACTAAAATGTCCAACAACAATCAACTCATAAGTCTAAAATTAGCAAAGTTGTCAACTACTTTTGCTTTCTTTTCAGCGTCCTGGAAGTGTCCAGAAACCACACGCCACGCCTTGAAACACCTAAATCCAACCACTATCGGCCATCCATCTTTGAAGGCAGCCTTCAATAAAGAAGTCTACCATGGCCGTCGTAGCGTTCCACTCATCGGGGCGCCCTGTCGTTCTTCTTTTCGTTGTTTCCCTTTAGTCTTACCATGGCTGTAACTATAACTTTCAATTGCATGTAGAACCAGTATTTTATAATTCAAGTCCCTTATTTTCTTTCGGCGTTTTGTTCATCATGTTTTACTGTAAATTATGAACGGCGACCACAAAAGCATCCCCATCATACAATTCGATATGTTTTACACAAAGCTCGCCAACATATTGTCCAACGACTTTCTGCAGGAATGTCTCGTTTTGTCAAGCCAAAAGCGATCAGTCCATCGATAAGATTATTCTCTTTGTGCAATTTACAAGTGAAGAAGAGACAAACTCTCACTTACCGGTTGATATCAACGACTGCCTCCTTGGTGTGGCCACACTGAAATCTAGGGCGGCCAAACCAACAATTATCTACCATTGACACTAAAATGTCCAACAACTATAACTTGTAACTAAACTTTCAATTGCATGTAGAACCATTATTTCATAATTCATGTCCTTTATTTGCTTTCCGGGTTTTGTTCATCATTTTTTACTTTAAATTATCTACAACGACCACAAAAATATCCCATCGCACAATTCGGTACATTTTACACAAAGTACGCCAACATATTGTCCTATGACTTACTGTAGGAATGTCTCGTTTTGTCATGCCAAAAGCGACCAGTCCATTGATAAGATTATTCTCTTTGTGCAATTCACAAGCGAAGAAGAGACAAACTCTCACTTACCGGTTGATAGCAACGACTGCCTCCTTGGTGTGGCCACACTGAAATCTAGTGAGACCATACCAATCATTATCTACCATTGACACTAAAATGTCCAACAACTATAACTTGTAATTATAACTTTCAACTGCAAGTTGAACCATTATTTTATAATTCAAGTCCTTTATTTGCTTTCCGTGTTGTGTTCATCATTTTTTACTGTAAATTATGTACGGCGACCACAAAAATATCCCATCGCACAATTCGATACGTTTTACACAAAGTACGCTAACATATTGTCCTATGTCTTTCAGAAGGAATGCCTCGTTTTGCCAGGCTAAAAGTGACCAGTCCATCGATATGATTATTCTCTTTGTGAGAGCAATTCACAAACGAAGAAGAGACAAACTCTCACTTTTCGGTTGATATCAACGATTGCCTTCTCGATGTGGCCACCCTGAAATCTAGCGTGGCCACACCAACCATTATGCACCAATGACACTAAAATGTCCGACAACGATCCACTCCTAAGTCCAAAATTAGCAAAGTTGTCAACGACTTTTGCTTTCTTTCCAACGTCCTAGAAGTATCCAGAAACCACTCGCCACGCCATAAAACACCTTAATCCAACCACTATCAGCCATACAACTTTGAAGGCAGCCTTCAATAAAGAAGTCTACCATGGCCGTCGTAGCATTCCACACATCGGAGCGCCCTGTCGTTCTTCTTTTCGTTGTTTCCCTTCAGTCTTACCATGGCTGTAACTATAACTTTCAATTGCATGTAGAAACAATATTTTATAATTCAAGTCCCTTATTTTCTTTCTGC
This sequence comes from Melastoma dodecandrum, assembly GCA_029817715.1. NCBI lineage: Eukaryota > Viridiplantae > Streptophyta > Magnoliopsida > Myrtales > Melastomataceae > Melastoma > Melastoma dodecandrum. Next base: position 332,577 of record JARUPY010000556.1, on the reverse strand, counting down.
GTTTTATTCATCAAGTTTTACAGTAAATTATGTACGGCGACCACAAAAACATCCCCATCGCACAATTCGATATGTTTTACACAAAGTTCGCCAACATATTGTCCAACGACTTTCTGCAGGAATGTCTCGTTTTGTCATGCCAAAATCGACCAGTCCATCCATAAGATTATTGCAATTCACAAGTGAAGAAGAGACAAACTCTCACTTACCGGTTGATATCAACGACTGCCTCCATGGTGTGGCCACACAGAAATCTAGTGAGGCCGTACCAATCATTATCTAACATTGACACTAAAATGTCCGACAACTATAACTTGTAACTATAACATTCAATTGCATGTTGAACCATTATTTTATAATTCAAGTCCTTTATTTGCTTTCCGGGTTTTGTGCATCATTTTTTACTGTAAATTATGTACGGCGACCACAAAAATATCCCATCGCACAATTCGATACGTTTTACACAAAGTACGCTAACATATTGACCTATGACTTTCTGAAGGAATGCCTCATTTTGCCAGGCTAAAAGCGACCAGTTCATCGATAAGATTATTCTCTTTGTGAGAGCAATTCACAAACGAAGAAGAGACAAACCCTCACTTTCCGGTTGATATCAACGACTGCCTTCTCGGCCTGGCCACCCTGAAATCTAGCGTGGCCACACCAACCATTATGCACCATTGACACTAAAATGTCCAACAACGATCAACTCATAAGTCCAAAATTAGCAAAGTTGTCAACTACTTCTGCTTTCTTTCCAGCGCCCTCAAAGTATCCAGAAACCACTCGCCACGCCTTAAAACACCTTAATCCAATCACTATCGGCTACCCATCTTTGAAGGCGGCCTTCAATAAAGAAGTCTACCAAGGCCGTCGTAGCATTCCACTCATCGGAGCGCCCTGTCGTTCTTCTTTTCGTTGTTTCCCTTTAGTCTTACCATGGCTGTAACTATAACTTTCAATTGCATGTAGAACCATTATTTTATAATTCAATCCCTTTATTTGCTTTCCGGGTTTTGTTCATCATTTTTTAATGTAAATTATGTACGGCGATAAAAATATCCCATCGCACAATTCGATACGTTTTACACAAAGTACGCCAACATATTGTCCTCTGACTTTCTGCTGGAATGTCTCGTTTTGTCGTGCCAAAGGCGACCAGTCCATCGATAAGATTATTCTCTTTGCGCAATTCACAAGCGAAGAAGAGACAAACTCTCACTTACCGGTTGACATCAATGACTGCCTCCTTGGTGTGCCCACACAGAAATCTAGTGTGGCCATACCAATCATTATCTACCATTGACACTAAAATGTCCAACAACTATAACTTGTAACTATAACTTTCAATTGCATGTAGAACCATTATTTTATTATTCAAGTCCTTTATTTGCTTTCCGTGTTTTGTTCATCATTTTTTACTGTAAATTATGTACGGCGAGCACAAAAGTATCCCATCGCACAATTCAATACATTTTACACAAAGTACGCCAACATATTGTCCTATGACTTTCTGTAGGAATGACTCGTTTTGTCGTGCCAAAAGCGACCAGTCCATCGATAAGATTATTCTCTTTGTGCAATTCACAAGCGATGCAGAGACAAACTCTCACTTACCGGTTGATATCTGTGACTGCCTCCTTGGTTTGACCACACAGAAATCTAGTGTGGCCATACCAATCATTATCTACCATTGACACTAAAATGTCCAACAACTATAACTTGTAACTATAACTTTCAATTGCATGTAGAACCATTATTTTATTATTCAAGTCCTTTATTTGCTTTCCGTGTTTTGTTCATCATTTTTTACTGTAAATTATGTACGGCGACCACAAAAATATCCCATCGCACAATTCGATACATTTTACACAAAGTACGCCAACATATTGTCCTATGACTTACTGTAGGAATGTCTCGTTTTGTCATGCCAAAAGCGACCAGTCCATTGATAAGATTATTCTCTTTGTGCAATTCACAAGCGAAGAAGAGACAAACTCTCACTTACCGGTTGATATCAACGACTGCCTCCTTGGTGTGGCGACACTGAAATCTAGTGTGGCCATACCAACCATTATCTACTATTGACACTAAAATGTCCAACAACTATAACTGGTAACTCTAACTTTCAATTGCATGTAGAACCATTATTTTATAATTCAAGTCCTTTATTTGCTTTCCGTGTTTTGTTCATCATTTTTTACTGTAAATTATGTGCGGCGACCACAAAAATATCCCATCGCACAATTCGATACATTTTACACAAAGTATGCCAACATATTGTCCTATGACTTTCTGCAGGAATGTCTCGTTTTGCCGGGCCAAAAGCGACCAGTCCATTGATAAGATTATTCTATTTGTGAGAGCAATTCCCAAACGAAGAAGAGACAAACCCTCACTTTCCGGTTGATATCAACGACTGCCTCCTCGGCGTGGCAACACTGAAATCTAGTGTGGCCACACCAACCATTATTTACCATTGATACTAAAATGTCCAACAACGATCAACTCATAAGTTCAAAATTAGCAAAGTTGTCAACGAGTTTTGCCTTCTTTCCAACGTTCCTGGAAGTATCCAGAAACCACTCGCCACGCCTTAAAACCCCTTAATCCAACCACTATCGGCCACCCATCTTTGAAGGCGGCCTTCAATAAAGAAGTCTACCATGGCCGTCCTAGCATTCCACTCATCGGAGCGCCCTGTCGTTCTTCTTTTCGTTGTTTCCCTTTAGTCTTACTATGGCTACTATAACTTTCAATTGCATGTAGAACCATTATTTTATAATTCAAGCCCTTTATTTGCTTTCCGGGTTTTGTTCATCATTTTTTAATGTAAATTATGTACGGCGACAAAAATATCCCATCGCACAATTCGATACGTTTTACACAAAGTACGCCAACAAATTGTCCTGTGACTTTCTGCTGGAATGTCTCGTTTTGTCATGCCAAAAGCGACCAGTCCATCGATAAGATTATTCTCTTTGCGCAATTTACAAGCGAAGAAGAGACAAACTCTCACTTACCGGTTGATATCACTGACTGCCTCCTTGGTGTGCCCACACATAAATCTAGTGTGGCCATACCAATCATTATCTACTATTGACACTAAAATGTCCAACAACTATAACTTGTAACTATAACTTTCAATTGCATGTAGAACCATTATTTTATAATTCGAGTCCTTTATTTTCTTTCCGTGTTTTGTTCATCATTTTTTACTGTAAATTATGTACGGCGAGCACAAAAATATCCCATCGCACAATTCAATACATTTTACACAAAGTACGCCAACATATTGTCCTATGACTTTCTGTAGGAATGTCTCGTTTTGTCGTGCCAAAAGCGACCAGTCCATCGATAAGAATATTCTCTTTGTGCAATTCACAAGCGAAGAAGAGACAAACTCTCACTTACCGGTTGATATCAATGACTGCATCCTTGGTGTGGCCACACTGTAATCTAGTGTGGCCATACCAACAATTATCTACCATTGACACTAAAATGTCCAACAACTATAACATGTAACTAAACTTTCAATTGACTGTAGAACCATTATTTTATAATTCATGTCCTTTATTTGCTTTTTGTGTTTTGTTCATCATTTTTTACTGTAAATTACGTACGACGACCAGAAAAATATCCCATCGCACAATTCGATACATTTTACACAAAGTACGCCAACATATTGTCCTATGACTTTCTGTAGGAATGTCTCGTTTTGTCATGCCAACAACGACCGGTCCATCGATAAGATTATTCTCTTTGTGCCATTCACAAGCGAAGAAGAGACAAACTCTCACTTACCGGTTGATATCAGCGACAACCTCCTTGGTTTGACCACACGGAAATCTAGTGTGGCCATACCAATCATTATCTACCATTGACACAGTAATGTCCAACAACTATAACTTGTAACTATAACTTTCAATTGCATGTAGAACCATTATTTTATAATTCAAGTCCTTTATTTGCTTTCCGTGCTTTGTTCATCATTTTTTACTGTAAATTATGTACGGCGACCACAAAAATATCCCACCGCACAATACGATACATTTTACACAAAGTACGCCAACATATTGTCCTATGACTTGCTGTAGGAATGTCTCGTTTTATCATGCCAAAAGCAACCTGTGCATCGATAAGATTATTCTCTTTGTACAATTCACAAGCGAAGAAGAGACAAACTCTCACTTACCGGTTGATATCTGTGACTGCCTCCTTGGTCTGACCACACTGAAATCTAGTGTGGCCATACCAATCATTATCTACCATTGACACTAAAATGTCCAACAACTATAACTTGTAACTATAACTTTCAATTGCATGTAGAACCATTATTTTATAATTCAAGTCCTTTACTTTCTTTCCGTGTTTTGTTCATCATTTTTTACTGTAAATTATGTACGGCGACCACTAAAATATCCTATCGCACAATTCAATACATTTTACATAAAGTATGCCAACATATTGTCCTATGACTTTCTGTAGGAATGTCTCGTTTTGTCCTGCCAAAAACGACCAGTCCATCGATAAGATTATTCTCTTTGTGAATTTCACAAGCGAAGAAGATACAAACTCTCACTTACCGGTTGATATCAACGACTGCCTCCTTGGTGTGGCCACACTGAAAACTAGTGTGGTCATACCAATCATTATCTACCATTGACACTAAAATGTCCAACAACTATAACTTGTAACTATAACTTTCAATTGCATGTACAACCATTATTTTATAATTCAAGTCCTTTATTTGCTTTCCGTGTTTTGTTCATCATTTTTTACTGTAAATTATGTACGGCGACCACAAAAATATCCCATCGCACAATTTGATACATTTTACACAAAGTACGCCAACATATTGTCCTATGACTTTCTGTAGGAATGTCTCCTTTTGTCATGCCAAAAGCGACCAGTCCATCGATAAGATTATTCTCTTTGTGCAATTCACCAGCGAAGAAGAGTCAAACTCTCACTTACCGGTTGATATCAACAACTGCCTCCTTGGTGTGGCCACACTGAAATCTAGTGAGGCCATACCAATCATTATCTACCATTGATACTAAAATGTCAAACAACTATAACTTTCAACTCCATGTTGAAATTTTATTTTATAATACAAGTCCTTTATTTGCTTTCCGTGTTTTGTTCATCATTTTTTACTGTAAATTATGTACGGCGACCACAAAAATATCCCATCGCACAATTCGATACATTTTACACAAAGTACGCCAACATATTGTCCTATGACTTACTGTAGGAATGTCTCGTTTTGTCATGCCAAAAGCGACCAGTCCATTGATAAGATTATTCTCTTTGTGCAATTCACAAGCGAAGAAGAGACAAACACTCACTTACCGGTTGATATCAACGACTGCCTCCTTGGTGTGGCGACATTGAAATCTAGTATGGCCATACCAACTATTATCTACTATTGACACTAAAATGTCCAACAACTATAACTTGTAACTCTAACTTTCAATTGCATGTAGAACCATTATTTTATAATTCAAGTCCTTTATTTGCTTTCCGTGTTTTGTTCATCATTTTTTACTGTAAATTATGTGCGGCGACCACAAAAATATCCCATCGCACAATTCGATACATTTTACACAAAGTATGCCAACATATTGTCCTATGACTTTCTGCAGGAATGTCTCGTTTTGCCGGGCCAAAAGCGACCAGTCCATCGATAAGATTATTCTCTTTGTGAGAGCAATTCCCAAACGAAGAAGAGACAAACTCTCACTTTCCGGTTGATATCAACGACTGCCTCCTCAGCGTGGCCACACTGAAATCTAGTGTGGCCACCCCAACGATTATGTACCATTGATACTAAAATGTGCAACAACGATCAACTCATAAGTCCAAAATTAGCAAAGTTGTCAACTAGTTTTGCCTTCTTTCCAACGTTCCTGGAAGTATGCAGAAACCACTCGCCACACCTTGAAACACCTTAATCCTACCACTATCGTCCATCCATCTTTGAAGGCAGCCTTCAATAAAGAAGTCTAACATAGCTGTTACTCGTCACATTCGACTCATCGGAACGTCCTGTCGTTCTTCTTTTCATTGTTTCCCTTTAATCTTACCATGGCTGTAACTACAACTTTCAATTGCATGTAGAACCATTATTTTATAATTCAAGTCCTGTATTTGCTTGCCGTGTTTTGTTCATCATTTTTTACTGTAAATTATGTACGGCGATCACAAAAACATCCCCATCGCACAATTCGATACGTTTTACACAAAGTACGCCAGCATATTGTCCTATGACTTTCTGCAGGAATGTCTCGTTTTGCCATGCCAAAAGCAACCAGTCCATCGATAAGATTATTCTCTCTGTGAATGCAATTCACAAATGAACAAGAGACAAACTCTCACTTACCGATTGATATCATGATGTCAAGCATCTTGTGATAAGACAACTCCCGGGTGACTGTGAAGTACCTCTGCGGCAGAGGGCACCGAGGTGCTGGAGCTCTTGTTTAATGGAGTCGGCATTGACGAAGATGGGATCGAGGCCAAGGGATGTTCTGGATGGTGGTCGAGGGTGAGGGGTCACCGTCCTCATCTGTAGAGTCAGGGTGTGAGAAGGAGAAGGAAGAGGAGGAGAAGAGGTCATCCATGGTGTTCGTGTATGCGGAATTGGCTGAGTTCTTTTGTTGTGTGAATAATACTCACATTCTTACAAAAGACGGATTTAAGAAACCCGCAACCTATCTATATGAATATTAGAGATGGATTTCCAAAACCCATGTAGGGACCCGTCATCCCCTGGTTGCCTTCGTGGAGGGTTTTGGAAACATGCTTCTTTTATAAATTAAAAGACTGGTTTTTAAAATGTATTATGTCTCCCTGATTATGATATGATATATACGTAATTTTTAAAACTCCATTTTTTAAAAAAACTACCTGCGAAAATGTACGACTCGCGAATGAATGAAAATTGCGGATGGAGCGTAGTTGTAAAAGTTGTATAGGGAAGACTGACTTTTCCAAAGTGTTTTTGACCAGATGATGTTCTTATTCATCATCGCAAAAAACGTTCAATTCAATCCCAGCGTTCTATTTTTTTCTTCATTATTATTATATAACACTTCCCCGAATGAGATCGACAACCGTTTTACCAAGATAATGTTTCGAGACCGAATAATTTTTTGGACACATCGAAATATTGATCAGATATTAGAAAAACCCAAAATGATAAACATATCTAAATTTGTATCCATTTACAACAATTCAAAATCCTTGAAAAGAGAGAACACAAGACGTACGTAGGGGACTGTTCGCGTATAGAACGGATCACGTCGGAAATATTTGGCAAAGGACTCACAGGGGATTGTGGTCGCCAGTAAGAAGATGCACAATTTTATTGAAAATAGAATGCAAGTCTTACAATCTTGACGAATTAAGAAAAGGGGCTTACAGCCATAAAAAATGAAAAGGGGGCGAGTGGTGACAACGATGTGGAATCCTGTGACGGCGGAGAATTTGTGACGAAGGCCTTGGAAGCTCGCTCCGTCGGTGGCGGTCGCTGGCAGGAAGCTGTGACGAAGGCCCTACGAGCTCACTCCGTCGGTGGTGTCGCTGGCGGGGGCCCTACGAGCTCACTCTGTCGGTGGAAGGGTAGTTGACCTATGAACCGGGTCAAGGTATCTAATTCCTAAGATTGACGAACAAACTTCAGAGCTTTGGCTGTGTATGGTCATGTGTTGTCTTGAAAAATTCTTCTGCTATTTATAGAGGACTTGTACGTGTTTAACAGGTAACAGATATATCGTATTGCAGATCGTGTTATAGACCGTGATTTCTAATATCGTGGGAGTGTCTCAACAACCTCCTTGATATATGGGATCACGTTCCTGGATATTAGGATCAGTTACGATCCTTAACATACGTGATTGAAAATGAATAAATTTATTCCAACCTTGTCGACTTGACTGATCTATACGGACTACGACCGACTTGGTCGACTTATCCAGAATTCCGTCGACTTCACCCTACTAGTAGACTTAGCTATCTTGGTTGACTTTGATTACCATATTCCTTCGTTGTGAGTCGACCTAGTCGACTCCGTTCATAAGTCGACCTAGTCGACTTCGTCATAAGTCGACCTAGTCGACTTCGTCATAAGTCGACCTAGTCGACTTCGTTGTGAGTCGGCCTAGACGACTGTATCTTGGGCCTACTCGGGGTGTGACTTGAGGGATTACTGGGTTTCTGTTCTAAACTCAGGCCCAAAATTATTTGCCATGTCAACATAAGCCCCCCTTTTATGTTGGGTTGGCTATGCCGACTCAGCAGAAATCATACCCTATATAAAGGAGAGTCATCGTCCTTTTCCCGCACTTTTCTTCCTTGCTCAACACTTCTCCATCTTCTCCAAGAAAACAGAAACCCTTGTTTCCCAGAAACCCTTCGTCTCCCTTACCAAAACTCCTTTGATCCTAAAAAAGATGGCAACTTTTAAGTGTTTTGAGTTCCATAATCTGCGCGCGGGGCCACCCGGACCCATTCCGGTCGCAGAGGATCAGGGGTCGGGCGTCACTCTTGGACCTATCTTGCCAGAGCATCTTTTCCCGGAGACGGTGCTGCTCAACTATCTCATCACTAAGAAGCCCATCCCGATTTGTCATCCCGACTTCATCGATCCCCTCAACTGGGAAGGTCAGGGATCTTTCCTGTGTTTTCCATCGGCATCTAAGTCTGAGATGGTAGACTGGCTTGAGATGTAGGAGGAGCACTTTACAGAGAGATTTAGGAATCAGAAGATTTTGAGATTCTTTAGGATGTCAGTGGCAAATAAGAACTGTGATCCTAGGGTTTGTTCGGCCATGCTGCCTTTCTGGAATTCTGCTGTCAACTGCTTCTATTTCCTAGAAGGCCCTATGTCTGTTACATTAGCAGATGTGAAGATTTTGACCAGGTGCAAAATCAATGGCCGCCCTGTCCGACAGTACTCTCAGGCAGATGATATTAATCCCAAGGGCGCCCTTCAGTACATGGAGATGGTGAATAGGCATCTGAAGATGGCCTCAGCAGGCAAGAGGTCAGATGAGAGATTATCGACTGAAGGTTTTGGTGCCCAGGAAGAGGTCGAGTTCCTTAGCACCTGGTTGAGCAAATTCGTTTATTGCTTCCCTGGGAAGAAAGTTAGCCACACTTCTTATGCGGTGGCCAATTTTCTGAGGGAGACCAATGAAGAAATCTCCTGGGGTCCCTTCGTTTTAGGTCTTCTTTATCACGATCTGGACAGAGCAACGTCTCAAATCAAGCCATTTCCAAAACATCCAGCAGGAGGGTTGCTCTGGCTAGTTCATCTCTGGTCGGCCATGTGGATGCCGGGATTGACTGGGTTCAAGGTCCCTTCTTCGCCCCTTGAATCCTCCTATTATGGGGAGACCATCCTAGATCAGTGCTGCCAGCGTAAGGATCAATGGCTTATGACATCGATCACTGGCCACCTAAAGCACATAGTCGACTTCGGCAGGGTAGATCGACGCGACTGGGCACACTTTCCAGGCGGCAAGACGCTTGCTCAGGAAATCAATCCTCAAACTGCTCGTGGCTTCTGGAATGGAGTATTGACCAGCAGAGATCTGCCAGTTATTTTCGATGGCTACCTGACCTTTGAAGTCTATAACCCTCAACTGTGTGCAAGGCAGTTTGGGTTTATCCAAAGTGTAGCAGTTCCACTCGCTAACCCTGCCGGCGGCTTATACGGGGACAGGATGAAGAGGATTGCGTGCAAGTCGATCGACTCGAAGACCCTCGACTTGCTCAATCTCAAGGCGCAGCTCTCCCAGATGGAATTCCCGTCTGATACTTCTGCCTGTTTCGCCACACAGTTCTTCACCGTGCTGTGGTCGACTACATACGAAGAACTGCGGGCCTTGATGCATTTCTTGGAGGTCTCCAAGGAACCTGATTTTTACACCGATGACGCGCACATTAAAGCAAAAGGTAGGGACTTATCTTTACCTTAAGAGTATTGGGTTCTTAATACTAATTATAAGTTTTTCTCCTCTTTCAGGATCATTGCTTCCTCGGGGCTCTGGACAACCCAAGCCTAAAGCCCCCCTTGCCCCTGCTCCTTCTAAACTCAAGTCGACCAGCAAGGGGAAGGCTAAAATTGCGAGCCCCAGGGAAGTAGCCAAAGGTGGTCCCTCTAAGGCTCGATCTAAAAGCGCACCAAAGCGCAAAGCGGCCGAGGAAGAAGATCTTGAAGAGATGCCTCTATCTCAGAGGAAGAGGCTGGTGAAGGTGTTGACTCTAGCGGTGACTTCCTCTTCTAGGTCGCCAGTTATTGCAGCGGCGACCCCATCCAGGTAGCCAGCTGCAGCAGCGGTGACCCCATTCAGGTCGCCAACTGCTTCAGCGGCGATCTCATCTACCAAGGCACCAGCTGCGGTGCCAGTGTCTTCAGCTGTAGTCGACGCTCCACAAAGGCCGGCCGCAGAGGTATGACTCTGATGACTCCAGTTTTTGTTTTGAGTTTTCATATCTGACCCATACTATATTGTCTAGGGAGAGGCTTCAGATGAGGATGACGACCAGCCTATCTCCCATGCTTTAGACAAAAGTTCAAAGGCTTCAGTCGCCAAGGTGAGTTTAATTCTAAGCTGGTGTATCATTACTTTAGTTCATATATGAACTTTCGATTCTGCATCATACTCTGTTTCAGGAACAGCACATCCCTGAGGCCTTGGTTCAAGAAGAACAGGCTGCTCTGGATGTCGCGATCCTGGTCGACCCACCGACTTGGTCGACTCGTGAGGAAGAAAACCAAGTTATTCTTTCTCCTCCAGTCCAAACTCCTACAACAGCGATGGTATGTGTTCTTGTTTTAAACAGAACATAGTATTATCGTTGCGATTTTAACTGGAGTACTTGTATCATTCCTTATAGGCTCGTCCGAAAAGGGTGAAGGTGCCTACTGGCCGACAGAAGATTCCTACTCCCCCTTCTTCTTCGGATGAGAGCTCTGGGGATAGATTGCCTCCAGAGGTAAGTACTCGATCACACGAGGTCGTTGGCCTTTTTAGGGTATTGTTTAACGGCATTTTGCCTCTTATTCTTCAGGATCCTGCTGCAGCGACTTCTAGGTCAACCAAAGACCCGTGGGAGAAGCTTCACGAGGATATTGAAGAACTTTGCCAACTTCTGCTCATCGACCCCTTAGGCGTCAACGAATTCAGGAGGATGCAGAAGCTGTTGAAGAGGATCGAGGCATCCCCTAGGGTCACGGACGAAATATTGGGGGCCTGCAAGAGCTTCAGGTCGACGTACTGGACCCGCTGGAGGGATTACGACGCCGACCTGCTCACCTTGGAATCGACTGACTCGAAGATTCAGTCGATTAATGAAGCTCGAGGAGAGGCCTCTAAAGCTGCGCAGGACGCCCGCCAACGTTTGGTCGACGTGCAAGAGAAGCTGACCGAGGCAGAGAGACAAATAGAGTTCTATACGAACCTCAAGAATGACCGGACTCGGCAGCTTGCGTCGATCAATACTTAAGAAATCGAGGAGCTGGAGGCCAATGCTGAGAAGGATAGAGAAAAGGTCGTTGACCTTTATGCCCAGCGAAACAAGTTGAACGCGAAGCGACGAGCTCGTGAATCCCTTGTCCTTGATTTCAAAGAAGTTGGCGGGTTATGGAAATTAGGTTTGTAATTAAAGAACAATGTAATTCCATTGTTTTTGTTTTACTCAATAAATCAAGTTCATTGTGTTTCAAATGAATTTCTGCCCACTACGCACAATTCATTCTTCCAGACAGCGTTACTGAAGCCTAGCGCGATTTCTTAGGAATTAAGCGCTTCCCAAATTAATGGAGTCCTTTGTTTTAGGATTTTATGGTGAGCTTCCCAGATAGTCGCGCGATAGGGTTTGAGATATTTACCATTAACCTTTAATGGATGTCTGACCCCACTTCTCGTCATAAGCCGATAACTATTAGATGAGTATGTTTCACATACCTCATATGGACCTTCCCAATTAGGGGACCATTTACCCAAAACTTGGTCTTTCGATTTAAGGGGTAGCACCATCTTCCAAACCAAGTCGCCCACTTTAAAGTGTTTATGGACAACCCTTTTGTTATAATGTTTGGCAATCCTTTGTTTATGCACCTCGAGTCGGTCTATTACATCAAGTCGCTTCTTCTCTAATTCTTCCAAGGCGAGGTACATTGCCTCGTCTTGTAAATCAAGGTGAGTCACCCTGAGCGACTTGTATCGAACCTCAATAGGTAGGACGACATCTTGCCCATATACTAGTGAAAAAGGGGTTTCCCCTGTGCTTTCTCTCTTAGTAACCCTTAATGCCCACAAAGTGTCTTGTAATAATTTGTGCCATTCTCTTGGATTTGCACCAACCATTTTCTGAATATTGTTCTTTATGAGTTTATTGGTAGCTTCAGCCTGTCCATTCGCCTGAGGATAATAAGGTGTTGAGTTGGTGATTGAGAAACCAAACTCCGTAGCACATTCTCGCATTTTCTCATTATTGAAAGCGGTGCCATTGTCCACTACAATATTATGGGGAATTCCAAATCTATAGATGATGGATGATTTGAGAAAATCGATCACTTCTTTATGATCGATCTTCTTATAAACCTGAGCCTCGACCCATTTAGTAAAATAATCGGTGGCGACTAGAACATAGGCGTCACCTTTACTTGAGTGCGGATGGATTTCCCCGATTATGTCCAAAGCCCAAGACCTAAACGGCCAAGGCTTGATGACTGAGACCAAGTCGGACGCTGGGGCCCTTGTCACCGGACCATGTTTTTGGCACTCTTGGCATCCCCTAGCCATTTCTATGCAGTTCTTTAGCATTGATGGCAGTAAAAACCATGTCTTTGGATAGTCCAAGACATTTTGGTGCCAGATTGGTGAGATCCGCATAACCCCTGATGAGTCTCTAACATAATTGGGGTCGCTTCGTCTAAGTCGACACACCTTAGCAAGACTCCTTCCTTGGTCTTTCTGTAAAGTACCCCATCTATAAGGGTGTACGACAAAGCCTGAGTCTTAATTCTTTGGCTCGCCTTTTGTGTTGGGTCAGAAAGGAAATCGGTGATTGGCTTCCTCCAATCCTTATCGCTTGTCATTATGTCCAGAGTGAAAGCGTCGCTTTGGGGAACTAGGTGAGAAACTATTTCTGGGATACAATCGCTTCCTCTTTTGGCCTTGTATCCTGAAGCCTTTTGGGCTAAGTCGTTAGCGATGGTATTTTCCCCTCGACCTACAAAGAGGAAAGTGATCGCTTCAAATCGCTCGACTAGCTTGCGGGCGACTTGATGATAGGGTGTGAGTTTCCCTTGGCATATAGAAGTACCATTCATCTGATTAATCACCAGTTGAGAGTCCCCCATCACTGTGGCTTTCTTGGCTCCCAAGGTTAATAGTTCCTTCAGGAGCGTGATCAAAGCTTCATATTCAGTCGCATTGTTGGTGTGAGTTGCCGTCAAGCGATACGCTAGACGAACATCTTTCCCTAGTGGCGAAAGTATACGAAGGCCTATACCTACGCCGGGTTTCGCTGAAGATCCATCAAACCAACCCTGCCAGATTTCCTCAAGGGATTCTTCGTGGTCGATTGATACAGATGGATCGTGACTCACCAAGAAGTCAGCTAGAGCCTGTCCTTTCACCGACTGTTGGGATTTGAATCGTAGATCATACGCGGATAGCACTAAACTCCATTTGCTAATTCTCCCAGTCAGTAGGGGACTTTCGAAAAAGTACTTTATGACTGGAGACTTGGTAATGACATGAACCTCTTGGGATCCAATATAATGTCTTAGCTTAGTGACAGTATAAAAGACTGACAGACATAACTTCTCCTTAATTGTATAGCGTTTTTCTATAGCGGTTAGTTGTCTTGACAAATAGTAGACCGCTCTCTCAGTTTTGTCTTCCGCTTTTTGGGCTAACATGGCTCCGATGACTGATTCAGTCGCTGCCACATAAAGCAGATAAGGCTTTCCTACCCGAGGAGGGGCAAGTACAGGCGGCTTCATTAAATACTCCTTTATGCCTTCAAATGCTTTCTGGTGTTCGTCGCTCCACACAAAGTTTCCCTTTGCCTTTAGTAAAGTCGAGAAGACTTCTGTCCGTCCAGCGACGTTACCAATAAATCGCCTGAGATAATTGACCCTTCCTAAGAAAGCCTGTAACTGCTTCTTGTTACTCGGAGGGTTCAATCTTTGAATGGCGTTTACTTTGTTCTGGTCGACTTCTATGCCGCGTTGATGAACTAGGAACCCTAGGAAATGTCCTGCTCTTACTCCAAAAGCACATTTGAGAGGGTTTAGTTTGAGCTGGTGCTTTCTCATTTGCATGAAAGCATTCCTAAGATCATTACTATGCGACCTCTCGTCTTTTGACTTGACCACTATATCATCTATGTATACCTCGACTGTTTTGGCAATCGAAGCATCAAAAATGGCGTTCATGGCTTGTTGGTAGGTTGCACCGGCGTTTTTAAGCCCAAACGGCATGACTACCCACTCGAAAATGCCTAAGGGACATCTGAACGCGGTTTTATGGATATCTTCCTCAGCCAAGAAAATTTGGTTATATCCTGAGAAACCATCCATGAATGACATGATTTGGTGCCCTGCAGTCTTATCGACTAAGTCGTTTGCAATGGGCATGGGATATTCATCCTTTGGAGTAGCACGATTCAGGTCTCTGAAGTCGATGCAGACTCTAATCTTGCCATTCTTCTTGACGACAGGGACTATGCTGGATATCCACTCGGTGTACCTCGATGTTCTTATATACCCAGCTTTAAAAAGCTTTTTGACTTCTTCGAATACTGCCTGAGTGACTTCATGAGTCATTCTCCTTGGTGCCTGTTGGACTGGCTTAAATCCTGCTTTGATTGGCAACTTATGTTCTACAAGTCGGCGATCTAAGCCAGGCATCTCAGTATAGTCCCAGGCGAAACAGTCCTTGAATTCTTCAAGAGTGGCCTTAATAGAATTGAAAAGTTCTTTATTCATTGAGGAACTAACAAAAACGACTCGAGGGCTAGATTCCTCGCCTAAATTGATACTTACAAGCGGGTCACACGGCATCATAAGTGACTCGCGACCCTGGACACCGCTTAAGTCGGTATCAATGGACTTAGATGAGCTAGCCTCAGCATTTACATCGCTTATTTGGCAACCTAATTTCCTATACTTCCTAACATACTCCTGGAGTCGCTGGAGGATATCAGCGACTGCATAGCCTCTTCCTTCGTCACTGTCCATACAACCCTTCGTGCAGGAGTCTATCGGGCTCCAACTCCGTCGCAGCACTTTCCTGGCTCTTAGGCGCCTCCCCCTTATCGCCATTAGGACTGTTGTCTGTCTCGCCTCCATCCCTGGTCGGGACTACTTCCTGCAGGACCTCATCTATGTCCTTGTCCGTGAAGTCGGGCCCCCATCCTGTCGGCACGATTGACCCCTCATCAGGCTTGGGGTGAGAGGTGCCATAGCTCACAATGAAGTCGAACTTCCCGGAGGGTTCACCTAGGGGTCCGACAGTAGGGTCTCCTAGCTTGTAGCGTTGATCCAGGGTGAGATCCTTGACCGTCTTGCATGTTTCTGCATGTAAAATGCCCTTGTCACAACAGGAGTATTCATCAGCCCTGATAGTCTCTATTTCAGAGTCAAGCCATAAAATCAACTCCCTATGCAAAGTTGATGGGATCGCGGCGGCTTTGTGAAGCCAATCGCGCCCCAAAAGCGCATTAAACGAAGGGGCTATGTCGATTACGAA
This sequence comes from Melastoma dodecandrum, assembly GCA_029817715.1. Classification (NCBI taxonomy): domain Eukaryota; kingdom Viridiplantae; phylum Streptophyta; class Magnoliopsida; order Myrtales; family Melastomataceae; genus Melastoma; species Melastoma dodecandrum. The sequence continues at coordinate 316,801 of JARUPY010000556.1, read as the reverse complement.
GAAAGCAGTTTCCTGCTCATGTCTTCCAACGCCTAAATGCACAGAGCATATCCCCAGGCATTCGGACTTCCTCCCATTAAAGCCACTTACAGCCACGTCGGTTCGCACCAACTCGCTAGGCTTGTACCCAAGTAGTCTAAATTTGGTGAGGGGGAGAACATTGACGGTGGCGCCGTTGTCTATTAAGACTCGACCCACCAAAACACCGTCAAAGGTGGCTGCGATGTATAACGAGTGCATGTGCTGTTTCATGCGATCCGATGGTTTCCTCAGCCAGTGCAGAGGGAAGCCAGATGGAAAAGAAGTGACCTTAGAGTCCAGGGTTTTACCTTTCGACGCCTCCGACTTATCGTTGTAGGCGAACTCCGCAGGAAAGGTGAGAGCGTTACAGCTCACAAGGGGCCCTTGTTCTGCGTTGAAGTCGCAGGGCCTGTCTCCTCGTAGAGGAGTGTAGTCGAAGCTTGAGCCCGGGTTTTCCGAGTAATCAGTAGACTCGACCCGTTCAGGCTCCACGACTTGTTTCTCTGCGGCTTGGTTCCCTTCCGAGGGTGGCATCACAGGGGTCATCCTAGGTCTTTTTTGGGCGTGACTTAGGCGCCTTTCCTTTCTCTTTTGAGCCCTTAAGGGGGGCGCAACCTTCCTTTCTACCTTCTGCCATTGAGACGAAGGGTTAAGGGCCTTGACGAATTTTGGTTTCTTAGAACCAAAAAGGAGTCGGCTTACCTCCACGAATCTGCCATCGACTGGGTCATATCCCACCTGCACTGGAGTATTTTCTGGTCTAGTCGAGGAAGGTTTGCCAGGGTTCGAATTACCTGTACCCTCGGGGCGGACCGCTTTTACCAGCATCTCCCCTTTTGCGGACAAGTCGACCAGCCGCAAGAAATAGTTGACGCAGCATGCTGTGCAGAGCTGGGTAATAAGTATCTGATTGTGGGAGATCAGCTTGCATTTCTGGCACAGTAGCTTCTCGTCCAGGAATTGGGCGATAGGAGGTCCCCTCCGCAATTCCTGGGGGTCGACTGTCTGTGACGCATATCGAGGCCTGCGACTTGCAGCCTGTTGGGGTCGGTCTACTCCCTTATACTCTTCCACAGGTCTTATCTCCTTGACAGGGGTAGTCCTAGTGTATCCCTGCTTGACGACTTTCTGCCCAGACGAGTCTATAAACTCAAGTTGCCGTGCCGGGCGTTCCGTACCCCGGGCGGCTGCCTCTCCATTTCCCCTATGCCCCTAGGAACCTCCTCTTCCTCCTCGCGAAGCCAGTCGGCGATCCACACTAGGAGGGCTTTTGAGGACGTGAGAAGGTCCTCGGGGGGTAGTCAGCGACATTGCTGCTTCCTCGAAAGGGGTCAGGTCATACCAGTTTTCTGTCTTACTGTCCAGCAGGTACTTCTTAAATGTGTGGCATTGGTCCGTCGTGTGAGTGTCGTTCAGGTGCCAGTGGCAGAGCCACTTGTCCCTTCCCTTCGGTAGGATGAAAACCTCACGTTCAGCTAGTTGCTTCATCAGGGCATTAGCCACCAAGGTCTCGCCAGTTGCTTGCAAATCCTGCGAGGGTATAGCAGAGTCGTTATTGACTTCTACAAGGTTAACCTCAGTGTCAAATATATCAAATGTATGAATGGCGACTTCGTCGCCAAATGGATTATCATCCACCATGGCGACTTCATCGACTTCAGGAAAACAGAGCTCTTTAGACTCAATTAAATCCTGAATTATATTTCTAAAGGACAGGCAGTCCTTGGTAGTATGGGTGAAGGAACCATGCCACTTGCAGTAATTCCTACTTTTTTCCCTTTCTGTCTGAGGGACTCGATGACCAGGTTTAAGCCTGATCCTTTTCCTTTGATAAAGCCAGTCAAAAATGGCATCGACTTTGTCTGTGTCGAAAGAATATTTCCTTTCCTCGGCATTTTTCTGGGAGGCTTTAGCTTTAGAATTTTTCCTAGTCAAGGGATCACATACAGTTGACTCTTCCTTAACAAACTCGGCCACGTCGACTTCATAAGTATCGACTTGGTAGGCTCGAGTCAGATTGGCCTCCTCTGTTAGGAGCTGATAGTACTCAGTGGCTCTCCTTGCCAAATCATATAGATCGGCAAAGCGCTCTCCTTGTAGCTTTTTCCGGAAAGGAATGGACAACGCATTTAATGCGAGGAGTAACTGGTCTTTCTCCGGTATGAGAGGCCTACACCGTAATAAGGCCTTTCTAAGTTTCATTAAAAACTACCCCGGGTGTTCCCCATTAGCCTGCCTAAGGCGCATAACCTCAAACATCGACATGGGGGTATCGAGTCGAGCAAAGGTTTTAACAAACATGGACTGCATCTGAGTCCATGAAGCTACTGACCCCGATGGCAAATTTGCATACCAAGTAAACGCATCCCCGGTTAATGAGTTCGGGAAGAGCTTTAGTTTCCAAAAGTCATTCCCGGCTGCTTCACCAAGTTGATGAGTGAAGCGAGCAATATGCTCAAGTGGAGTCATTTCATCTTCGCCCGAGAAGCGAGTGAAGTCGGGCACCCTGTAACCTCTAGGTAAAGGGAAATCCCTATCAATGTACGCAGGATAAGGAGACCTGTATAAACAGGTGTCATCTCGCCGAGCTATTCCGGGGACGACTTGCTCTATAACCTGAGTTATGGCCTCTCTTAAATCTGGGGGTACACCGCCTATCGGCCCCTGCCCTGCGAGTCGAGTCGGCCTTAACGGGCTATACGGAGGCTTTTCTCCCATTGGTTGGCTCGTTGGATCCCTTACATAAAATGAAGGCTCCTCACGGTGATTACTACTCCGGGGTCCAGGCTCATAGGGATCTCCAACTGCGTCGACCATTGGCTCTTTTCCAGGGCGACGAGACGGAATAAAATCCTCCCCCCGATCTGTTTCCACTTGGAAGTCCTCTGCCTCATTCCAATACGTATTCGCTGGTCGATTACGTGAAGAAGAGGGTCGACCAGGGGGAACCAGATTCCCGGGTTCAAAGAGAGCATTCGTCCTTATCTCAGATTGCTCAAAAGTCACGTTACGTGGCCCTTGAGCAGTCCGACGAGCGTCTGCCATGAACGTAGACTCCCTAAAGGGGGCCTCTCTCATACGAGGTCTCACTCTTTCCTCATCTCTCGGGCCAGAAAGACGCCCTATTAGAGTTTGGACATCCATCAGAATACCCTTCATATCAGTCAACTCCTGACGCACATCCCCCAATTCCTTGTGGAACTCCAGTCTCGAAATAAATTCGGACGGGGCATGTGAATCAAAAGTGGACTGGTTTGTAGCTGCCTGGCCTCCTAGGGCCGGCGCTTCCAAGTCCATTCTCGGAGGAAGTTCCTGGTCTTCCCCATCTAAGGGATTCTGAGGCTCATGGCCAGTAGTACTTCGAGTATTTCTCGGCATTTGAGACTTCTCCCACTGTGGTCGCCAAAAACGTGTTCGCGTATAGAACGGATCACGTCGGAAATATTTGGCAAAGGACTCACAGGGATTGGATTGTGGTCGCCAGTAAGAAGATGCACAATTTTATTCAAAATAGAATGCAAGTCTTACAATCTTGGCGAATTAAGAAAAGGGGCTTACAACCATAAAAAATGAAAAGGGGGCGAGTGGTGACAACGATGTGGAATCCTGTGACGGCGGAGAACTTGTGACGAAGGCCTTGGAAGCTCGCTCCGTCGGTGGCGGTCGCTGGCGGGAAGCTGTGACGAAGGCCCTACGAGCTCACTCCGTCGGTGGTGTCGCTGGCGGGGGGTTGACGGCAGAGGCCCTACGAGCTCACTCTGTTGGTGGAAGGGCAGTTGACCTATGAACCGGGTCAAGGTATCTAATTCCTAAGGTTGACGAACAAACTTCAGAGCTTTGGCTGTGTATGGTCGTGTGTTGTCTTGAAAAATTCCTCTGCTATTTATAGAGGACTTGTACGTGTTTAACACGTAACAGATAGATCGTGTTGCAGATCGTGTTATAGACCGTGATTTCTAATATCGTGGGAGTGTCTCAACAACCTCCTTGATATATGGGATCACGTTCCTGGATATTAGGATCAGTTACGATCCTTAACAAACGTGATTGAAAATGAATAAATTTATTCCAACCTTGTCGACTTGACTGATCTGTACGGACTACGACCGACTTGGTCGACTTATCCAGAATTCCGTCGACTTCACCCTACTAGTAGACTTAGCTATCTTGGTTGACTTTGATTACCATATTCCTTCGTTGTGAGTCGACCTAGTCGACTCCGTTCATAAGTTGACCTAGTCGACTTCGTCATAAGTCGACCTAGTCGACTTCGTTGTGAGTCGGCCTAGACTACTGTATCTTGGGCCGACTCGGGGTGTGACTTGAGGGATTACTGGGTTTCTGTTCTAAACTCAGGCCCAAAATTATTTGCCATGTCAACAGGGACCCGCCAAAATGAGGCGAACCGAAGATGTCGTGGGATGTTTTTTATTTATTTATTTTCTGTTTTGATAATTCTGCCGTCGAGTGTAACACACTCAAAATTTGTTACTTTTTGAACTAATTTTCTTGTAATGATTATAATTAAGGTTCGTTTAAGTAGAGGTTGTTTATTTTTAGTAAATTCCGTAGCAAAAATTTCTGGAAGGGTCCTGTAACAATTATAGGAATTTAATATTGGTAGTGACCGCTTAATTATTTATAGGAATGATATCAAACAATGATAGAAAACTAAATAACTGCACTTCCAATGACTTTTGCTTTGGTGGGTTGACCGAAATGTTAAAAAATTCAAGATCGGAATTTTTTTTTGTCAACTATGAACATTTTTATGGTAGACCGACGTTGAAAAAGTGTTTATAAAATGACTAAATTTCATTTAGGTCGTTTCGGCGGTTCAGTCAAAATAATCAAAATCATAATTCTTTTTTTATCGATCGACCACAACTATTTACTGTTCAACCGAAGGGTTTTGTTTCTTATTATTAATCAAAAAAAGAATTTACGAGATAAGGTTCTTAGTTTCAAAATTTGTTGACTAATGTCCTGAAATTAACCTTTGTAAAGCCGATTTTATGTCTTAAGAAAATCGGCATCCGATTTCCAAATTTAAAATAGGAAAGTCGAGAAAGACCGATTTTCGTATAAATTAAAAAAAGTCGGTCGACCTTATAAAGGCCGATTTTATAATATTAATCAACAAATTTTGAAATTAAGAATCTTATTCTATAAAATGTTTTGCTGTCTAATTATTAAGAACCGACAAAGTTAAAAAAAAAACAGAAAAACAAAAACAAAACTGCTACATACACGACGGTTTAAAAAGGCTTATCGGGAGGCCTCTTTCATTCCTTGGATCCGATCGTTACACAAGCCGAGCGGAGCTTTGTTCCTTAATGACGTCATTTGGCGAAATATTTCGTTAAATGACACATTTTGGAAAATATTTCGCCAACTAACCCACCAAAGGCCGACTTGGCCGACTTCCCTTACTTAGGCTGCTTCTTCTTTTGTTTTTTTTTTAAATTCAAAACTAAAAAAAGAAAAAATTGAGGAAGTCGGCCTTTGTAAGGCCGACTTTCATTCCCCAAAACCGAAGTCGGCCTTACAAAGGCCGACTTCACTGAAGTCGGCCTTTGTAAGGCAGACTTTGGTGGGTTAATTGGCGAAATATTTTTCAAAATGCGTCATGTGGCGAAATATTTCTCCAAATGACGTTATTATGGAACAAAACTCAAGCCGAGCGTGACAGACGAATGGTAACGAGAAATGAATATGGAGTATCAACACAATTTGACGGTCCGCTCAAATTTTATGCAACTGTTTTTTTAAAAATTGATTCCAAAATAAGACCTTAATAAATATCATGGAAATTTAAGAGTTTTACAAGTACAACTACGTAATCATGAAAGTATACAAAGCGGATGACAAGAGTTAAAAAAAACACGACTTCCTTTCTTTCAACTTACTCTAACAAATTTGACCCCAATGAAGTTTTGTTTTCCAACCTTACTGTTTTTGCCCTCAACTTCTATCTTATGGATCTTCTTGCAACTGGGAATAAATAAGAAATAACAATGGACAATATTACAGTGACCGACGACCCTATGATTTGGAATTGGAATGACAGAATTCTATAGGAACAGTGAAGCAGGCTAGGAACCGAGGGCAGTTTAAACAGACTGAAGAACCGTGATGTGGTATGGATATCCCATAAAATACCCAGAAGACGATGGCACCGGATCTGCTTCTTCCCCGTGAGGTTGACTATCGGGGGAGTAAAGTTTCCATTGTAGGGTGTAGTTCGACAAGTCATAGGCTCCGGGAGAGAAGAAGCAAACCTGGAGAGGAACTTTCTCGGAAGAAGTGGGAGGTAGACGGACCACTGTTGAGCTTGATCCGGACCACAGGAATGCGGGAACACTGTCCATCGGAGTGGATTTTGGAAGCATGATCGTGGAACCGGTGGTGATTTTGATGTTGGTTTCAGTTGACGCGTCATGCCAGCCTGCTTGGTTATCCGTAGAGGCTGTGGCTGCGTCGGATGATTGGGCACTGCTCCGGGTGAAATCGAGCGTGTTAATGGTCACGGTTGCCGGGAAATCAGATGAGTTGTGGATCGTAATGTCCAACGAGATCTCACAGAATGAATCTGAGAAGTCGTGGAGTATCTGACGTGGTCCTTCCATCACCCAGGATATGGGGCTCGCATCGGTAATACTGTCAAAAAAGTTAACGTTGGCATGAAAGATGAAAAAATTGCTAGATAAACAGTGCCCATAAATGATTTTCCGAAAGGATGGAGAACATGCCTGCAGTGACACATGTGATGAGATAGGAGTGGGGTTGAATTAGAAACCCCAGGCTCCCCCTCTTTATCAGCGGGACGAGAGATTAGGATAAAGTCGACAGTGTCAAAGTATCCCTGACAAAAGAGCAACAAAACAGTGAGAAATTCTACGGTCATGAAGGAGAAACAAGGCATTTAGTAAGGAAGGTGGGCACATCAAAAATGGATATTGAGAGAGACATGAGGCAGATGGACAAGTAAAAAAATGGTATTTAAGGAGATACAAGGCAAATGACAAGTTTTGGTTTGAGTCCGGAAAAAAGTAAACAGCAAGTACAGTGTTGAGTGTCTGCTCATTTGTGCAATAGACTCGACCAGCAAAGCAAAGCATAAACCACAAACGGGAGCTATGACCTGCACTAGCTAACCTGTGGAGGCTTTTCTTGATTCAACTGTTCAATCCGGTGGAAATCGCTTAGCGGGGAGAGAGAAGTATCAAACATTGGCACTGAACTTTCAACAGTACTCAATCTAACATCTCTTCTGGTTATGCCGCTATTTTCAAGCTTTTCAGATTCCTTGCGTCTCTGCAACCATCATGAAATTTATTGAGCGACTCAATCCAAAAAACTACACTCACATGTTTCCCCTATTCTCTGTTTCTTTTGAGGTGCCAAAATGAATTCTGACATACCATTATTCACTAAATGATAAGTGAAAAAATGTTCCAATCAGCACACTGACCCGGAGCGTAAGAGAATATGAAATCACTTGACCAGGCAATATGAATGGTGAAGCAAAGAAGTCCTGAACCGGCTGAATCAGGGAAATCTCCCACAGGTTTCCGATAGATGACAACTGGTGAATGTGGAAAGCTTTCGACGTTGTCTTGTTAGTTAGATCTAGGCGTACGATAAACTCCTGCAATGATAACGGGCTAGAACTAATCTGTAGAATGGCCTCCACTGATGGCAACACCTGCATTTTAATAAGCATAGTGTGTGATCAACATTGAGCCAATATTTTCATGTAAATGTCATAAGAAGAAAATACTTAATTTGGAATACACAGTACCTCAAAATTACAACACATCCTCAAAGTACGGAACTTCATGAAACTTTCTGGATCTTCTATCTCATAATACAAAACAATATGCAATGATAATCTTCCGGGCACCGAAGCATGGAACCAAAGAGGCCAAGAAAACGGTGTGTCTCTTGATACAGTAATGTCCTGAACATCACAAGCAATATGTGAAACAAAAGAATAGTGAAAGAAAGTCACAAAAATCTCCAAACCGCACAAACCTCTGGGAATAGATACATGCTCTGTAATTTATCGTCTGTGCAAGCTACTACCTCAGCTTCCTGACCATTAATCTTCTTCTCGAGGCAGGCAGGATATTCTACATCGAGACTATTTGCATTTCCATAGGATAAATATCTAGGATGACTGACATTCATTTTCAAGTTCTGGCAAGATAAAAATATAAACATTAACGATACAAGTAGAACAACTTCCTTTGGAGCATACTTTATAAGTTTCAAGCTTTCTGACCCCATCACCATAATTCATGACAAAAATAGAGCCCACAAACAATATCTATATGCTCAAAGTTTCATCCGCCAATGACTTGCAAAGCAATGCTCCACAATTAATGAAAGCAGTTGCCAGCGCCATTGCAAATTGAAAATGCTTGAAAGAACTACCACATCCAGAACATCATCCAATTTAATATGATTCAAATAACTACAACATACAGAGCATTATCTAGAACTGCATAAGAATCCAAAACTGCTGCAAATTCATACCTTCACGGCTGACGTTGACTTGTTATTCAAGTTTAGAGTAAGGTGACCCAGATGCCCCGCATAAACTTTACCCGGCAAAGGACCAATGATGCCCTCAAGCCTAGGAAGGTTCTGGAGGTTGACAGAAAAGAGTGACCAAATCAAACTTATCAATCAAACATAAAACCAACCCAATAGACGAAATCAACATGAAACAATATTCTTTTCTCAAAAATAGAGAAACAAGATAAATAGTGAACCCTACAGTTAAATTGAAATGCACCTTTACAACCACAAATTTGAGGTTATCAACAGGAGATCTTTTGAGCCTCCGCTTCCTCTTGGCATTCTTTATCGTAGTACTTGTAATGAAATTGTGAAAACCAACCACAGAATCATATAATTTCCATTTAACCCCCATGATTTTCAACACTCCTTCAACCATTGGAGTAACTATTAGTTGCACCTGCATCATAAATTTCAATTCCTTTGAGATATAGATGACAAAAATAAAATATTTTCCTACTAATCAAGGGTCATTATATAGTCATTCATGAACCACAAACTGGCAGATAATCTCAGGAAAGCGAGCATGTAAATCTAGATACAAGCTTGAACAGATTCAAGGGAAAAATTTTCTGCAGACTACACCATTTGATAAATGGCAACAACCAAGGACACATACCTTCCTTCTAGCATCTCCTTCCAACAAGAAGTCAAGGTCCGAAAGCATAAAAGAGCTGTCAGGTTGCATTAGCCTGCAAAAGGATTTCAAAAACTAACAATGAGAAAAGAAAGAAAGGTGATAACAGGACATTTACAGATAAAATTACAAGCATCAACCACATTAACTTGTCCATGGATGCACATTCTATTTCTTTTGGATTAAAAAGAAGGAAACCAAAGATATGCATGAATCAATGCTGGAAATAGTCCATCACGCTGGTTATTAGAGAAGCTTTTCAAGAATCGTCAATGTCCATAAGCAGTGTGTCCATATCTGTTAAGCCATCTGGCCAGTGGCACCTTCATTTTTTGGGGAAAAAAAGAGGTAAAATTAAAGGATCCACTAACATAGAAAGCATACCTTTCCAAACTCGATTTAATTATTTCTCCACTATCATACTGAGCAATTGACGCACTTGAATCTGACAATATGTCATAGACATAAAGTAAAACACTTAACTGTGAGGTCAACCTACCAAGAAAATTAAAGATATGAACCAGAAAAAGTGTCTGAGCAAAGTTGACCTGGGTCTGCCTCATCAGATCCCGGAGAGAGTTCACAAATCAAGGAAACACTAGAGAGGGGAATGGATACTTGAAGCGGGTTTTGAAATTCGACAACCACTCGTATCGCTTCTGCAAATACACATTTAAAAAATCCACCATCTGAAGAACCTTACTTATAAAAAATATAATGGAAATCATCACCAAAATTACCTCCAACTACACAAATATTTGACTCATTGTGTCTTTCTGTCATGAACTTCGATTGTAGCTCAAGCCAGTTGGTTCTAGTAGCAGGCTGTGATGGAATTACTTCCTCCTCCAATGATCTCCAGAGACTTTCCCTCACTCCAGCCTATAAGAATGGGATTGTTAAGAGTGACTAAAGCAAGTTTTTTAAAGAACAGATTTCAAGCACTATGTGGTCACAATCACGGAAAAAGGAAATGATGAATGCAAAAGCTGGCATCATGGCACCATGATGGGGTAGGTGAAAAAAATGATTTTTAACAACAAACAAGAATAAGTACATGAGTTAACAATTAGCTGACATGAACATGAATCCTAAAGTGCATCATTATGCAATTACATGAAAATATATCAAACAAGCGAAATATCTTACAGCATCAGGTGAAGCATACGTGCGATGATCCTCAAAGACCATTTCAAGGGATGACCCATTAATAACTGGCAAAGGTAGCTGCAGTACTTCAGAAGACTTCCCTGTTTTCTGTTATGTGCAACACAACAATATAACAGATGGGGACACATAGCCATCAACTACATTATAGATTTAATTATCTATGTATTATCGAGGGTGCAACCAGGGAGTGCAATTTCGTCAGTTGCTTTAGCTGATATATAACCTCTTGCTCAAAAAACCAACAATCATGACAAAGTATATCATATGTCTACATCTAGAACAATTTCTTTTGTTTCTTCGTTCTCAGACATGAATTCATCTCATTTCTTCTGATTTATTAATTGATGAGAAGGTAACATGCATAGAAGGGTTCACCTTAAAGATTTGAAGGAAGTTCTTGAGAAATGATTCCTGCGTTATCTTTGATTGATGTGCACACGAGAGAATCTCCATCATATGAAACACTGCAGCATCATGGAGTCCGATAAGAGCATACCATCTGCATAGCAGAGATGAAAAATTAAAAGGCATCACCATTCACTACGAAGGGAATTCACAATATTATGGTTTGTAACTTACTGTCCTACGTGAAAATGAACATGGTCTTTGATGTAGCTCCAAGCAGTTCCCTTAAACACCGCAATGGCTCTTTTATATGTACGTATTGCATGCTTGGTCTGTATTAAGAGCAAAGATGAAAAATGATGCTTGCGGCAATTACAGTAAGAGAGAAAGCTTTCTTTCAGTAAGAGCAACATTTTTACCTGATCACTTTTCTTGTACTGGTTTCCAGAAAGAATCAAATGAAACCCATACTTCCGCAACATAGGTGGTTCCGAGAACAAGTAGCAGTAAGATCCTTGCTCCAGCATGACAGCAGAATGCAGTGGTTCCTACAAAAGCTGCAGTGAGAGGCAGAAATTACCAATTGGCAGCTTTATAGGTAAAGCACCATTACCTCACCGGTAATCCTAAAGTAAACACCAGCAGCCTCTTTGAACTGATCTCTCGCTTTCAGCATCTCCGCCCACCAGAGACCACACCTTGTTGCACTCCAATTTCCCCCAGGCACGCTTTTCTGTGGCAATGCACCATAACAAATTTTGTAGGTCCTTCCAAGCAACTTTGATTTGGGGAAACCAAGCAAGAAACAGAATTATCAAATTCTAACAAGAATTCACATTACACAGTTTAGTTTGCATTCTCATTTACACATAAGATAAATATATATATATATATGAGAAAGAGAGAGAGAGAGAGAAAGAGCTCAAATAGACATGCACAACTTATATGTCTATGAAAAGAAATGAGAAAATAGTTATTGCACCTACTATGTATGTATTGAATGCATTTTCCATGCAGTATTCCGCTTCCTTCCTTGACTGGTCCAACATAAAGTATGTTAGCCCAATCATTTCCTGCAAAAGGAGAGTTCTTATAAAAGTGAATGATCCATCCGAAATCAGTAACCTCTTTATATTCATTCAATGATAAGTTGACAATAGTATGTAAACCCAACATCCGAACTAATATTCCTCCAATCCCATCATAAAACCACATGCCACTTTCAGAGTTGAATCTTCCTTTTTGCGACGCAATGGGAGAGGCCATAAGTCCCCAAGGAAGCATCGATAACGTACAGGATTCCTAATGTTACTTGCATTCTTTATGTGGTGTGCACAATTATCATCAACGAAATCTGTTGCCAGGTCATGGCTTCAACCCGAAGAAACCGAAAATGTGTTTGACCATTATACTCTACAGAGAAGAAACCAATCCCCAGAAATCCTTAACACTTTGTGTTTGGTTACAGGGGAAATGGGCAGAAAACATTTTCCACTAGAAACCACACTTCCAAACTCTGGCATAATTAAAAATATTCCTATCAAATAACACCATTTATTTTCTCTTCTCATCTTTCCTAACCTTCCCAAACACTATTAAGCAGTAAGACCATACATAAAAAGGCTGCCATGTAACTGCAAGAACCTCCTTATGCGTAGAAGTGAAAATGAAGCATCAAAAGCAAAACAAATGCTTCCGTAAATAGTCAGCCAAAGATAGATATCTTCAATGAATTCCCACATATTTCAATCTAATAAATATAGATAAAACATGTATCGAAAAGCTAAGTGTCAGAGGTTTGGTGCGAGATTTCCTGAAAGATGCTCCAACAAATAGTTTAAAGGGTTTCACTTTATCATGCTTTGGTTACCTGCACTGCAGCATATCTTTTCCATGCCTTGTCAAGCTTGTAATCTGTTGAAATGAGACGGTAGTTTGACAATGCAAGTTCATAATCTCGAAGCATGAAGGCATAATCTCCCAAAACTCTAATTTGAGATTCAACGGAACTGAAGGTATACCTACAAAATTCAATCCACAACTAGCACAGAATTTCATATTTTATATAAGCTGAAAACCCAGAAACGGAAAGATCCACATCTTCAACATACACTGGGCCACTAGAGGCATCGGGTAGATCTTCTTTGCCCTTTCTCCACCAGAGGTTCTTTATTTGATTCCTGAAGCCTTTCCTAGTTGCAGAAACCTAGTAAAAGGCCTATATTAGTGAAGGACATCAACTACCGAGTACGAAATTGCTATGACAGTTAAAGAAATAACGGCACCTGCTGATTTAAAACACGAACTTTTTCCTCCATGTGGGGAATGATGTTTTTTGATGCTAAATCCTGAATTAAATCTTTAATCTGTACAACTCACAAGTGAAAAATGAGGCACACCATCAGCACAAAAAAATCAAACATTCAATCCGCTCAATATGAAAAAATGGAAATGACCTCAAAGGCATCCAAAACAAAAACAACAAGGAGGTCCCACAAACCATAACTCTCACCTCATTAGAATCATCTGCATTGAGACAGCAACCAAGTCGCTCGGCAGGACATGTGCCACTTTTCTGTCATAGAATCACACTATAGGTTTTAAGTAATTGGTCTAACAGTCCAAAACCTATAATATCAATAGTGAAGGTCAATAATCTAATGACTAAAATGAATGACAGAAACTACTAAGGTCACTTACAAAAGGAACCCATGGATTCTCCAAATGCTCAACCAACCCATTTGTAGACGAATTTATGGAAAGCAACTGAGATGCATTTGGCCCAAAGGTGCTCCTCATATCTGCGAGAATCTTACTAGCCCTGCAAAGAGAGGACAAATACAATTACCAGGAGTGAGTATAACCTATTTAATGTAACAATCAGGGTCTTGTTTTGCTACAAACTAGAAGTAGGAACATACGCAAACAGTTTTGTAAGAACCAAGCACTCATCAAAGTAATATTTAAAGTGCTTATAACAACAACCAGAAATCACAGAATTAGGCAGCACGTAACCAAGCAAAGAGACACCTTCAAATAGATACCGAACGGAAGTATTCAAAGAAGGCCTATGACAGCAGATTTACTTAACATTGAGGCTATCGTTGCGCTATTTTCTGTGCTGTCAAACTGACAGTGATTTTGACTCTTTTTTGGAATCATCTGGACTAAAATAACCAAATAGCAATGGAGAAAAATAAAAGAATATTATCTTCACACAAATAGTGATAAAGAAAGGAATGAACAAAATTACTTCTCTGGCGTGCCGTCTTGTTTGTCATGAAGTAACAGATAAATCTTCAAGATCTTTGGATCCATAGCACCATCATTAAGAAGAGAAGGCAATTGATTGCTGTTAAAAAGGTCAACAAGTCTATTAATTGGCTGTTCGTCATTTGAAGAAACAACCAAAAGACCTGCCAAAGCGTATTGAGAGAACAACCATGCATCAGAACCATGTGAAGCTCTAAAAAAAATGCTTTGGCACAAGCCAATTGGCATCAACAAAAAGAAATACATGCTAAACATGCACCCTAACTCAGTCATAACTCACAAGCCAGAGGATGATCAAAGGCTTCATGTTCACCGAAAGACATTGTTCTTATAAGCTCCTCGTTCACATGCTTGAACCAGAATGGCAATATCTCAGCAGGAGACTCTGCAAAGGAAAATATGGTGAGTGACAACATCTACGTGCCGAGACTTATGATCCAGCTGATCATGAGATTTAATTTCCTTTGTTTAATCAGAATGACTATCCACGACACGTGAAAATTTGACAACCCCAAAGTTGTCCGAAGGCAATTGATATTTACTTCAATGAACCATGTCTATAAAGAATGAAGACACATATCACAACTGCAAGACAGGCGCTGCCAAAACCAGGATCCGTCAACACTACCAGTTAATGGATTAACAGCACAAGAAATAAATCAATACGTTGGCTTATCATGGAAAAACAATACAAAGTTCATACATAAGGAGTCAATATTCAGGTTCTTATAAGAAATCAGAAATTTTTCCCAAGGTTTCCAAAAAGGCACTCACTGGAGAGTAAATCGTTGACCTCTGGTACGTCAGAACATAAATCAGAGTCATAGTCTTCCCCTGCCTGAGATATGATCTTCTTTAATCTCTCCTTCGCAACCTAAGTAAGATGCCAACTATATTAAGAAAAAAGATTCACCAAACTTGGAAAGAAAAACCATCTAAATTGTATTTCCCTGATTCTTTTTGTCGGTTGGACATGCTATAATTCTCTTTGCTACAACATTATTGTTTCATCCATTTCAATAAGTCAAGAAAACCATCTTCCTGCAATTATCGCTGCTATGCTTATTGGTTTTGTCTATGCACAATTTTTGTGATCCAACAATCAACTAAATATGTAACATGAACCTGACATTAATCTAATCATGGTGCTTACTTTCATGGATAGCCTCAGTCAGAGCTCTGTTCCTCAATAACGTCCCTCCGCAAAATTTTTTGCGAAATAGGTCGGTCAAAACAATATTTCCCTAACTAATGACAATAACTCAGTATTAGAAACACCAAATTTCATGAAAAATTAAGTAAACTTGGTGTTTGAAACACCGAATTCTCTCTAAAGAGTTTGAACTTGATGTTTTCAACACCGAGTTTCCCATTTTTTCAAGTAAACTAGGTATTTCTAACGCTGATGTCTTGGCATTAGTCAAGGAAAAAATGTTTTGACCTACCTATTTCGTAAAATATTTTGCGGATGGACGTTATTAATTAAGAAACAATCCTCTCCTCACTCAAAGTTATATAAGCCAACTCTTTTTACTTTTTTCCCCCTTTTATGTCTATAACTGTATGAGCAATGTAAAAAATGTCACTGCCTCACACTGCTACTAAAAGGAAAAGACCAGAACATTTAACTTCTACTCGGAGAAGGCACCACTGTTATATCTTTACTTCCTATTCGTTACCACTACCATTTTATGGACAACAAAGCCGCTCTTTGAATCAGCCCACCAGAAACCAAAGCTAAAGCTGACTACTACACATTATCAAAATCCAGAAGACTTGCCTGAAAATCTGGCGGATGGATATCCGAAGCATAAAAAACCCGCAGCTTAAACCTCTGCAAACGATACGCCTGCTCACTCGAAGTCCGGACAGGCACTACAGGAGAAACATCCAACCACATCAATCAAACTCGTTCCCCACGCACAATCCATCTCCACTACCACATTAATCGTCAGTCGCCGATCAAAACCTTTCATTACCGTCTATGTTGTTGAAGGAGCAGAAAGGCCTGATCATTTCCACAAAGGACAACCCATTCTTGCTGCAGGACTCCTCGACGAGTGGTGTGGTCAGGACCATGACCACGGGAGTAATATCCTCTAGCAGCATCCTTCCAAGAGGAGTTGTGGCCGGATACATCGCCTGTAATAGGCCGGTGATCGGTGGAGGCGGCGGAGGAGGAGTACGAGGAAGGAGGACTTCCGATGAGGCCAAGTTAGTTAGAGTTCGCCACGGGAGGCTCCGGAAGTAGGGGTTTTGTGGTCGGAGGACTGGTGCCGTCGGAGTCGGGTGTTGGGGGTCGGAGGGAGATCTCCGCGAGCAAAAATCGGGAGAGAGGAAGAAAAAGGTTTCGGGGAAGATGGAATCTGATCGGTGCCTAATTGGGCTTGTCCTAGATATTTGGGCTTCCTGATGTATTTGGGCCCGATTGCAGAGCTAGCTGACTATTACGTTCCCAAAAATATTATTTTGGAAATACAAGAGGCGTGAGTTTTGTTCCATAATAACACGCTCGAGGAAAATAATTTGTGAAATATGGTATTAACATTTAAAATTTTTTGACTAATATTAAGAAGTCGGCATTTGTAAGACTGCTTTTGTGCCTTGAAGGAAATCGACTTTATAAAAACTGATTTCCAAATTTTAAAAATAGAAATCGGTGTTTGAAACACTCATTTTCAACCTCTTTAAAGGAATTCGGTATTTCAAACACCGATTTTCATTTTTTAATTTTGGATTTCCAAACTTAGGACTTTAATTCACAAATTAATTTGCGGACTAGCATTATTATGAAGCAAAACTCAAAGAGATGTGCTTATCAACTGTTCAGAATAGAGTCGATTTACGATAGATTTATGAATAAATCGATTATATTTTATGTTCTAAGTTTTTAATAACGGGCGGTACTAAGATTGTAGGTTATCGCCTCAATATTAACCTTGAAAGACCGAAATCTGACATAATTAATTTATCTAATTAACTAATTAACATAATATTTAATAAATTTATATAATAAACTAATTTTTAATTAATTTATATGGGACATATTCCCAATTAAGTTCTCCAATGAAACTTTAGAAGTAGAGTTGTTTTGTGAAATTTTGTATTCCCCTTCGAGTATTCATTCTTTTCACAACGATTAAGGTTATTCCTTAGCCGACACAATAGCAATGAGATTCTCCGTTCTTTAGTAAGCATGTTAATTTTTTGAACATTTAGGAATTTATCCAGAGCATTGGGGAGGAGTAAGTCGAATTTTCATGGTACTGGCGGATTCGTTTTGGGTTTTGCTATACTAGGGGCGTTGGCGATTTTTACGGGCTACTTGTATGTAGGTCCTTGTCGATTTGCATTTCTTAAGTCATGACTTTTAGGAACATGTTGACCGTTTAGGATGATATCGAGCTCTTTGTATTTTGTGGACATGGATTGTAGCTTTTTGACAAGGAGGAGTATATTTCTCTAGACTTGGAGTTTGGTATTACGACAACATAATGTCACGGACGTGGATTAAGGGGAGTGGGGTGATATCTTTGCAATAGTGAATTAATTATGTTGGTACTTTGTTGTGCTCTAGAGGGATGAAGAAACCAAAGATCATGCAAACACATTATTTTTGAGAGTCCGTGTTGATTTTGTCTGGCGAAGGGTGAATGTTTTTGTGGCATTTATGTTTTATGCTATAGTTTCCAAGGGTTGACTACTTTTTTTTTTGTTGAAAAGAGTTCATTTTTCAATTCGTCTCTGTTTATTTGGTCTGATTTCGTAGAAGTCTCTTTTCCGGGCTTCTGCTAGGTTTAGATTGTTGGTCGTGTTTCCATGGTTGAATCTTCAAGATTGTTGTAATTTAATTGACTCATTTTGTATGGCAAGGATTGCCGATAGTTTTTTGGAATGGGCATGGTGTTCATGGTTGTGCAATAACAAAAAAATGGCGTAAGGTAGGTGTTCACATCACCTGGATATTCATTCTTTTCTTTCGAATATAATCACGAACGGGCAAATTAATTTAAAGACGGCGACATCTTACATTAAATTTCTTTCTTTCCAAAAGATGGGGAGTGCTTCAATCATTAAAATTAATTGTGCATTTACCGCCTTGAATGACTATGCCACACAATCAATATATTCTTGCAGAAGGATTAAGATCAATAAATGAATTTTATACGTAATCAATTTAGTATGCTTAAGAAGATGAATTGGACATGGGAACCTGAATTGATACCATAACTTACATGATAAGCTTTTAGGTGGTTCTATGATATTGACAGGGTACCAAAACCAATACAACAGTTTAGAACTTTTGGGAGTTTTACTATTCAAATTATTTTATCATGAGAATCTACTAGTTGAATAATGTCACTTTAATAAAAAAAAATTCTCTTTATAATTTTAAGAATATTTTACTTAAAAAAATCAGCATTTAACCTGGATCATTTTTCTAATTAAATTTATTTCAAAATATGTTGATTTCATAAGAAGGATCTTACCTCTATACCTAGTAAAGCATGATTGGATAAAGTCAAGATCGAACACTCCACGGATAAAAAACACCACCGAGAATGAAATGAGGATGAGAGACAACTTGATGGATACATGCATAGCACCATTAAGATGATATGCTCAACTAAATTGCACTTAGAATTCATTAAGTGAAGGAGTACAAAGAGAAAACCCTTCTGGAAGATATTTCAAGACTTCAAATCCTCCCCACTCTCCAAATGGAGATGATACACTTTTATAGAGTGAGACACAACTGCTAAAATTACTAATGACAACTGAAATGGATAGTGGTGCGTCTCTAGGCATACTTTCAAGGATGTTGTCGTTATTACCATATCCAATATACAAACCTTCCAATTCCTTTGACCGGGTCGACTTCTCGCCCAAGGTCTCGCTTGGATGACTTCACTCAAGGACCTCACTTAGCCTTCTCGCTCAGGTTACTCAATTATTACTTAGTCAGACCAACTTGAGTCGTCTTATGTTGAGGTTGTTTGGACATTTCAATATTTTGTATTGCATCATTCTCCCCTTCTTCATAAAGATTTGCTTTCAAATCTAAACCATCCACAACCTATGCAATTTATGTGAAGCTTTGGATATTGAAAGTAGTAGTGGCTCTATGCTCTCATGCCAACCCGACCCTGTAAGTGTTGTTGATGATGTGCTCGGTTATCTAGAAAGGTCCTTCCACCTGTGTCATTAACTTGTTCTTCCCTTTGGATGAAAATTTTTCCTTTTGGAGATGTATCAACACCAAATCTCTAGGTTGAAAAATCTTCTCATTTTGACTATCATTAGCCTAACTCCGATTGAATTAGTTTAACTTACTATCTAGCCACGAATTTTCTTGTGCAAATCTTTCATTTTCTAAGTACGTTCATCGACATATCAACAGGACATCCTATGGTCTGGAGGTGGCATTAGTTTGACTAGAACTAAAGGGTTGCACCTGTATACTATCACAAAAGAGTATACACCTTTGTCGTATAGTTGGGTGTTCGATTGTAAGCACGTTCAACCTTGGCGTGCTAGATATCCTAGTTATTCTAATTCTTCGATACCAGTGTTCTAGGCATTGTTGCCATAGTATAATCGATCAACTCAGTTTATCCATCTTTCTGTAGGGGATAAGTTGTGTTGCCTGTGAGCTCGGTTCCTTAGTGCCATAAAATCTTCTAGAAGTAATTTTAGAAAGTTCATGTCGGTCTTTAGTGGTAATTACCATGATCAAATCCTTCTTCCTGTAAGTCATGAAAAATTCTATAATAAAGTCCATACTCACATATTCCCATGATCACTCAGGTAAGATAAGTGGGGTGTAGAGACCTTAAGGTGGAACTCGACTCTTCGGCCACTTATACATAATCGTATGTTGTTACTGGGTGTATGGACAAAATTTTTAGCTGATGGAACAATGGATTACAATAAGCATCCTTGGTAGCCAAGGAACATACACAACATGAATATGATTTGATTAATAGGAATAATTTAGTTTTGCACAATATGAGCCACAAAACTTTAAGGAGGCAGGCAACGAAGAAAAGTACAGAAATGTCAAGGAGAAGATGACTTCTATAGAGAAGAATGATTCCTACATACACAAGAACGATTATCTAGAAGCTTAGTAGAATCTTCGTCTTATATAGAGAATGTTGGTACCGATTTTCTAATAGCATCTATATGTGGATGATTTGAGCTACACCAGTGTTTGTTGGATCGTTTAGGTGCACTAAAATGGAGGTGAGTTAGTTTTCGTCACTTTTTCGACCCTTTTCTTAGTATGGAAAGCCACAATAAAGCGTTACTTGCTTATAAGATTTACTTGTTGTATATTTCAGTTAAATTTCGATCAAGTAGATGTTCGTCGGGATATGAGAACGATCGTAATAGACATAATAGTTTTATAGATGTTCAACCTTAATTAATATACGTCCACCTTTTCACCAACAAGTGATTCTATTATAGTATAATGAGTGCAAAATTCCCTTGCACTATGCTTACAGTGTTTCTCACAAAGTGAGATTTGAATTCTTAATGAATTAGTAGATCCCCCTCTGGACAACGATCAGCTCATCACTCAGTGGATGTCCTCTCCTTTCTCGTAGATACTCACACTCAGCAGTTGATAGCTTGAAGGATTTTCACACAACACGTAGTGGCTTTAGTATAAGCTTGTATATCAATGCACAAAGACAACGTCAAAGTAACAACATAATATAAATCATCATAAGTAGATGTTTCCACAATTGGAACATAACATCTTCTCAAAGAACAATATGTTTTTGAATCACAACTAAGGAAAGCGTATGTTTGTCGACAGAGGATTTCCACACAACAGTTGTTTCTTCTCACTTTAAACCTGTTTATAAACACAATAGATACAACCACGAAGAGTCAATTATAAAATAAAGAAAAATAAAAAGGGAATGGTTCTTCACATAGTAGAAGTTGACTTCTTACACAATGAAATCAGGGTATACTACACACAGTTTAGACATACACGGTTACCGCATCCGTGACTTATTGCATTTCTCACTCAATGCCTGTGGTAGAATTTTCAACTTCGGCTGCTTCCACACAAACATGTTCTACTGTCATTCTAGGAGGTCAAGACTCCCCCACAACACCTCTGTAAACTCTTTTCACTCCAGTGACGTTCCCAACTCGTACTCTACCTTGTAGGCACAAGACTTTAAGTGTATGTCCAACTATACAAACTTCGTCGACTCGTGACTTCCTACGAAAAGACACAACAATAATGACTTTCTGCTAATGGGTTAGTAATTCCTTACCGCAATATGTACTGTATTTAGTTAGCTTCCCAAGTCAATTCGTCAGCCGCTCGTTGAATGCATCGGGCACAGACAGTCCCTCTCATGACAATCAAGGTAGCACACAGCCCATGACAGTATCAGCATAAGCTTGCTGGAGATGTTTAAGGAAGTCATAATGGAAGAGTTCGGGATGACAAATCTTGGCTTATTGATTCAGATTTGAAGTGAAGAAGAAGAAATGAGAGAATTTAATTTCTACGGAAAGGAATATTACATATTTGTTGAAGAAGTCTCACATAGATAAGGTGAAGCCATTCCTTTCCAATGTCACTTAATGACAAGTTACAAACGGAAGACTTTACATAAGGCTATAACTCGATGATCTACAAAAGCCTAGCCTTGGATAGTGCATAGGTAAACTATACAACCACAAAAGAAATGTTAGTCATAGTTCATGCTTTTGAATTCAGATATTATCTTATTGGATCGAAAGTCATTGTACACAGTAACCATGCAACAATAAGATACTTAATTTCAAAGGCTAATACAAAACCGCGACTAATCCGATGGATTTATCGCTTCAAGAATTCAATCTTGAGATTGTAGACAGGAAAGGAGCGACAATGAGGTGGCAGACCATTTATCAAGGCTGGAAAACGACAACAGAATCCCAGTTGGAACACTTACAAATTATGCGTTTCCTACGAACAACTGTTTGGTGTGGATGTCAGCACACCATGGTATCCTGATTACGTGAACTACATTGTGGCTAATATCCTACCACCAGATTAGTCTTACCAAAAAAAGAAGAGGTTCTTAAATGATGTTAGATATTACTTTTGAGATGAACCTCTTTTATTTAAAAAGTGTGCAGATCATTTGAAGATGTGTGCCAAAGGAAGAAATGAAGCATATCTTGGAACAATGTCATCCTCGCTTATGATGGACACCACGATGGCCACAAAACTACGGTCAAGGTTCTTCAATCAGGTTTCTTCTAGCCTTCATTATTTAAGGATGCACACCAATTTGTTGCTCATTGTGATTACTGTCAACGTTTTGGTAATATATCTCACCGCAATGAATTGCCTTTGAAAAATATTTTAGAAGTTGAAATTTTTGACGTATGGGGGATTGATTTCATGGAAACATTCGTTGAATCGTTTAGGAACCGATATATTCTTGTAGCTATGGATTATGTGTCTAAATGGATAGAAGCCATTGCTTGCCTGCTAACGATGCAAGTGGAGTTTTGAAGTTTCTAAAGCATTATTCACACGATTCGGGACACCACGCGTAATAATAAGTGACGGAGATTCACACTTCTGTAATTCCAAATTCAATGCCCTCATGAAGAAATATGGCGTGAATCACAAGCTAGCTTTTGCCTATCAACCTCAGACAAGTGGTCAAGTCGAGGTATCCAACAGAGAAATTGAAAGGATCTTGGAAAAGACGGTTAGCCCAAATTGAAAAGATTGGATGATGCCTTATGGTCTTATAGGACGGCATACAAAACACCAATTGAGACTCCACCTTACATATTGGTCTACGGGAATGCTTGTCACTTACCTGTTGAATTGAGCCAAACCATTTTGGGATATTAAGCAGCTTAATATGGATCTTGAAATAGCAGGTGAACAACAATTACTTCAACCTGATGAACTCAAAGAATTCCGACTAGATGCATGCGAGAGTTCTAGGATCTATAAAGATAAAACGAAGCAATGGCATGACCGACGCATCAAGAATCGACAGTTCAATCAAGGCAAGCTCATTTGACTTTTTAATTCATGTTTAAAATTGTTTCCCCGCCAACTCGTTGGTCAGGGTCGTTTAAGATTACCTATGTGTTTCCGTATGGAGTTGTTGAATTGGAGAGGCCGAATGATCAAGGTTCTTGGGAGGCAAGCCAAGTTCTTTTTCATTTTTCATTTTATTAGGGGTAATTCCTTTTATTTCAATTTAAGTTCTTCACTTGTTATGTTTAGAGGTGAAAGACATCAGGGATCCAAGACTAAATCAAGCAGCAAGATGCTTTGTGCAGCTGCGCCGATGGGGAGCAAGGACAGAAACCTTGTGTAGCTGCATCAGAAAAAATTAAAAACTTTTAATTAATTAAATTAAAAAAAAAAATTTAATTACAAAAAGCACCTCGGACCGTTTTTCCTTTTTACCCTAATCCATCTATTTCTTGTTCAAGGAAAGTGTTGACACCACCCTTAGAGGAAACAACAACTTCAAGATCGAGGCGCCAATTATCGAAACCACCCTCGCGCCCACGCAACCAAGACGTCGCCACCACCAAACCTCGTACCAAAAATATTCATGCAAACCCATTCGTACTTATACTTTCTTCCAAACCGAGGACGTTGCTCTGTTTAGGTTTGGGGGTGTGACGTTGTGTTTTATTGAGTTTGGAAGTGGTGAGTCCTGCTTAGGTCAGATTTTGTTTTATCCTTTCCTCAGAGTAACCTTAGAAATTTGAAAAAGGAATGTCTTTATTTGATGATGAGCTTAAGATTTGCATTCTTCAAGTGTGGAAAGATGAAATTCTTTGCCTAGTATGCTAAACTTTTTGTCGAATTTTGAAAAAGATTTCCCGGTAGGAAGCGTGCTTGGCACCTCCTTAGAATGCATGGCAGCTAGTGACGAGTGGAGTAGCTTGATTTATCGCTTGAAACGAAGTCTTTGATCAATGTGGTGAAAAGAAAAAAAAAGAAGAAAAGAGAAAATAAGGTTGCCAAGGCTCTGAGTACCAATGTTCAGGTGTTAAAAGGAAAAAATAGAAAAAGATATTGCCTAATGCCTTGGTTCAACTAAATTAGGAGTCATTGATTGAGAGCTTGCTATATGGGCTTAGCCGGAACTAGATGAAACATTTAGAGTCGTACAACTTGACAAAAAAGGTTTGGGATCTTTGCAAGTTACTAGTTGATATTAGCTATTTGGAATGTATGCTTGTTAATGTTGAGTGTGCAACTCCCTGGGATGAAGATATTGCGTTTTAAAGTTTTTAATTGAGCATGTTAGGTAGTGAATAGAATCTAGATGCATGAGGAGGATGCGACCATTTCTGATAATGTTCAAAAAAGATGTTTTCACGTTTGAGTGACTTGGGTTTTCCGAGGAAAGTCTTTAAAGTTTTGTTTTTATTTTCTTATCTTTGCTCGGAACCAGCAAAATTTAGGTTTATGAGTGTGATAACTCTATGAAAGTAGAGTTATTTATGTTAATTTCATACCTAGATTTTATTAGATTGATGAAATATTGCGTTTATTACATAATATATCTTTGTATTTCACATTATTCTCAAGAAGTTGGGATACTTTTGAATTTAAGGATTATTTCAGGTAAAAGCAGATACAAGAAGATTTGGCGTATCTACGAAGATTTTGAGGGTTATAAAAAGACTCTATTCACCTTCTTGCTAAGGAGAGAACGAATGGGAGGAAAAGACAGGGAGTTAGACTATCGTTTTTAGGATGCATTTCTTTTCTTTTATTTGTGTTCCGAGAACGATGTTCGGCTAAACTTTCTTTGCTAGGATTATGTTGAACCGGATTGTGTAGTTGAATTTTCCGATCTCGTTTTAGACTAAATTCGTACTTTGGATGTTTATTTATTTCGGATCTTAACGCATGCAATTTGTCTGATCAACGAGTTGTATTAATTTGTTATCCTAATTTAAATTTAGGAGAGGAATTTTAGGAGAGAATAGGAACAGAGTAACCTTGATAACGGGAACGAATTAGCTAGTAAGTAGTATCCGGATATATACTTCTAGGCAACCATTAAAGGATTGAGTTCTTAATACGTTTCTTGCCTTTGTAATTCACTATAGGGATATAGGTTTTATGGTGGTTTGGAATAGTCTTTATAAATTCTGGAGAGGCACTTAGGGACATAAGAATCCGGTTTGTAAACAGAATTAATATGAATTTGGGATAAATGAGTAAGGGGATTTAACGAAACAATGAGGGGATACGTGATCCTAGGCTTTTTCGACTGATTGAATTCAGATTCTTGTTATAGTCCGTATACTTGTGGTGTGCGAATTTAGCGACCATTGCCTGCATTTTCTGCGTACACAATCCTGGTAGCAAGCTCGGTAGAATTTTTCTTGCTTGCCTTTACATTTTTTGTCGCAACCTGTCTCACACGGGGTCAATCCCGCATAGGCCGCATCCATATAGAGCATCATTATCAGGAATGAAATAATCATCAGCGCTGCGGGGACCGGCATCAATTTCTTCGAAGTCATATTCGACGTAAGAAATTTCTTTGTACGGTTTGTTTCTTAGTTAGATGTAGATATCGAATGGGTGCACCATTCATTGATATATACTCAGTTTCGTCTCGACTAATTCGGACTTGATCCGAGTAAGACAGTCGGCTATGGTGGGTCGGTCTTCTTACAGGGGTGAATGTATACAGTATGTTTCGAACCCAATACTTCCTTAATCAAATTCAAACTCCTGCCACTTGGACAAACTTCATATTGTTCCAACGTATAAATTATTTTATTGTTGTCAAAATCTACAAGTAAAATTAATTATTTTAGAAATTTGGTTGTGATAGTCGTTTATTTGATAGGTAAGCAACATACAACTAATTTAAATGGCTATTTTTTAATAGCAGAAAAGTTAGCAGAAATTTAGCAAGATTTTGCTTATTTTAATTGCTCTATATATATATATTTTTGTCTATTTTTATTTGAAGTTAGAGAATCTCTACATGGGTTTTGTTGATTTTAACGGCAGAAAAGTTTGGCAATCTCAGCTTGAATCCAAATATTTATATTTGGATTTTTGTTAAGACCGACTTACTTGTTGAACTTGATCAAATAATCATCTCATAATCATCAATAGTTTAGGGATTGTATAACTAGTGTAATTCATCCTTCAACGTTACGACAAGAAGCCAACTTTTTACAAACAAAGAAATATGACCAAGACATAAAGGAAGCTGTAAATATGCCATGTTGTGAGCTACTTTTTCTTACTTTATTGAGATTTTGATCGATTGCGACCCATTTTACTGTCGACCATAGATGAAAAAGTTTGTTCTCTCATAATCATCACGGGAAAATTTGTTCCCCGATCATGTTATCCAAACTTTCCTGAACATAACGAACTTTCTGGCAAATGAATCTCAGCTATAATCATTATAAGAAAGTCCTGAATAGAATGAATTTGCCCAAGGGGTCCCCTTTAATTAAATTAAAATTCATATTTGTAGGAATTAATTTTTCAAATAAAAGAAGATGATTAATTTTACTATTACAGGACTATTAAATTAATAATATTTGAAAGTCTTGATTACTGATACATTGAAACCAGATTACAAAAAAAAAATGATCGCATCACTTGGACATAAAAAAATGCACGACACAAAACTCATAAACAAACTAGACAACTCCCAAAAAAAAAGTATACAATTGTTTCAGTGATGCATCATATTATTGTGTTTTTACCGAAAGGTCGTACCGACTAAAAACGTGTCGTTTCAATAAAGGAATCTTAGGTTTTGTATCACGCGTGCATGCGTGGAGATTATTTCTCATATCAACATTAGTCATTGCTAGCTGTTCCTTATTATTGTTACACTAAGAGGGGGTGAATTAGTGTTAATCTCCAAATTCGAATTTTAACGCTTTTTCGTTTTACCCCGCAGCAGAAGAAAGCTTCTGTTTAACAGAACCGTAGATAGGTTTCTGTACAACAGAACGTTCAAGTGTGTTCGCAATTTGTCTGATTGGACACAAGTATTTTTATAGTGGTTCAGCAAATTGCTTACATCCACTCTTCACCCAGATATTTGGATGGTTTCCACTCAAATGTATCTCTGTACAAATTACACAAATGATTGCAACTGAAATCAGATCCAAAGGTTC
Organism: Melastoma dodecandrum; assembly: GCA_029817715.1. Lineage (NCBI taxonomy): Eukaryota > Viridiplantae > Streptophyta > Magnoliopsida > Myrtales > Melastomataceae > Melastoma > Melastoma dodecandrum. The sequence goes on along the minus strand of JARUPY010000556.1, from coordinate 289,593 downwards.
TGTACAATAGAGGCTTGAGTGGCAGAGCATAGACCAGAAGGTTCTGTACCACAGAGGCTCGTTATGTAGCACAAACCCGAAGGTTCTGTACTATAGTAACTTAGGCTCAATACAGACCAGAAGGTTCTGTATCGTAGTAAGTTCGGCACAACACAGACCAGAGGGTTCTGTGTCGAAGTAGCTTAGGCACAACACTGACCAGAAGGTTCTGTGTCAGATGTGTTAACCTTCTATAGCACAGATCAAGAGATTCTGTACTGTAAACGTCAACCTTCTATAGAACAGATCCAAGGATTCTGTATCACAGAAGGTATAGCACAGACCGTAAGGTTCTGTACCAAGAATTTGTCAATCTTTAACAAACCAAAATGATTCGTATTAGAAATGACTTGAGTTATGTACAGACCGTAAGGTTCTGCACTAAAGTTGATTCAGACCTTAAGGTTCTGCTCTACAGGAGGTTGTACAGATCCGAAGATTCTGCACTACAGGAGGTTGCACGCATTAACGTGACTAACAAGGTAGCAAATGCACAATCCCTCAAGGATAACGACTTCGTGGCGTACCCCACGCGAGTACGTAGCGAACCCTACGCAAGCAGACAACGTTCCCTTTGTCTTAGGGTGGACAACGTATCCTTTGTCCTAGGATGAACAGCGTGCCCTCTGTCCTGGGGTGACAGCCTTCCTCCTGTCCTGAGGTGACAGCCTTCCTTCTGTCCTAAGGTGACAACCTTCCTCTTGTCCTGAGGTTCCTGCACACAGAGCTCTACACAACAGAAGCTGGTTAGTCCCTCACCTTCTGTGCTCCCGAGGTTCAGCCCTTCTCTCCGACCCGCTGCACGTTGATCACACGACCTCCAGCCGTGCCTCCTGCCAACGTGTCCTGCAGCTTCCAGTCGAGTCCCTCAAGCCCCCGAGTCACTCTCCCAAAAGGTTTCACCAACAATGCAGCTTCCGCCGGTAGTGCTCCTCGTGTGACTAACTTCGAACGAACAAAAGAATGAAGAAACTAAAGCTCACGCTCTCTTTCAGAATAGAAGAAGGGCAAATGAATGTTAAAGTTATTATTGATTGAGAGAGCGTGGCCTATTTATATACGCAAAAGGATAAAATACAAAAGGTAAAAATATACATCAATAATCTGCAAAATAAGAAATAAGAATTAGTCTACAAAATAAACAGAATGATATACACGTGCATTCATTTAGCAAGGAAGATAATCATATCAAAATAGAATAAGAATATGATAGTTTCCCTAAATGATGCAGCACAGAAGGTTCTGATCGATAACCTTCTATTGATGGAAATAATTGAAGATTTATTTCCATTGGGGTAAAGGTTCGTTCCATCCTGATAAAGACACACATGAGGATGTATCTGGACAGGTGGTGGTGATTTGCAACTAAATAAACGGTCATGTAGAGGTCGAGTAAGCTTACAGAAGCCTGTAGACCATCTAGTAGAACCTTTCCATATATAGAGAGATACATTTCCTTCTATAAGAAATATTATCTCTAATATAATTATTTGGAAACCAAATCGATATATTTCGACCAGATAATCATCTAGATCGATAGGATTGTATTTCATAATTAAATAATCATCAACTAATCATTTAATTACAAAAATGATTCTTACACAAGGTCCTCGACATGAGAAGCTTCTGTAGAATAGAATGTTCGACCTTCTGTAGAACAGATGGTCCGGTTCATCATCAAAACCGTCCCAACAATCTCCCCCTTTTTGATGATGACAAAACATTCATCGTTGAGGGAAATGTTTTTGCAAGAACTCCCCCTAACTCCCCCTAAATAGATGAGAGTAAGAGTCTCGCGTTTGTACAGAACCATAAGGTTTCTGTGAAACAGAGCATAGAAGCTTATGTTATAAAGATGGTTATTTACAAAGCACAAAGGCTTCTGTGATTTATACAGAGCGTGAAGCTTCTGTATTTAGCCCGACAAAAATGATGGTATTTCATTTCTGCACTCCCAGCAATAATGACTTTAAAAAGATCACGAATCACATTCCCTGCAGAAGATGTGATTATGAGCTGTATCAGTCTCATAAGCTTCTACACCGTAGACGGTATAGCCTTCTACGACCCATTGAAGTTATAGAAAATTAAAGATTTTTCTGTAACTCATACAGAGCTAGGTACTCCCCCTCAACACAATTTCTCCCCCTCAACACAATTTCTCCTCCTTTTTGTCACATCAAAAAGAAGATGAATGTAGGTTGAAAAAGAAGAGTAAGTTTCTTGCAGAAGGTATGACATAGTGTTCATGACCAACGTGCAGAGGGTAGTTTTAATTCTTGCAGAGGGTAGAACAGAGAGTTCAAAAACCATGCAGAATGTGGTGCAGAAGGTGTGACAGAAAGTTCAATACCATACTGCTGAAAGAAAATGTGTCCTCCAGGTGGTACTTATTACAATCTAGTAGACCACATAAATCAATTTTTGGTCTAGCTAGAAATGAGGAAAAGAAAGAACATCAAGAGAGTTCATTTTTCCTCTTCCTCCTCAGAAGGGACTTCATCAAGATTATCACGGATAACCTTTGCCTGGCGTTCCAGCTCGCGAGTCAGGTTCACTACCATTTCACGTAGGACGTGCATATCTTCCTCATTGGCCACAGCCTTCTATTGGAAGTCCTTGAGGAGAGCAGTTTGTTCCAGGAGGATGGTCATCTCAGCAGAGGACTTGGGCTGTCTCTGTTTTGAAGGAGCCTTCGCTGTAGAGGCAGAAGCAGAAGGTGCAGCAGCAGCCTTTCTGGACATTCTGGCAGACAGGGGCATATCCTCATTATCCTCAGTGGTGTCCTGTGACTTCCATTTGCGAGTCCAGGAGGAGCCCTTCCTTACATAATGCATGCTAGCTATGATCTGGTGCCCAAAGGTACCAACCTTCCATTTCTCTTGGAAAGCGGATGCATCAGTAGAAACACGGGCAAGCTTAAGAAGGCCGGCAATTACCTGGCCATAAGGCAGAGCCTTTCCTGTGGTATTGCAGCAACGTTTCATGTGCGAGAACACCAGCAAACCAAGGTTGAAAGGGATTCCATTCATGATGTGAGCCATCAGTGACGCATCAATTGAGGTGATGGTGTCAATGCTCCCGGTCCTTGGCAAGAGGCAGAATAGCACAACTCGATGCAATACACGAGTCTTGAGTTCCAGCTTTGTGGACTCCAGGTATTTGTCCGACTGGACCCTTTCCCCCATGATGATGCTGTAGGATTCCTCCTTTCCAAGATCTGACAGTGGGTCATATTCCTCACAGCCAAACAATTGGTTAACATCATGTGCAGAGAAGACAAGCGGAACCCCTTCGATCACTGTTTTGATGAACTTGACATGAGGTCCTTGTTCATGGAACGTAATGTTACCATAGAACTCTCTCAGGCGAGAAACGGCCACCTCTGCATATGTCTCACAGAAGGTTTTCAGACCAACTTTCTCAAGCAATGGAGCAATGTCAAGATCATTTGCCTTAAACCAATTAAAATCAATGCGCTTGAAGGTAGCGAACTGTCGACCAGCAGCATCACATTTGGGCAATTTGATATCGGCAAGCACAGTTTCTATCTCCGTTCTAGAGACTAGAGGGTTTACCGGAAATATGAAGGTATCCAGCCCCTCAGCGAAGGTGTCCATGGAAACAGATTTCTCAGGGGACTTGGTTTTCTTTGCAGCCGCTTTGACAAGAGAGGTGCTGACAGTCTCGGGCTCTTTCCGTTTCAGCCTAGTCCGTGAGGATACACCTCCTGACTTGATGGCATCATGGAGAAGCTTTGTTCCAGAGGGTGCTGTAGGCTTCTGGGTAGCCTTCTTAGGCGCAGAGGCAACGCCCTTCTGCTTGAGATCAGGGGAGACCGAGATAACAGGAGCAAGAGCTCCCTCATCTGGTTCCTCAGGTGCTTCATCGAAAAGGGGCACTTCCACCTCCTCATCAGACGTAGCGTTCTCAGAAGTAGCGACCTTTGATGCATCAGTGTCATCAGCCGCAGAAGAACCCTTAGCAGAGGGTTCGGGGATAGGGAGCTCCTATGTCGCAGCGACCAGGGATGCCTCATGTGCTTTTTCTTCCACTTGGATTTGGGCTTTTTCAAGTCCCTTGTCCTTGGAGAGCGGTTGCATGTCATCGTGGGTCTTGACAACAGCAGGGATGGTTTGTTCCTTCGCAGGAGAAATGGGTTTCTCCGACGAGGAAGGAGGTGGAGACCTATTCGAAGATGAAGCAGGCTTCTCCGAAGAAGAAGGACGCGCCTTTCTCTTTGCGGCCTTAGCCTTTTTCCTGAACGATTTTGCCTTGGGTGCCATGGATGGTGAAGGACGAAGGTCTGGGAGTTTTAGGGCAAAACGAGAGAGAGAAAAAGGGGATGCGATGATCTGAGGATGGTGTGAAGAAGAAATGGTGACGGTTATGGTTTTTTAAAATTGGCTCACAAAGGCGATTTATGGGAATAAAATATTTTTCCCGCTCAAGTGATCTTTAGAGATGTCATATCAAACTGACATGCATCAGAGACAAAGAAAATTTCATTCCCTTGATTTGATCGTGTGAGGCGGTTGGCTTTTTCAAAGCAAGTAAATCCTTCGTCACCTTCTGTTAAAGCTTCTTCTACACCGAGGAGCTAATATAATGGATAATTATATCAAAATATAATTTATTAGGATTTTAATATTCCTAATAAGGTTGATTTCAAGCAGAAAATTTTATTCGCTTCTTAATATCATCAAAATCTTTTATTGGATGATATATCATATCTCCAGATTTAGTTTGAAAGTTACCTAATTTAGAGTTTAGGTAAGCATTTCGTAATACCTTCTATAAGGTAGAGAGTTTAATTCAACTCTCTGTAATGAAGTGTACAGGCGATTGTACCTTCTGTTTAATAGAAGATGAAATTCAACCTTCTATTATATAGAAAGCTTAATATCGTTCCTTCTATTGTGAACTATACGAACATGTACCTTCTGTAGTGTTGAAACAGATGGTTATACCTTCTGTATGACGTGTACAACTATGTACCTTCTGTAGTAGATTTTTAAGGTTCCTGCTTAACTTCTCTTTGTCTTATGAAAGACATTATAGAGGATGGCAGATTCCTAATTCACTTCTGAAAAAGAAAAATTTTTCTTTATCCAGAGGCTTAGTAAAGATATCAGCCAATTGGTGTTCAGTGTTAATGTGTTCCACAGTAACAGAACCCTGTTGTACATTATCTCTCAGAAAGTGATGTCTGAGTTCGATATGCTTTGATCAGGAGTGATATACTGGATTCTTAGCTAGGCGAATAGCACTAGTATTATCACATTTGATCGGTATTTTTGTAAATGAGTGACCGTAGTCCTCAAGTTGTTGTTTCATCCACAGGAGTTGCGCACAGCAGCTTGCAGCTGCTCTGTACTCGGTTTCTGCAGTGGAGAGGGCAACATAAATCTGCTTCTTGGAAAACCATGAAATCAACATGTTTCCCATGAGCTGACAAGTACCACTTGTACTTTTTCTGTCTACCTTACTTTTTGCGAAGTCTGCATCAGAATATCCATTCAGATCAAAGTTTGATTTCTTTGAATACCAGATGCCAAGGTTTACAGAACCCTGTAGATATCTAAAGATACTCTTGACCGCAGTCATGTGAGATTCTTTAGGTGCTGATTGAAATCTAGCAAAGAGGCACACACTAAATAGTATGTCTGGTCTAGAAGCTGTAAGATACAGAAGGGAGCCTATCATGCTTCTGTAGAGCTTACTATCCACTTCTTTACCGTTTTCGTCTTTGTCCAATTGAGTGTTTGTACCCATTGGTGTAGACAAAGGTTTCGTGCCTTCTAGGCCGAATTTATTCAAAAGCTGCTAGTGTACTTTTCTTGGTGAAAGAATGTACCTTCTGCAGTTTGCTGAATTTGTAAACCAAGGAAGAACGTGAGTTCTCCCATCATGCTCATCTCAAACTCACTTGTCATGAGTTTGGAGAATTCATCACAAAGCGTTTCATCAGTTGATCCAAAGATAATGTCATCGACATAGATCTGGACAACAATGAGATGATTGCTTCTGTGTTTGAGAAAGAGAGTGGTATCTACTCTTCCTCTTTTATAGCCCTTTTCAACAAGAAAGGAGCTAAGTTTCCCATACCATGCTCTAGGAGCCTGTTTAAGGCAATATAGAGCTTTGGAGAGTTTATAGACGTAGTTTCTTTGTTGCAGATCCTCGAAACCAGGAGGTTGACTTATGTAGACCTCTTCTTTGATTTTTCCATTGAAGAATGCACTTTTTACGTCCATTTGATACAACTTAAAGTTGTTAAAGCAAGCATAGGCTAATAGCATTCGTATTGCCTCGAGACGAGCTACAGGAGCAAATGTCTCATCAAAGTCGATACCCTTTTGTTGAGAATACCCTTTTGTAACGAGTCGAGCCTTACTCCTCACAATAATGCCGGACTCATTTAGTTTGTTCCTGAAAACCCATTTAGTTCCAATGATGGAACGGTTGTCAGGTTTAGGAACAAGTGTCCACACTTTGCTTCTTTCAAATTGATTAAGCTCCTCTTGCATAGCAAGTATCCAATCTGGATCATTGAGAGCTTCATCGATATTTTCTAGCTTTTTATGTGATAGAAAAGCCGAGTGTTCATAGAAAGCATTCACAGAACGTCTTGTCTGTATGCCTCTGTTAAGATCTCCTATGACTTGGTCTATAGGATGTCGGCTTTGATAAAGAGCAGGTGCTCTAATATCACTTTGTTGATTATTCTGAGAATGTTCTTCAGAATTGTCATTTGTTTGTTCAAGATCATTTTTAGATTCATGAACAGAGGGTTCACCCATCTCTTTCATAGAGGGTGGAGGTTCTACAGCATCTTCTGTAGGTTCTTGAGATATAACATCTCTTGTAATGATAGTAGGAAGGTCATTAATTTTTACATTAATAGACTCCTCTATAGTAGAAGTTCTTTTGTTCAGAACTCTATAAGCTTTGCTAGACACAGAGTATCCAAGAAAGATGCCCTCATCTGTCTTAGCTTTGAACTTTCCTAGATTGTCCTTAGAAGGTTTCAAGATGAAATATGGACTTCCAAAGGAGTGGAAATAGGAGATGTTCGGTTTTCTCCCCATTTATAGTTGATAGGGAGTTTTCTCAAGTATGAGTCTGAGTAGAACCCTATTTGATATGTAGCAGGCTGTATTAACAACTTCTGCCCATAGGTTCTGTGGAGCGGAGCTCTCACACATCATGGTTCTAGCCATGTCTATTAGAGTTTTATTTTTCCGTTCTGCTACTTCATTCTGTTGAGGAGTATAAGGAGCAGAAAAATTGTGATCGATACCATGTTCGTCACAGAAAGTAGTGAAGTCATGGTTTTCAAACTCAGTACCATAATCCGTTCTTATAGCTTTTACAGAAGATCCAATTTCATTCTGTAGTTTCTTAGCTAGCTTAATGAAAGTTTCAAAAGCATCGCTCTTGTGAGTTAGAAATTTAACCCACGTGTATCTAGGTAGTCATCAACCACAACTAGACAGTACCTTCTACCGCCGATACGTTGAACTCTAGTAGGTCCGAATAGATCCATATGTAGAAGTTCGAGAGGTTGAGAAGTAGAAACTTCATTCTTGGCTTTGAATAAAGATTTAGTTTGTTTTCCAAGTGAACATGCTTCACAGAAGCTGTCATGCTCAAAACGGATATTGGGTAATCCCTTAACCAAATCCTTTTTCACAAGCTTGGATAACAATTTGAAGTTGGAGTGTCCCAACCTTCTATGCCATAGTAGGCTTTCATCTTTGACAGTCAGAAGGCAGTTTTCTGTAGTACAGAAACTATTCTGAGTCAAGGTATAGATGTTCCTCTTACTAGTCCCAATGAAGCGAACTTCATTGTTCAGGATTCTGGAACACTTATTTTGATCAAAAGTTATTGTATAACCTTTGTCACGAAGCTGGCTAATGCTCAACAATTTATGCTTGAGTTCTGTGACTCACAGAACCTCATCTATGACCTTGGAGTTGGGACTTCTAATGGTACCTTTACGGATGACAGAGCCTTTGCTATTGTCACCAAATTTAGCAGACCCTCCATTTTGTAGAGTCAGTTGAGAAAAATTGGATGGATCTCCGGTCATGTGCCGGGAGCATCCCCTACCATTTACTTTCAGCAGCTTCTGTTTGAAAGCAGGTATGAATTTCATTTTGAGTTTCTGTGCGAGCAGTAAGACACATTAGTGCTTCCTCATCATCAAAATCATCATGTTCTGCCCAAGTAGCTGTTGCTTTCTTGAACTTGTGTTTAGGAGAAGGTTTTTCCTTTTCTTTAAGTAAAGGGCATTCTATATTGTAATGCCCTTTCTTTTTGCATTTATAACATGTGACCGATTTTGGGTTCATGTGATTTTGGCTTTTCTTATTGAAGCGCTTTTTGGAGGCGAACCGCAAAAGGCGTTTTGTTATCATTGCGAGTTCATCATCCAATTCAGCTTCTGCTTCACCATCTGAACCTTCTGTAGGTTCTTCTGATGCTTCGAAAGCAATGGGTGCTCTCTTTATATCTGGTTGAGAGGATCTTTCCATCTCATACGAGATTAAGGAGCTCATCAACTGATCTAGTCGAAGAGTAGAGAGGTCTTTAGCTTCCTCTATAGCCGTTTTCTTGGCTTCCCATGATTTGGGTAGAGTGCGCAGAACCTTTCGAACTAGTTCAGAGTTTTGATAGGTTTTGCCCAAATGCATTAGGGCATCAACAAGAAGATTGAGTCTCTGGAACATCTGTTCTACAGATTCATCAGCCTTCATAGTAAAATTTTCATATTGGTGAATTAAGAAATTCACCTTAGCTTCTCTTATCTGGTCTGTCCCAATGGTGACAAGTTTATCCCAGATTTCCTTGCTCGAAGTGCAAGTTGAAACTTTGACGAATTCACCTTCTGACATAGCATTGAACATCAAATACTTTGTCGTTTTAATGAGTCGTCTGATCTTAAGGTATCCCATGTAGGATAACCTTCTCGATCAAATCGTTGGTACTCTGGTATAGAAGGTGGACCATCTTCTATATAAGACCATAAGTCTTCGTCAATAGAATCAACAAATGCGCTAATTCGAATTTTCCAATAGGCAAAATTCTTACCATCGAAAATGGGATGTGGTTTAGGCACATTATAGTTTTCAGCCATTTGTTCAATTCGTATAAAGTAGAACTTTTATAGAACAGAACGTTGACGAATAGAACCTCAACAAAGAAGCAAGCTTCTGTTAGGTAGAAGTCAGTCGTCAAGTCAATAATCAGGCCTCTGTTAAACAGAGCACGAGTGTTAATATGACAGAATGAGAATCAGCTTTCAGGTAACAGTTGATGGATTCGCAGAGCAGCAAGCTTCTGCAGAAAATGCCAACCGTGATGTTTACAGAAAGTATGCTTCTGTAGAATGTACCGTAGGCTTCTACAAAGTAGAGCAACAAATCGTTTCTCACAGAACAAGGTGCTTCTGTGGAACAGGAATTAAATTCGGATAGAGCGTAAGCTTCTACAGAATAGAACTATGTAGATATTCACAGAGCTTAAAGCTTCTGTGCAGTAGCGGGTTGATTCTGATAGAGCGTAGGCTTCTACAGAATAGCAACAATCACAGAGCTAAGAGCTTCTGTGGAGAAGAACGTGTAGCTGGTAAGAGCTTTTCAAGAATCTATAATAAGCTATTAAACCTCTGTTGACACCCGCTCTGTTACCAATTGTTACACTAAGAGGGGGGGTGAATTAGTGTTAATCACCAAATTCAAATTTTAACGCTTTTTCGTTTTACCCCGCAGCGGAAGAAAGCTTCTGCTTAACAGAACCGTAGATAGGTTTCTGTACAACAGAACGTTCATGTGTGTTCGCAATTTGTCTAATTGGACACAAGTATTTTTATAGTGGTTCAGCAAATTGCTTACATCTACTCTTCACCCAGATATTTGGATGGTTTCCACTCAAATGTATCTCTGTACAAATTACACAAATGATTGCAACTGAAATCAGATCCAAAGGTTCTGTACAATAGAGGCTTGAGTGGCAGAGCACAGACCAGAAGATTCTGTACAGTAGAGGCTCGTTATGTAGCACAAATCCGAAGGTTCTGTACTATAGTAACTTAGGCTCAATACAGACCAGAAGGTATTGTACCGTAGTAAGTTCGGCACAACACAGACCAGAGGGTTCTGTGTCGAAGTAGCTTAGGCACAACACAGACCGAAGGTTCTGTGTCAGATGTGTTAACCTTCTATAGCACAGATCAAGAGATTTTGTTCTGTAAACGTCAACCTTCTATAGAACAGATCCAAGGATTCCGTATCACAGAAGGTATAGCACTGACCGTAAGGTTCTGTACCAAGAATGTGTCAATCTTTAACAAACCAAAATGATTCGTATTAGAAATGACTTGAGTTATGTACACACCGTAAGGTTCTGCACTAGAGTAGATTCAGACCTTAAGGTTATGCTCTACAGGAGGTTGTACAGATCCGAAGATTCTGTACTACAGGAGGTTGCACGCGTTAACGTGACTAACAAGGTAGCAAATGCGCAATCCCTCAAGGATAACGACTTCGTGGCGTACCCCACGTGAGTACGTAGCGAACCCTATGCAAGCAGACAATGTTCCCTTTGTCTTAGGGTGGACAACGTATCCTTTGTCCTAGGATGAACAGCGTGCCCTCTGCCCTGGGGTGACAGCCTTCCTCCTGTACTGAGGTGACAGCCTTCCTCCTGTCCTAAGGTGACAGCCTTCCTCCTATCCTAAGGTTCCTGCACACAGAGCTCTACACAACAGAAATTGATTAGTCCCTCACCTTCTTTGCTCCCGAGGTTAAGCCCTTCTCTCCGACCCGCTACACGTTGATCACACGACCTCCAGCCGTGCCTCCTGCCAACGTGTCCTGCAGCTTCCAGTCGAGTCCTCAAGCCCCCGAGTCACTCTCCCAAAAGGTTTCACCAACGATGCAGCTTCCGCCGGTAGTGCTCCTCGTGTGACTAACTTCGAACGAACAAAAGAATGAAGAAACTACAGCTTACGCTCTCTTTCAGAATGGAAGAAGGGAAAATGAATGTTCAGTTCTTTCTTGATTGAGAGAGCGTGGCCTATTTATATACGCAAAAGGATAAAATACAAAAGGTAAAAATATAAATCAATAATCTGCAAAATAAAAAATAAGAATTAGTTTACAAAATAAACAGAATGATATACACGTGCATTCATTTAGCAAGCAAGATAATCATATCAAAATAGAATAAGAATATGATAGTTTCCCTAAATGATGCAGCACAGAAGGTTCTGATCGATAACCTTCTACTGATGGAAATAATCGAAGATTTATTTCCATTGGGGTAAAGGTTTGTTCCATCCTGACAAAGACACACATGAGGATGTATCTGGACAGGTGGTGGTGTTTTGCAACCAAATAAACGATCATGTAGAGGTCGAGTAAGCTTACAGAAGCCTGTAGACCATCTAGTAGAACCTTTCCATATATAGAGAGATACATTTCCTTCTATAAGAAATATTATCTCTAATATAATTATTTGGAAACCAAATCGATATATTTCGACCAGATAATCATCTAGATTGATATGATTGTATTTCATAATTAAATAATCATCAACTAATCATTTAACTACAAAAATGATTCTTACACAAGGTCCTCAACATGAGAAGCTTCTGTAGAATAGAATGTTCGACCTTCTGTAGAACAGAGGGTCCGGTTCATCATCAAAACCGTCCCAACAATTCACATATGACAATTTCTTCAATCTGTAGGGACACATCACGTATTCCTTATCACAGATGTCCAAGCAAGGTATAAGGCATCACTTGGTGCTCTCATTGTTGGCATTTATCACAAAATTAAAGCGTTTGATAAATTTAAAATTATCTGCCTGGCAAACCTTGTTTGCAGAATACAGGGTCATGGCAATTACTGTGATTCGGGTGCAGGCATCTTGACTTGATGCAACCACTTTTGTACTGCATCAAGGTGCTTTCAAATGCCGGAGGAGTCGCTTTACAGGACCGTAAGGAGGCAAATTACCGCACAGATGGGGTGTAAGGCAAACGACCCATACATCCGACGAGGCAAGAGTGCTGGCAATTGTCGATGGCCTCTGCCGTTTCCAGTGATTGTTCCACAAGCAACATCAAGATCATTAGTAGCGTTGGCATGCCTTGTCCCATGGCATGACTTGTATAGAATAGTTAATATAAACTAGAACCGGGACTCCTCAACGATTCTCCTCCTTGGGTGATTGGAGATGTTTTGGCCAAAGCAGGCGTCATTTATCTCGTTGTTGCTCTCCATACTGCTTGTTCTCTTGTCTACATAGGAAGGAAAGCCAACTGCTGGAGTCCTGAGACAGGAAAAGAACGGGATGTTACCTTCACCATGGCTGAGGACCGTCACGAAGAACTTTAGACCCGGAGGGTGTTGGAGAAGGCCATGGGTGTGCAGCCAGGGGGAATTCCACATGTTTCGCATGAGATGCTGCTGGAACTATTGCATCGATGTCTGGGAGGACCCTAACCATTGTGGGCTGTGCAATATCAGATGTCCTTTCAATTGGCAGTGCTGCTGCGGCCGGTGCAGGAACATAAACCGCAACCCCTTTCATTGCGGTAAGTGCTTTAACAGGTGCCCATTGTTCAGCCGGTGCAGGTTCGAGATGTGTGGCTATGCTCAGCCGTGGCCCAAACTTCCCTTTCCGATTCCTTCTATGCCGCCTTCTGAGTGGCCACCAAAGTGGCCTCCAAGGAAGACCCCCAAGTGGCCTCTTAAGAAAATAGCAAAGCATCCAAATCAGCCACCCGAAGTCGAGGAGCAAACTTGACCAGATAAAAGTTCCATATGTTACTGCAACGCGAGTTCTCTTGCTCTTTTTTTGTTTACAAAACTCTTACTACTAAGTTAATGTTTTTTCAATTCTCTGAAACCATAGTTTGTACTCATAATTTGCATGGATGGTATATTATATCATAGTCGATTGAAAATACATTATCATTCATTTGCGAGAACAGGCATAACCATATAAGAGCACTAAGCCCGAACTATGACATAAATGATCATCCCCATTGAACTAATACAAAAAATTAGGCCCTCTCAATAAGTCGGTAACTGAGGATCGACATCTCGCGCCCAGGATTCGATGCCCCCAATGATATCCTTCGCCTAAGTAAAGCCCATGTTCTGGAGGTAGTGGACGGCCCTCTTCGAATCGTTACCTCTTCTACAAATTACATACTAGTTTGGCCTTTCGCCTTCAACATCGGCCTTCTGAGTTCTTGCTTGCTCCATAGCTGAAGAGACTTCAGAGACCCTCTTATCTAAGCTAGAAAGTGGAATGTTAATCAAGTTGGGAAGAGAGACAATCTTGTAGTGGTGCTCTGGTCGGACGTCCACCAGAATGTGTTCTTCCCATTTCTAACAATCTCACTATAGTCCTTGGTAGTTATCCTGGAATCGTTCCCAAGCAAATTAAGCTTCATGGGTGCAGACAGCAGAAAAAAAGCCCGGGCTCAGATATGCGGTTATGAAGAGAAAGAGAAGTGGAAAGGGCAGGTTGAATGTCTAGGAGACCAGATTACATGGTTCAAACCACTCTCGCCATCAGTGAGTCAGAGTTCGTTCAATCAACGACACATTATTCCATCAAAATATCCCAAGTGTAAAAGGATTTAATCATACTGTGGACATGGGGGACTGGGTAAATTTTTCATAGTCGAAGTCCTAGAAATATTGTCTAGAGAATTCCGAATCCTCACCGCATGCTTCACACTGTAAACATCTTCCCTTGATCTTGACCTTCATGAACCACAGAACGAAAAAATCTATAATCATAGAAGAACCCATACTGGATGAAAAACAACACAGAAATGAAGAAATAAAGAGCGTACAATACGTATTATTGCAGACAAGTAATCAAATAACAGCATCCGTCCTGGCAACTTTTATGGCCTTTAGCGCTTGAAGACAGCCTATTACACCAGGAACTGAAAAACAAATAAAGACAATAAATGTCCTTGAAATCATTCTGTAGGGTGACTGGATGCTGCTTTCCCATTGCCTGACCCTCCAATCCAAGCGCAGCACCAGATACAAGGGGCTGTATGGTATAAAGGAGAAAAGATCAATCTCAAGGTAGTTAGGCTAACATTCCCCCCACCCAAAAAAAAAATCCCCAAAGAAAAAGTAGCATCTTCTGTGACACGCAAAGGGCCTGGATGTGCCAACAAGACAAACTGATTGAAAAACAGGGGTTGACCGTCCACTGGGAGAGAACCTGGAAGACAAACGGCCAACAGAAAACTAGTTTATTTGTACGTTACTATACCTTTCCCGAGACAATGCAGCAATCGTTGATCATGTATTGGCTTGGAGCATCGTCGGTTGCATAAACTACAATGTCATACTTGCTCAAAATTTCAAGTGCATTGGAGTTTATGCTCAAAATTCCCAAACTGGAATTTATGCTGAACCGCCATCCCACAGATGTCACACAGAAGGAAATGCTCAATCACCGACACGGATAAAATTAATATGCAAAAAGTTTCTGCTCTTTTGCAGGAGCACTTACGCCCGACAGGTAACCTTCAAATGGTCTTGGTCCTACTACTGTGCTGTTCGAGCTGTTGACGAAAGAAAGAGAGACTTCCCTCCATGATATGTTTTTGAAAGGGATAGTGTTAAGTCCTCAAGAGGCTATCTCGGAGAAAATGGAAACCAGGCATTGAAGAGTATGTCCATGCAAAGAGAACATAGAGCAATCAACCTCAAAAAGAAGCAAAATACCTGGCGATCATATCAAGTACCTGCCTGTGCATATTGTTCAGCTCAACCACATCGTTATCCATGATTCTCACTCAACCTGGTCCAATCATAGCCAGCCACCAGCTTATAACTATCCCTAAAATACATAGAACCTTTGCCCAGCTAGTAGTTTGTCTATATCAAAGAGCGATGAATTGTTCCCTCACTACTAACATACAAACATGCATTTACTTGATGAAGAGAGTGAGTGACAATGATAATGCCAAAATTTTATAACAAAGTGTCGTAATTCTATATTATATAGAGTTTAGAGTGACATGATTTTGTAATTTCTTCGCCTCACCAAATAAGCATCGTACTGGACGATTTCTAAGTACATATCATCTCCTCCATTTATATTAGGTGCATGAGCATGCAAATTTCGGACTACGTTGTTATGTATTTGATAGCCCTGGCAAGGGAAAAAGCTTTTTTGTCGACGATGTGAAGGAGCATAGCTTATTGACCCTCCTTTCCTGATGGAATCAGTCTCATCGGGATCTTTGATAAAGAAGGAATTAAATCGAGAATGCATTTGTAGCTGTCCTGATTATAAACCGTGTTCATTGATATCAACTTCCACACCATTAGGATCGTACATTTACATATATTGAAATTTTACCTTTGGTTTCCCTTTAACAACTACTCTAAGAGCTTCTCGAGAAGGGTTGCCCATCTGAACATTGGAAAGGACACTTTTGCCAAAAATGTTACTATGCCTCACAAACACATTCAGTGCGTTTTGAAAGGACCTACGGATTCCTAAAAGAAAATTTATCGACCATTTCATTGATAATTGTAGAGTATTCCATAATTTGGTTACAATTGAGTTATAAAAATTTACACAACGGAAGCTTTCTATCGAAAAATGAAGATAACATGCATAGATCACTTCTATGACCTGTCAAAAACATGCAATAACATTTGTCAAATGGCTAAGTAAGGCAGCTCAAGTACGCGTAGCCAATCGTCCATAACATCCCTTGTCGTATCTCAAAATGGAGATCTCGTCTCAAAATTTCGATATACACCGTTGCGTTTCCAATTCCTCAAGGATCACAACTAAGTTGTTTCCAACGGCATCAGAGAACGTCGTACTTTCAGCCTATGCACACCCCATAAGAACCTCATGTTCATGTACTTTCAATTATGCAACATCCCGTTACCACAGATCACTTCATCCGGGTGCGTTAAACCACGGAACTTCCCTCCGTGCCTTAGCTTTTCACCAAACTTTTTCAACCAACAAGGTTGTCCAATACACCGTTTCGAGGGTGGATTTCTCCTGTCCAAACCCTCCTCATATCCGCCTCATAAGGTAGCCCCATGGGCGTATTAATCTACCGTCGTAAACTTCCATTCCGCCCATGATACGTGGGTCGTTCGATCACTTTCATTTATCCGTGCCTTCCGCACTTAATAGACCCTCCTCTCACTGAGGAGTATCAACTCCGGACCAGCCATGAACAGCCACAACAAGTCCCCTTTTTAGCCCATGTTCATTCAATAACATTATCAAATATTCGTTAGTTCGCATCCACGAATGTTCATACTTGTCCGCAACCATTCATTCGGAGTTTCAACCTTTCCCTTTCTCAACACCGACGAACCAGCCCATCCATCCCCATTTGCCCTATTCCCGGGCCTCAATTATATATCAAGGTATATACTCCGAATGGCTAGTCACGTACTCGTACGAACATACGCAAAACAGTCCGTTTTTCAGCCCAATACACACACACAAACCGGGATGATTCACCCCCGAACAACCCATATTCATCACAAGCATCCATCCATAACTCAATATAACCTCAACCTCATGCACACGGATGAGTTCCCGTATGGCTAGCCTTCACACAATTGTCATCCGACACATACACGTTCAACCACGAATCACCGGCCAGCCCACATGCGAAGCGAATTCGCTCATTCGTTGCATAACCGAGGGTCCGGGGTGCCATCTCTTACCATCCCAAGGGTCTGGACAGCCCCTTTCCCTCACTCAACAACACATTTACAGCAAGCAAAACTCAAGGCAAGCGAGTTTTATGGCCGTTTCGTAAGAAGAAAAACGAAGGGGGATCGAGTGTCATACCTTGCTTCTTCTTTGGAGCAAAACCGCTTCAATTCTTTCCTTCTCCGAAGGACCTCTCCAGAAGGGGTCTTTCCACTCTATTCCTCGACGGTAGCCCTTCCGTTTCGCTCCTTTCTTCAATAGCTAAACAGCCCCCTCCTCCTTTCCCTTCTATCCCTTCTTCTTCTCCTTTTTCTTCTTCTTCTTCTTCCTCCCTTTCCTAATGACGTTTTTTTTTTCAGAACTCTCCCCCTCTTTTTTCATATCTTCCAAGCTTTTGATTAGTGTCCTTTAATGATGAAAATTGGGCCCCACCTTGGGCTCCACCATCCATAGCTTGTGGAAGAAATCTTGGCTCCGATTAGCGCTAATTAACCAAGTTTAATTAGTGCTAATAATCCAGTTTAATAACCTTAATTAATCCAACTCCTTGATCACCATTTCGTCTTATTTGACCAGCTTTGTCGTGCTTCTAAACTTGTAGGAGTTGTGGCCAAATTTCAGCCATAAACCCGCACGAAAGTGGGCTGTCCGCGAGCGACATCGAGGAGTATTTGGGCAGCCCTTTCGCGCACATCGACCACTCTTTATCCACTTCATATTAGTCACATTTCATCTATATTTGAGGCTGAACAATCATTGAATTTCTTGCCATAATCGATTCGGTTCTCAACTATAGCGTTAAATATGGTTTAACCGCAACAACTCCAAGCTGATCGTCACGACAACGAGAATGTCAATCCGTCATTCGCCCGTATACTTTCAAACATTACCCCCTCACTTAGGAGGCTGTCCATGTTGCTCATGGAAGTGCCCTTGGGCATCATACATCATTCTTGAGTATCGTTCGCATCATTCTATTCTTACGCATTCAAATCATCCATTCATTTTTCGGGACTTAATCATACCATCTCACAAATGTTTCATTTTCATTACACATTCATACCATGGGTACCCCATTTACATTCACAAACTAAAAAGAAAATATGGGTTATTACACGTTTAGTGTGTTTATCATCCTTTGTTGTCCAGATATTAATACCCTGACCAATTGTTGTATTTGATCTAAAAAAAACAAAAATCTACAAATGGGTTATGTTGCCTACATCAAACGGATGGACATTTGCCAATCCGTCATTGGAATATCTAGCATTGTCATCCAAATTTACGAATGCTTCCTTGCACTTTTCTCTATCTAATGGGTCTTCTGCATTTGTAGAATTTCCATTAATCATTTTAGTCATTACTAACAAGATCTACTCCAATTATGATCGCCAGAGACATATTCATGTAAAAAAACATGTCGTAAAATATTTAACTACGAAAAATAGGGGTCCGATTCGAGTTCTAACCGTTGTCTCCAAACTTTTATAATTGAACATTAAACAGTAAAACACGAAACAAATACACCAACCTTGAAGCAGACACTTAATATGTCCACCTGAATCTAGTGCTCGTAGAAAGAAAAAGAGAGAAAATGTTATGACTAATTCAAGTATTCAAGACTCTTAAAGTAATTATTGCGTCTTCTGCTTAGGTTGAATTTATACAAAGACATTACTTATAACTACCACTTTGCGTATCTCAATTTATAGGCTATGTTTCCTTATTATGCGAATTTTGTGGAGGGACATGTGTTTGACTCTTTACTCACAACTTTCATTGTATCCTCATTGTAGTTCCTCGTCCTCACTTGGCATTTTCGTCTTGACTTATTCTTTTTGACAAAATTAGGATGACAGTCCATTATCCTTGCTTGACATTTATTCTTCTTAACACCCTGGCTCTTCATCATGGTTTGTCTTTCTGGACTAGATTTTGCTCGTCGTCTTGCATGACTTGCTCGAATGTACCAATCTCTAACCATGATTTCTTTTCTTGACTTCGCTATAGTTAACTCTCTAGCGAAAACTTTGCTTGTCGGTGGGCCTGACCAACACGATCTTAATGTTTTCATCACACTTTCTGCACATATAGCTCCGGCTCGGTAATTGGTTCCGGCCTCATTTCATGGGCCTAGACTCACTTTATCTTGGTCAATAATTTAGCCATACATGAGAACTATAAAATCCTAAACCCCCACGAGGCATCATCGATTAAGCCAAAAAAGACTGAGATTATTATCAAACCCCTTGATAATATAAAATCCTAAACCCCTTGAATGAAGCTGCTCTTATTATAAGTGTTCCATAGCGCCTTTCCTGTGAGCATTTCGGCAAATATACATCCGATGCTCCACATATCAATTGCAGATTTATAACTTACCGCCAGCCTTTGCAGATTTAAAATGTATGTCATTAAAACGAAATCCGATTTAGTAATTTTAGTAATTTTACTAAAAATTGGGAAACGATTTAGTAATTTTACCACAAAGGTAAAATGGTAATTTCACACTGAAAATATGTTCCGTTTTAGGTTCGGAATGTACTGTTCTATTTAGTAAATTAATAAAAAGTTTAGTAATCGATTACTAAATATTCAGCACATTTGCTCAAAAAATAGTAAACGATTGCGAAAAAGATGACGACTTTAGTAATTTACTAACGATTTTACTATGTTATACAGTAATTTATTAATTTCGCTTATAAAATTAGTAAAGCATTACTAAAATCTTTCGACGGCGAACCGAGAAAATTACTAAAAATAGAAATTTTTCTAAAAAAATTGGTAACCCGTTACTAATTTTTTACTGTTTGAGTTTTCGGAAAGTTACTAAACTACGTTTAGTAAATCGGAGGTGAAATTTACTAAAAAGTTTAATAACCGTTTACTAAATTTGAACTGTGAAATTTTAGTAACGATTTCCAAAAAAAATCCGAAATCACCGATATTTTTAGTAACCGGTTACTAAACTTTTTAGTAAATTTGTCCTCCGATTTACTAAACGTAGTTTTAGTAACTTTCTGAATTCTCAAATACTAAAAAATTAGTAACGATTTCTAATTTTTTATAACAGTTGACCGACGATTTTACTAAAAAAAGTCGATTTTGGTAAACAATGTAATGGTTACGTGCACGTACCGTTTGCCGTTGCCCGAAACTTCATCGTTAGTTTCATATTTTCCAGAACGAAACTTCTTCGTAATTTCCAACTTTTCCTCCTCTTCAATTATTTTCATCCACACGACCCCTGCCTTTTTGTCAAAGTTCGATCATTTGTCGGCTGCCTTGGATGGCGGGGACTTCGGAAGTCAATATATTCATCGCTGTTGTTTCCCCTTCTTTTCCCATCCTCTTTCCGATTGCCCACAACAAACAACGAAAGACCAGTCCAGTCTTCCACCTCCGCCCTTCTTCCGTCTAATCCCATCCCACCCCTCACCCAAACACCATTTTACCAAACCCTCTCCTTCTAAACCCATCCATCTTCATCATCATCGAGCGCTCTCTCTCTCTCTTACTCCTTTCTCCCTTCCACTGGATGGCGGGGACATCGGAGCAGGGACTAGCCACGGCACTGTGAACACCCCCGATGGATCAGCTTACGATGTGTTCGTTAGCTTCAGGGGACCTGACACCCGGTACGGCATCACCGACTTCCTTTATGTGTTCATGAGGGAAAAGGGAATACGCGTGTTCAGGGACACGGAAGAGGTCCGTCACAGCGAAGAGATCGGGGACGAGCTCCGTCGAGCTGTCCCGGACTCTAGGATCTACGTTGTTGCCTTCTCCAAAGGCTGCGCATCGAGCGCGTGGTGCCTCCGAGAACTCGCCATGATGGTGGACTGCCACAGGGACCCAGCCTCTAGGAAAGTCATCTTGCCCATCTTCTACGATGTAAGCCCCAGTGACGTGAAGCTGCAAACCGATCGGTACCGGGACGCCCCCGAGAAGCACAAAGAAAAATACAAGAAAGAGGATGTGAAAATGTGGGAGGAAGCTCTGAAGAAGGTTGGAGTTATCCGTGGTCTGGAATACAAAGTAGATATTGGGTATATAACTCATGATCTTTAATCTTTCTCTTTTTTATATAATTATTGATGTCATTTCGGATATTTCAACTTTGAGCTTTTCCATGTTGTTAGTCGGCAGTTATTTGAACAACTTGATCTCCATTTGATTTTGGACAGGATGGGCGAGTTTGTTAGTGCTGTGGTTGCAACCACAGCACTAACAAACTCGCCCATCCTGCCCAAAATATGGGAGGCTGGGGGACCTGAGAATACTTCGTGCAATTTAATGAAAGACATGGTATTAATTTCCTTTCCCTTGTATCCATCTCTCATGAAGCAGAAAATCATCATTAACTAATTATGGAATGATACTTATTGTGTTTTGTTTTAATAGAGAATGGGTAATTTGAGAGTACTTCAAATCTCGGAGGCGAAGATTACAAGACTGCCCGACCTTTCTCGTTTCCCAAAGCTGAAGATAATTGATCTCTACTTTTGTTGGCGATTGAAAGAAATCCACAGTTCTATCGGTGTATTAGGGGATCTTAAATGCTTGAAAATATTTTCTTGTGTTGCTTGACAAGCTTACCAGAAGAGCTTGGATCTGCAAAAGCTCTACAAGAGCTTTGTTTGAGCGATTGTGAAGAAATTTCGGAGTTGCCAGAGTCTATTGGGAGGCTGGGGGACCTGAGAATACTCCGTACGGTATGCACATGCATAAGTAAGCTACCTTCCTCGATTGGCAATCTAAAGAGCCTTGAGGTGTTGGACATTAGCGGATTTCCCATTTCTTCTAGCATTCCAATGTCAGAGGTTCCAAACCTTGCAAGATGCAACTTTCTGGACTCACCAACCTCCGATATCTGACGTTAGTTGGTATCGATATGCACTTCGAGGGGATGGAGAAGCTATATGGGTTGCAGAAATTAAGGTCGGAGGATGTCGGTGGTATTATTTCTACCAATTTGGGTTCCTTGTCCTGGCTGGAAAATCTCTATCTGTTTCTCATAACATTTCATCCGCATCGCAACTTCCTTCGTCCTTGCGTAAATTGACAATCGAGGGAAGTCCGAAGTCAATGCAGAGTGGGACTTCGCTGGATGGACGAGATAATATGGGAAATACGAGTTATCCTATCAGGTTGTCAGATTTAGAATCGTTGAGGAGGCTTCGCTCTTCAAAACTGGGCTTATGGGAACGCATCGACTTTTCCTGGGTTGAGAGGATTGTAATACCTCAAATTTTATGGGCTAAAAAAAAAAATCATTAATGGTCTAAGCCCATCCTTCTTTCAGCCCAACCCGTTTCCTAACCTTTTTTCGATTTTTATAAAACTCTTAACCTTATCGACTCCCATGATTTTCGGCATCCAAAAATAAGAAAAGGAAACAAATAATTTTACATATCCATTCAATCACGCGATGTGGGGGGAGAAATCACCTTCCTAAAATAATTCTTTCTTAAAAGAGGGGTGCAGACACACGTATATAAAAAGGGGAGACACACAGACAGAGACTGACTGGAGCTACCACCTTCAGACGTTCATCCCACAGCTTAGCAACCCCAAGGTAGGTTCGACAATAGTAATGGAAATCCTCCGTTATCAGCCCAAGCCTCCGCCAAAGTTGTCGGCAACCCCGAACACCACAAAATCCCACTCAACATCAACAATAGCAACGAGGAGCAAATCCATCTCGACGATCATGACGATCTCTTTTGCATAAGCTGCAGACTCCTCCGAGCTTAGTCGTTTCCATCGTTGATTAGGATGGATCTCTTAAACTTCTCGCGGCTGCACATCAGCATCGCGAGAAGTCATCTTACATTTTGATCAGTCACTTACTTGTCCAGGAATACCAGGGAAGGAAGAACTGGACGATTCCTAACTTCCATCCGTGGCATTATTCAGACATCATCAGCAATATATTAAGCTTCGTGACCCCAGATTCAGGCGTCTCGACTTCATCGTCCGCTGTCGCCTTCACCACCATCTTCAGCACCGGGGTTATCCATGTCCGCGACCAGCCCCTCCCCACCGTTGTCAACGCACGCCTAAGCCTTAGCCGACGCCGTCCATCAATGGTCGAGCCTTATCCCGGGTTCTCGACGTCCCCTTTGACGTCCTCGAGCTCCATGGCCAAACCCATCTCCTCAAACAACCAAGGAGGCAGCCTATCCACCTCCCCGGCGAACCTTCCTTCCCGACGACCCTCCCAGAAACGGTGGCAGCCGCAAACTTGTTCTTTCGGTACCCACACCCCCCAGGATCGACGATGGCTCCAGCTTCCCTCGACCAGCAACGACCGGCGGTGGCGGTCAACCATCCCCGGCGTCCTCAAGTCCTAACGGCGACGGCTCGCTCCTCCTCTGGCACTTCCAGACTCACGACATCCCCGCCGCTCCCGTCTGAGAGTTGGAAAACCAGCGCCCTCCACGACGCCTCCCCGATCTCGGCTACTGGAATCCAGCTAGTGCGGCGCCCCTTTGGAGCCATCGACATGTGAGAACGGGTCTGCGATGGTGCTGCGATCTCACCCGCGTCGTCGATTCCCTCCTTCAGTCGTGGGTATTTCTCGAGTTGAGGGGGGAAGGATGAAACCCACACGGAGCTTCGTAGAAAGGTGAAATTTTACTTTCCATTTTATTTTCATTTTTATTTTTTTGGTCATACGAATTCACATTTTTTTTTTATGATCTGATTACCTCTGTAACAATTGATCATTCGGCATTTTAAACCTCAAACCAATAGTTAGTTTTTTTTTCTTTTAATAAATATTATGTTCGTTTTTTTTTTCTAATAATCCTTGATCGATCAACCTTTTAAGTTAAAAGTCCATTATTATCATTATTATTTTCACAAAACATAGATTTCGTCCGCATGTGTTTTGATAAAATGTGAATTTAGCTAAACTGACTTTAAACAGTAAGGGATTATTTTAATTAGAGGTAATTTTTTATGAACGTCTTTAATTAATAATTATAATTTATTCAAATAATAGTTGCATAAATTTCATTATTTGATCGTATTACGTACGTTTGTTTAAGCAATTTTCATTGTTTTACATAAGAGACATGAAATACATAATCAAACTCGTCTTTAAGTTAAAGTATTGATCTACCTTGTTTAAGAACTTTCTAACAAATTTCTTGGTTTATTTTTCATGGAAAATTAAACGAAAATTTTGAGATAATCGACAAGGCGATCTCAACACGGTGGAGGGTTCACTAAAGCGTCCCCAACTAACTGACTCAACGCCAATATAAGCCCCTCCTAGTCAGGCCTCAGGTACACGAGGGAGGTGCGGGCCTCCCGTTTTTTTATATTTCCACATGTAACGGATTGCGGGCCCAAGTGCATAGGCCCGCAATCACCGCCCTTCCCCGCTCCCTTTGATCTTAATAATTGTCTGTGCCTGCCCGCATGTTTTAGGCCCATAGGTTTATCGTCGCATGTGATTGTCAAACAAACACACATGAGTTCGGGTCCAACGCCTGAATCGGGTCCAATGCCCGTTAACCAAAAGCAAACCTTTTGGAGCAAACGCCACCCTTTCGCATGTTTAAATGTAAGAGTTAGTAACTAGGAATCCCCGAATCTACTCTGGTTTTCCGACTTAAACCAAGCTTTTATAATCAAGTCGGTGGCGACTCCGTAATAGTTTACCTAGGTTAAACAATAACACATTTTACGAAGTCATTTTGGATGAGGGACTGACGACACGAGCCGCTCTTGGAATCTCCTGAAGCTTCCTCCTCGGGTCATGCGCTTCTTTTCGCCCGTCGCCTCTTAAGGAGCATTGAGACGATCGACGAAGAGTCTGGGCAGACCCGGTCAGGAATCGAAGGAGGAACCACCTTGGTTTTTTCCGCAGCGTTCGACGCTCGAGTCGCGACGCCGACCGGAAGACTCTAGGGGAGTGGACCCGGATCCTCGGGTCGTCCGGACCGCCTCGCGCGTGCTAGGCCGGAAGGCGCGCGTACATCCCGGATGGCGACTCCGCTGGGGACATACATGTGGATTCTTTTCGAACACTCTTACATTTTCAATCCCCATGCGGAGAGGAGTTCTTGTTTGCGCATGTCATTGCTTGGCTCGGTGCCCTTTCTCTGCCCTCATGGTTGTGTTTGTTTACCGCTTACTAGGCATGTCTAGGAGTGCCCGAACCCGGGGCTAGGATTTTTTTAGGGGGGTCACCGAGAGGCTCAGCCTGCTGCTATTTGCGGTATGGTTTTTGGCCGGGACCCCGCCTCCCTCAGTCCGAGGGAGGTTTAGAAGCCTTCATCCGAGAGTCTAGTATTGTTTGTTCACTACAGGTACCAGACACGGCATATGCATTTATTTGTTACTAAGTGACTGCTACCTGTGCAGGGACAGGTCTTGTATGCGATAAATTGTAAGAACTAATTTTGTTCATTTTTGCAGCGGTTTGGGTTGGTTGCGGGGGTTTTCTCAATCCCTTTACTCCCCATTTCCCTTATTACATTCATTTACATTCATTCTGCATAAGTGTCTGCTGATTAATAATAGATGCATCAACACATCTATATTTGTTCAATGTCATTACTTTTCAAACGTAAATAACTCGCGTGCGAATTCGCATCATATTAGGATTTGGATTGGATTGTTGTTACAATTGAATGAAATCCAAGCTTGTAGGTTGATCTCATGGAATCAATAGCGCTACGCAAGGGGGTTCCATCTACGGATTTGCTTCGACGGTGGCTCGATGTCCTCAGACCCTCAGAAAGAGAGTTCGTACAACAAAAGCTTGGAGGTCTCTTTCACCTCATCCGCATGGAAGTCGACTGGTTCCTGCTTCAGCATCTCGTCGCTCGCTGGGATCCCGAGAGCTACACCTTCAGATTTGGCACTTTAGAACTGGCGCCGACTTACGAAGAATATGGGGACTTCTCTGCACTACCTCCTCACTCAGGAATCCTCCCCCTACCTTACGATGACAAGCCGAGGAACTACATTGCTCGTCTCCTTCAAATCTCACCAGCAGTGGTACCTAACTTGTTTACCGTGGAAGGACATATCAACGTCAACAAGCTCTTCGAGTTACGCAACACACCGTATGAGCCACACATGGAAGACGGTCAAGGATCAGCGAGGGCCTTTATCCTCTTGTTCACAGGGACGATACTCTACCCATACAGTGAGGCATTGCTCAACAAGCGAACAGTCTACATGACAAAAGCAATCATCGAAGGAAGACCTTTTCTTCCCAACCTGGTCGGCGGAACAAATTACAGCCTTACCCGAATTGCGCGCAGAGCTAGAGAGGGGGTGCAGAATCACAAATTCACCTTCAGCCCGACACTACTCCAGGCATGGTTCTACATCCACATCGGCATCACCGGAGAATCGTTCAGACGAGAACAATTTCCAGATTTGCTCGACCGCATATCAGGACGTGCTCGCCTTCCGACTCGCACCTTTGCTGGTGTCCGAGCTCTCTTCCGCTCTCTGGAGCCTGAGGACTTCTATCAGATGGCCAAATGCTTCGACGTGGACTGGGCTATCATAAGTTCCCTAGATGGAGATTACATCCCGATCGTTGGGATCACCGGGACGTCCTACTACTGTCCAGCACGGGTCATGCACCAGTTCGGAGGACTTCCGCAGATCAGAGCAGCACCAACTAAACCATTTGATCCAATCGACCTAGATAACCCCCCACCGATAGGCGTAATTCGACGAGCAACGACACACTTCGCACGCGTGTGGATGACTCTCACAGAGAAAGAGTTCGACCTTCCCCCAAAACATCAGAAGGACATCGACGCCCAGTCAGCCCGTTTCCAAAAGAAGCGCATTACTCCTTGGGATCGCATTTGAAGATCGACTCTATCATAACGGACTTGAAATCTCATTTCATCTTATATTCATCAAACTTTTTAATACTCTTTGTAATAAACTTTAGCTTAGACGTCGTGTTACTAACTTGTTTTCTCTCTCTTGGATTGTGTTCATTGTAATTACAATCCAATCCTTGCATTAGACATAATCATGCATCACCACATATCATGCGTCCAAAATGAACTCACAATTGAGGCTGATTCAACTCTC
This sequence comes from Melastoma dodecandrum, assembly GCA_029817715.1. Taxonomy (NCBI): domain Eukaryota; kingdom Viridiplantae; phylum Streptophyta; class Magnoliopsida; order Myrtales; family Melastomataceae; genus Melastoma; species Melastoma dodecandrum. The sequence goes on along the minus strand of JARUPY010000556.1, from coordinate 262,713 downwards.
ATTTCGATTTTCTCGCCAAGGTACCAAAATTAATCTCCCGAGGACACGTCCGTTCGAGCTGCGAAGCCGGACGATATGCATGGCCAGCTCAGGAGTTTCCTCAACCGATGTGACGACGTCCAACATAGGATCAACCGCAGTGATTGCTACTCCAACTCCCGCCGTCGTTGTGCCTTCATCAACGGCAGTACCCGTGGTTTCCTTGGAAACTTTTCCACCGCTGTCTTCCCAAGCCACGGTCTTCACCATCAGGCGATCATCAGGAGGAAATGCGTCTTCGACATATATCCCACCGATGACTTTCTCCGCACCAGCTATACCAAGATCAACGGTGCCAATCGCTGTGTCATCTCCTCCTGCACCACCAGCACCGGCCCAAAGTGCCGACGACAATTCCTTGGGAAACAATGTCGAGTCGCTCACCGCGGAGTTGTCATCTTTGAAGACGATGATGACTGAGCTACTCCAACGACAGACTGCAGCCATACCTGCTCCTGTTGTCACCCAAAACCCCCATCTTCCCTCTGTTATGCCTGGATCTACCACGTCTTCAATGCCACCTTACTACCCACATTTTCAGCCAAGTCTAATCGCTTCATCAAGCCTTCCAACCCCCTATAACCATGCCATCTCCGGATCCGCTATCTCCGCAAGTACAGCACCCTTCTATAACCCATACATGCGTGGGCCGCCTTTTCCTTCAACCACAACACCACCATACCTTCCACCATACTACCCTCAACCATCCGTACCAGGGCCAACTCCCTATCAATCAGCACCACTTGGGCCATCGCCCTATTTTTCTGTCGCCCCTACAATAGCCAGCTTCGGGATCCCCACACTAATCACAACGTCCTCGGCAGCACATGCAGACTCGACCGTGACAAACTTAAGAAACCGTAACACGGCTATCGTGAATGAACTATTTGGCGAACAGCAGCAAGCCGACGTTTTCGAGACAAGACTCGAGGCTAAGATTGCCTCAATGCAAGAAGAGGAGGCGCGTCGTATGGCGAGGATGGAAGAGCGCCTCAACGCCATTCAGGGACAACGAGGTCACAACTGGGAGTATGCCAACTACCATGTCCCACAAATTCAAGTCCCGCCGAAGTTTAAAACGCCTGAATTTGAGAAGTTCCGTGGAAATGGCTGCCCGGAATTACATCTAAAGCACTTCTGCCACAAGATGGTTGTGTACCCGGTGGATGATAAGTTTCGCATCGCCATGTTTCAGGAGAGCTTAGCGGAGTCGGCGCTGCACTGGTATTACACCAAGGATGTGAACCAGTACGCGACATTCAGGGAGTTGGCTCTTGACTTTCTCAATTACTACAGTTTCAATGTCGAAATGGCACCCACGATATCAGACTTGCGGAAGTTGAAAAGGTACCGCTCTGAGGACATCAAACAATTTGCTTATCGGTTCAGGGAGATGGCCTCGCAGATTAAGCCAGCTTTAAAAGAAAAGGAGTTGATAGACGAGTTTTTCCAACTTCTCCCGCGCGAGTACCTACCTTACATGATTGGCCAGACCATCACAACCTTTGCCCAAGCGGTCATTAATGCAGATAAACTCGATGTGGTGAACCGAGAAGGACTGATTCCCTCCCCTTCAGTAAAGCCGGTCGTCAAACCAAAGCCCAAGGAGCTCGTCGCGGCTGCAGAGCACAATAAGGCAATGGCATCGCCGACTTCATATGCACCGAGGACCTACGCTGTCGCTACCATTAGACCGCCTGTGCCTATGGTGGCCAATCCTAGACCGCCCGCTCCTGTGATGATGCGCCAACAGCCAAAGCCTGCACAACAAGAACGTCCCCGACGCAGATTGGAGGACCTGGTTCCGACCCCCGATCCATTAGATGTCATGTTTACCCGGCTGAGAGGCATGGGCTTCATCTCACCCGTGGACCCCAAACCGACCAACCCTTCTTCTTTTGGCTACAACCCCAAGGCGAGTTGTCAATATCACTCTGGAGCACTGGGGCACGACACCAAGGATTGCATCGCACTCAAATTCAAGATTCAGAACTTGCTGGATGACGGCGTTATTACGTTCGCGACACCGGCTACGACTCCAAATGTCATGAGCAACCCATTGCCCGCGCACGTCAATTATGTCGGGACAAATCCCTTCGCGCCGCTGGTTGATCATGAAGAGGAGGTGCATTTACATGAAGTGGAGCAGGAGAACACTGAACGCGGCAACGTTACGGAGCTCAATAGGGGACGAAGCTGGAGACGCCGACCCCGCATGCGCACTCACTACATGCCACCCAATGTGGCTATACCCCTGAACCTTATGACGACATATATTAGACAAGCCAAGAAGCAAAAGGAGTCTGATATTAAGAAGGTGGATGATACGGAGGTCAAGACGCGTGAGTTCGAAGGAAAAGAATATATCAACATGATCGAGACCAATCGCGGTCGAGGACGAGGACGAGGACGAAGCCGTGGTCGTGGACGTGGACGTGGATCCTACGGAGGAGATACACACCCTCTACAGATGCATGCCGCTATACCGGACATTTTCCCCAAAGTACTCCCTCGAGCACCATATGTCTACATCCCATTGGGTCCAGCACAATCGGAGATGCCGTCTCAAGTACCTGCACCGATACAGATGGAACCAAGGGGTCCAGTTGTCATTGGTCCAAGTGGCATGACACCCAGCCCAGAAGTCGAGCTCATCACCCGTTCGGGAAGAGTGGTGCCGGCTCCAGAGCCTCAACAGCAGCCTGAGTCTTCAAAGCCCAAGGGGCCGTCGAATGAGCAAATTCGCAAGGTGATCTACTCGGTGAAAGAAAGCGACTACAACATTGTGGAGCAGCTAAAGAAGCAACCCGCCCATATCTCTCTTTTCGACTTGATCCATTCTTCTGACAAACACAGGGAGATGTTGGAGAAATTTCTGGCCGAAGTACACGTACCGGAAGAGATTGAGGTCAACGCGCTGGACTCGTACATGAACGGCATGCTGGCAAACAATGCTATCACCTTCTCGGAAGATGACCTCCCGGAAGGAGGGCGGGACCACAACGGCGCTTTGTTCATCACGCTCAAATGTCGCGATACTATTGTTTCCAAGGTGCTCATCGACGGAGGGTCCGGAGTCAACATCATCCCACTCGATGTGGCTCATAAGCTCGGTATCAACATCGAGAAACTCCCACCTTCCAGCTTGACCATTCGAGCTTTTGACGGCGCAAAACGTCAGGCCCACGGCGAGGTGACTCTAGAGATTAAAGTGGGGCCCACTCTCTTCTCCTCCGCATTCCAAATCCTTGAAACCACCGGATCCTTCAACATGCTGCTAGGACGTCCGTGGATCCATCAAGCCGGGGCAATCCCTTCGACTTTGCACCAGATGGTCCGTTTTCCTTCAGATGGGAAACTCATCACAGTCAAAGGAGAGAGTACCATGGAATTGTGCAATGAAATTGACATGCCTTACGTCGGAGAACCAACTGGCGAACCATCGACAGCTCAAGCATTCGAGATGGTGAACATGGTCAGAAGGGACTTCAAGTCAGATCCCCTAATGGGCCAGGGCAACCGCAGCGCAGCTCGACATTTCATCAGATTCGGATACCAGCCTGGTGAAGGATTCGGAGCTCAAGGGCAAGGCATCCGACATCCGATCGACATACCTACCCAGTTGGGGACACGCGCTCTCGGATCCAATGGTAATGAACCACGGAGGCCTAAGATAACAATCCAGGACATGTGCACTAGCGGCAAGTCAGCCATCCCTTTTGTTCGTTCGTCAGCAACGACAATGGAAGGTGAGATCCTCTCCGAGCAGGTGGAAGGTTTGAAGATTGAGGCACAAGAGCCCGAAGAAGAAATCAACATGATAGAAGCGCCGAACCCGGCTGAGTCAGACATGCCGCTCGAAGGGTGAACCTTTCCAACTTTACTTTTTGCACTTAGAATAATCGAGTCTAGAATAATTTACCTTGCTACATTCTGGTCGCGGACTAGCAAGGTTGTCCGTATGTAACGCGACTCTAGTTAGTGTCTGTGGGATCGGGACGCTGATGTTAATGGGCGAATCTGAGGAAACAACGAGGGCCCCGCTGAGGACTGATCCCACAATGATTTAATGTTTTATTCTATTTTTGGAACACTTGATTTAAGATAGTTGTCACATAGTATAATAACTCAAATTTCATGCAATTCAGCTACAATCACGATCTTGACTTGTTTCTTACATGTAGGAACGACACTTCGGACGTACCTGAAAATACCCCAGAACATGACGAAGTGATCATAGATAACCCAAGATCCCTCGATGGCTACCATGGTCTCGAGCTAGGTCTCCAACGACATGAAGAACCAAAGGAGATAACATTACAAGAACCCAAAACAATCAACATCGGAACGGATGATGATCCCAAAGAGCTACACATCGGTGCTGATCTCCCAACAGATGAGGCCAAGAGCATCGTCAACCTACTCAGGGAGTTTTCAGATATCTTCGCTTGGACGTATGCGGATATGCCAGGTCTAGACCCGGAGATAGTGGAGCACAAAATCCCCACTGATCCACTAATCCGTCCCACTAAGCAGAAACAACGACGGTACAAGCCCGAGCTAGCTCTTGCAATCAAGGAAGAAGTGGATAAACTCCTCAAGGTCAACTTCATCGAGGTAGCCAATTACCCACAATGGGTCGCCAACATCGTCCCCGTCATCAAGAAAAACGGGAAAGTCCGAGTCTGCGTCGATTACCGTGACCTTAACAAAGCGAGTCCCAAAGACGACTTCCCTCTGCCGCACATCGACTTGCTTATAGACAATACTGCTGGTTTTAACAGGTTTTCTTTCATGGATGGATTTTCCGGGTACAACCAAATACGTATGGCTGAAGAAGATAAGGAGAAAACGACTTTCACAACACCCTGGGGCACATTTTGTTACCGGGTCATGCCTTTCGGACTCAAGAACGCCGGGGCAACTTATCAACGCGCAATGGTGGTCCTCTTCCATGACATGATGCACCGAGAAATCGAAGTCTACGTCGACGATATGATCGCAAAATCCAGAGCGGGAGAAGACCATACTGTTGTTCTCCGCAAGCTATTCGAACGACTTCGCAAGTACAAGCTTCGTCTCAATCCGGCCAAGTGCGTCTTCGGGGCGACATCAGGCAAACTTCTAGGGTTCGTTGTCAGCAGCAAAGGTATCGAAATCGACCCCGACAAAATCAAGGCAATTCGCGATCTCTCAGCACCAAAGTCAGTTAAGGAGATTCGGGGCTTCATGGGTCGCGTCAACTACATTGGAAGGTTCATCTCTAACTTGGCAGATACATGTAAACCCCTCTTCAAGAAACTAAGGAAAGATGTAAAATTTGAGTGGGACGACGACTGTAAAACCGCGTTCGAGCAGATAAAGGCTTATCTAACAGAACCGCCCGTCCTCATCCCGCCAAAGCCGGGGCACCCTCTCACGCTCTACCTCACAGTTCGAGAAGAGTCATTCGAAGCCATGCTTGCCCAACAGCTGCCAGGCGCCAAGGAACATGCAATTTACTACTTGAGCAAGAAATTCACTGATTCCGAGTCCCGGTACACTATGTCAGAACGTACCTGTTGCGCACTCGTTTGGGTGCTACACCGACTTCGACAGTACACTCTCCACTATGAGATCTTACTAGTATCCGAAAATGATCCCCTCAAGTATCTCTTTGACAAACCAACACTGATAGGAAGAGTCTCCAAGTGGCAGTTGCAGCTAGCTGAATTCGACATCAGATTCCACTCAACTAAGTCAATCAAAGGTAGAACAATCGCTGATCACATTGCGGAATATCCAGGGACAGATAATTCTCCTTTGGAAATCAAATTACCAGACGAAAACATTTTCCTCGCCGAGTCGCAGCAAAGGTGGACAATGTATTTCGACGGTGCAGTCAACTCTTCTGGTTCAGGTATTGGAGCGGTAGTGATATCCCCAGACGGACAATATTATCCAACAGCTGCAAAAGTCACTTTCCCTTGCACAAACAATATTGCTAAATACGAAGCATGCATCCTCGGCATATTACGTGCACTCGACATGCAGATCCGATTTCTTGACGTTTATGGAGATTCGTCACTCATTATCTCCCAAACAAACGGGGCATGGCGCACACGGGATCCAAAGCTTATCCCATATCAGGAATACCTACAAACACTAGCCCGCCAATTCATTGATATTGAATTCAATTACCTCCCACGGGCAGATAATCGTTTCGCTGACGCTCTTGCTGTTCTTGCATCAATGATTCCATTAGCAGGAGAAATGGACATCGAGCCTCTTCGCATCGACATTGCCGAGGATCCGAGCTGCATGCACGTCGAGCTTTGCCAACCTAGGGACTCACCACCGTGGTTCACAGACATCAAATCATACCTAGAGACAAACACATTTCCCCAAGGCAGCACAGGAAAGGAACGCAAATTCATCCGAAGGATTGCAAGGAGCTACTTCCTCAACGGCGACGTGCTCTACAAGAAGTCCTTCACAACAACCCTCATGCGGTGCGTTACCGAACAGGAAGCCCAGGCCATCATCTTTGAAGTCCATGAAGGCGTTTGTGGACCACACATGGACGATTATGCTCTCGCTCAAAAGATCATGCGTCAAGGATACTATTGGCTCACAATCGAGGCCGACTGCATCAAATACGTCAAAACCTGCCACAAATGTCAGATCTACAGCAACAAGGTGCACGTCCCTCCAACAAGGCTCTACCCACTGTTTGAACCGTGGCCATTCTCAATGTGGGGCATGGACGTCATCGGGCCGATTAATCCCAAGGCATCAAACGGACATCGATTCATACTGGTCGCCATCGACTACTTTACTAAATGGATCGAAGCACAATCTTTCAAGGAAGTCACCGCGAATAACATTATACGTTTCATGCGGGCAAACATCATCGCCAGATACGGAGTACCAGAGCTGCTCGTCACCGACAACGGCACAAACTTCAACGGCAACCAAATGAATACTCTATGTACTGAATTTCGAATCAAACACTTGAACTCTTCACCATACCGTCCACAAATGAACGGTGCAGTCGAAGCTGCCAACAAAAACATGAAAAGGATTCTTCAGAAGACGGCAATCACATATCGAGATTGGCACGAGAAGCTCCCTTTCGCATTACTCGCTTACCGGACGACGATGCGCACTTCGACTGGGACAACTCCCTTTGAACTCGTCTATGGCACTCAAGCAGTCATTCCAGCAGAGGTCAAGCTACCTAGTCTCCGGATCTCGTCCCAAAGCAACATGACCGAAGAAGAGAAGGTTAATCACCACCTCGCCCATCTCGACTTCATCGATGAGAGACGACTTGCTGCAATCGACCACATGCAATGTTATCAACAACGCATGTCCAGGGCATTCAACAAAAAGGTCAGAGAGGTCAAGTACAAACCAGGAGACCTCGTCCTCAAACAGATTCTTCCAAGCGTCAAAGATCTTAGGGGAAAATTTGCTCCAAACTACGAGGGACCATTTGTCGTCAAACACGCTTTCTCGGGAGGAGCGACCATCCTAACAAAGATGGATGGAGGAGAACTGTCACAACCAATCAATGCGGACGCTCTCCGACGTTACTACATTTAAATGGTGTCAGGGTTTCGAATTAGTAGTATTCATGAAAAAAAGGGAGAATCTTACAATTACTACTCTCTTCATCAAATTAAACGAGATTACATGAGCTTATTTCGTTTACATCCTTTGTCTCGTGGGCAGGTACAAGAGCTCCTCACATGAATGGTACAAAAATCCTGTGACAAAGGCGAGGGTGGCAGAGTGGCAAAGCTTCAAGCCAAAGGCTTGTGGCAGTTTCGTCAATCCTTTGATTCCTTCGGATGAAGATGCAATGACGAAACCATACAAAAGGAGAGTACCAAAACTCTACTTCACCCTTTTTATCAATGAAGTTACATGAACAAACTTCATTTTTACTCTAACAGAAACAAGTCACATGAACTTACTTGTTTCTCGCTATCTATTTGATAGGTACATGAGCTTCCCTACAAAATAGACATCAGGCAGAAGTAATCTCGTCAATCCTTTGATTCCATCGGACGAAGATACAATGACGAAACAAAAAAAGGGAAGTATCAAAGCTCTACTTTTTCTTTCATATAAATGGAGTTACATGAGCAAACTTCATTATTATTTTAAGAAAAACAAGTTATATGAGCTTACTTGTTATATGTCCTTTGTCTTGTGTAGGTACATGAGCATCCTACATTACAGACAAAGGCATGGGCGGTCAGGTGGAAAATTTCGAACCAAAGTTTCGGAGTTGCCTTTACGGGGTTATACCTCTATTTCCCCAGCTGGAGTCGATTACGGACACCGCATTCTTCAACAAGAGTCGAATATACAAGCACATTCTTCCAAGACGACCATCGAAATGGACACATGGACATCCGCACGGTACGGTACATAACTGGGGCATGAGAATGCGAACACCTTCCTCACGAAGCTTATACAGGAGCACCACCTTAGCATGATATCTCTAAAGAGGTTGGCGTATCTGAACATACTTATTCCTTCAGTTTTTGTGTGCCCATCTGCATACAATTTGAAAAGATTTTTTGATAGCTTCTGAACGGAATTGGAGAAGGCAAACCCATTCCTAAACACCTACCCTAGAGTGATGAGTGCAAACACTATGAGGGTTCACATGTAAATATCCGGGCGGACAACGAATCCTTTGACAAAAGATGCTCAAACCGGGATGAGATCGAGCATTTCTTCTCTGCCCTAAACACAAAAATTGACCATTGCTAACCCTTTTCGAGCCAAATTTGAAGTTTTCCGTATACACTACGCCCCCCAAGTCTAAGGACCGCCTTACATTGAGGTAAATGGAGATCCTGTAGTAAGAAACCGGAAGCAATGGACCATAGAGGCGACACTTCCTAAAGGTCCAAGTGAAGAAGTACCGTCAACAGACATGTACAGTTGAGATGATCGTCGTCTTCATCAAATCCCCAAGGAGTCCAAAGCATCTCTAAAAGAAAAGAGGGCAAGACCGAAAAATGTTTAAAAAAAATAATAAATAAAAAAAAATTGAATAAAAATAAATGAAAATAAAAAAATAGATGAAAAATTAGCGCAGTGATCAAAAGCAAAGCGCAAGAAACAAAAGAGCAGATTAAAGTACCAGGGCCGACATGGAGGATCGCAAAAGCAAAGGTGCTATCTCCCGGACAAAAAGAGGAGAAGATATTCCCCAAAACATAGTAAATCAGTCTTGTCCCCAACGGCGCATCTCAACAGACTTACTATCAGGTAGATGGAGGATTCGTTTGGGCGGTGGAACCTTTATAGTACAATAGCTTCCGATGAGGTCCTTAGACTCATTCCTTCAAAATGACAAATTCAGAAAAGTTCTTATACCGAAGCTACATTACAACCCTAAAGAGACTCTTTAGACTGGTACATGAGCATCCAAATCAAAGGAAGTCTGAAGTCTAACCGAGATATAAAAAAAGAAAAAAATGATGAGTCGTGAGAGAAGCCAGGAAGCCATTCTCCATTCTCACTCAGAAGCAATTGTAACATGACATGCAAATGCATCGTAATCGTACATGTTTGATTACCTCTGTCGGTCTTTGTCATTGCTAATGATCTTTTTTTATGAGCTCTCAGGATACGTGTGGACCAAGGATGACCTCGAAACGTAATTTGAGGTATTCATGATATCCTTGCGAGAAAATCTTCTCAAATTTCCTCTCAAGGAGGGGCAAACTGTAATACCTCAAATTTTATGGGCTAAAAAAAAAAATCATTAATGGTCTTAGCCCATCCTTCTTTCAGCCCAACCCGTTTCCTAACCTTTTTTCGATTTTTATAAAACTCTTAACCTTATCGACTCCCATGATTTTCGGCATCCAAAAATAAGAAAAGGAAACAAATAATTTTACATATCCATTCAATCACGCGATGTGGGGGGAGAAATCGCCTTCCTAAAAGAATTCTTTCTTAAAAAGGGGTGTAGACACACGTATATAAAAAGGGGGGACACACAGACAGAGACTGACTGGAGCTACCACCTTCAGACGTTCATCCCACGGCTTAGCAACCCCAAGGTAGGTTCAACAGTAGTAATAGAAATCCTCCGTTATCAGCCCAAGCCTCCGCCAAAGTTGTCGGCAACCCCGAACACCACAAAATCCCACTCAACATCAACAATAGCAACGAGGAGCAAATCCATCTCGACGATCATGACGATCTCTTTTGCATAAGCTGCAGACTCCTCCGAGCTTAGTCGTTTCCATCGTCGATTAGGATGGATCTCTTAAACTTCTCGCGGCTGCACATCAGCATCGCGAGAAGTCATCTTACATTTTGATCAGTCACTTACTTGTCCAGGAATACCAGGGAAGGAAGAACTGGACGATTCCTAACTTCCATCCGTGGCATTATTCATACATCATTAGCAATATATTAAGCTTCGTGATCCCAGATTCAGGCGTCTCGACTTCATCATCCGTTGTCGCCTTCACCACCATCTTCAACACTGGGGTTACCTATGTCCGCAACCAGCCCTTCCCCCACCGTTGTCAACGCACGCCTAAGCCTTAGCCGACGTCGTCCATCAATGGTCGAGCCTTATCCCGGGTTCTCGGCGTCCCCTTTGACGTCCTCGAGCTCCATGGCCAAACCCATCTCCTCAAACAACCAAGGAGGCAGCCTATCCACCTCCCCGGCGAACCTTCCTTCCCGACGACCCTCCCAGAAACGGTGGCAGCCGCAAACTTGTTCTTTCGGTACCCACACCCCCCAGGATCGACGACGGCTCCAGCTTCCCTCGACCAGCAACGACCGACGGTGGCGGTCAACCATCCCCGGCGTCCTCAAGTCCTAACGGCGAGGGCTCGCTCCTCCTCTGGCACTTCCAGACTCACGACATCCCCGCCGCTCCCGTCTGAGAGTTGGAAAACCAGCGCCCTCCACGACGCCTCCCCGATCTCGGCTGCTGGAATCCAGCTAGTGCGACGCCCCTTTTGAGCCATCGACATGTGAGAACGGGTCTGCGATCGAGCTGCGATATCACCCGCGTCGTCGATTCCCTCTTCCAGTCGTGGGTATTTCTCGAGTTGAGGGGGGGAAGGATGAAACCCACACGGAGCTTCGTAGAAAGGTAAAATTTTACTTTCATCATTTTATTTTCATTTTTATTTTTTTTAATGGTCATACGAATTCACATTTTGTTTTATGATCTGATTACCTCTGTAACAATTGATCATTCGGCATTTTAAACCTCAAACCAACAATTAGTTTTTTTTTCTTTTAATAAATATTATGTTCGTTTTTTTAATAATAATCCTTGATCGATCAACCTTTTTAAGTTAAATGTCCATATTTATTCTTTTCCCACTATTTTACTATTATTATTATTATTATCATTATTATTTTCACAAAACATAGATTTCGTCCGCACGTGTTTTGATAAAATGTGAATTTAGCTAAAATTACTTTAAACAGTAAGGGATTATTTTAATTAAAGGTAAACTTTTATGAACGTCTTTAATTAATAACTATAATTTATTCAAATAATAGTTGCATAAATTTTCGTTATTTGATCGTATTACGTACGTTTGTTTAAGCAATTTTCATTGTTTTACATAGGAGACATGAAATACACAATCAGACTCATCTTTAAGTTAATTTTAAGTATTGATCTACTTTATTTAAGAACTTTCTAACAAATTTTCTTGGTTTATTTTTTCATGGAAAATTAAACGAGAATTTCGAAGTAATCGACAAGGCGATCTCAACACGGTGGAGGGTTCACTAAAGCGTCCCCAACTGACTGACTCAACGCCAATATAAGCCCCCTCCCAGTCGGGCCTCAGGTACATGAGGGAGGTGCGGGCCTCCCGTTTCTTTTATATTTCCACATGTAACGGATTGCGGGCCCAAGTGCATAGGCCCGCAATCACCGCCCTTCCCCGCTCCCTTTGATCTCAATAATTGTTTGTGCTTGTCCGCATGCCTTAGGCCCATAGGCTTATCGTCGCATGCTGTTTGTCAAACAAAACATACATGAGTTCGGGTCCAACGCCTGAATCGGGTCCAATGCCCGTTAACCAAAAGCAAACCTTTTGGAGCAAACGCCACCCTTTCGCATGTTTAAATGTAAGAGTTAGTAACTAGGAATCCCCGAATCTACTCTGGTTTTCCGACTTAAACCAAGCTTTTATAATCAAGTCGGTGGCGACTCCGTAATAGTTTACCTAGGTTAAACAATAACACATTTTACGAAGTCATTTTGGATGAGGGACTGACGACACGAGCCGCTCTTGGAATCTCCTGAAGCTTCCTCCTCGGGTCATGCGCTTCTTTTCGCCCGTCGCCTCTTAAGGAGCATTGAGACGATCGGCGAAGAGTCTGGGCAGACCCGGTCAGGAATCGAAGGAGGAACCACCTTGGTCTTTTCCGCAGCGTTCGACGCTCGAGTCGCGACGCCGACCGGAAGACTCTAGGGGAGCGGACCCGGATCCTCGGGTCGTTCGGACCGCCTCGCGCGTGCTAGGCCGGAAGGCGCGCGTACAAGGATGGAGCTCTTGGAGGAATTAATGTTCTCGGAGTGTGGTGATTTTGTGGGTAAAATCGCAGACCTGTCAAACTTGAGAAGATTGAAGAGGGTGGTGTTTGGATTATGCAAAACTCTCCCTGTGTGGTGGGAGACTGCCACTTGGAGATTTATGACTGCAGGGAATTAGAGTCATTTGATGGCCCGTATCGACAATACCACAACAAACGAAAAAGGAGAAAACTGAAAGTTGAATGATGTACTCTGCCTCAATTGGATGATTAACGTTGTATCCAATTGTTATGTCTCTCAGCTCAGGAATTCATTAAAGAGGCCAAAGACAAATATTAAGTGATTAAAATGGTTTTACACACGTTAAACTTAATCAATCAATTAATAAAAATACATACATGAAAAATTAAACATCCCCCCTAAAAACTTAGAACAATACTTCCCCTACGATTTTAAACATTCATAAGATTAAATGATCAAAAAATATTAAAAGTGTTAGGATAATTTTTCTATCATATTTGTTTTTGACCGACCTTTCCCTGTGAAGTCTATTCTTTTCTATTTATTTTATTTTTATTGTATGATCATGCAACGTTGTCAAACTAACTGATTTTGATTTAATATTTTGTTACCAGAGACTTTTCACGGCTTCAAATGTTAAAACATAAATATATGTCACTTAATAATAATTCTTCTTGTACAACAAAAAGTCTCCACCCATGTACACGTGCGTGGTTTGTATTACACGAGGATCCGAGTCGGCTCGCCTAATGCCTTCCTCTTGATACATCGACTCGAGTGTCGTAGTGCAACTTTTTTCCATTTGTGGATATTCTATAATAATGTCAGAAAAACGTAACCTCTTTTTTCTTGGCAAATTATCCAACTACCGAATGATTCCAAATTATCCTAATTATTCTTGTACATTAAAAGGTTTCTTATTCCTTAAAACACCAACATTTGAATACAAATATCGGGGTAAAATAGATTCTTGCATTTAGAAGAAATCGTTCATACATTTAGAAGAAACGCATTCCATTTGGCACTGGATCTTCGGATCTGAAATGGGAGGGTAAGAAGAATCGAGGTCCGGGGTCGGCTGCCTGCATTTAATGCTTACACGATCCTAGTAGCATGCTCGGTAGAATTGTTCTTGCTTACATTCTTTGTCGCAACCTGCCTCGCAGGGGGTTAATCCTGCTAAGGCCGCATCCATATAGAGCATCATTATCAAGAACAAAGTAATCATCAGAGCCGCCGACACCGGCATCAATTTCTTCGAAGTCATATTCGAAGGAAGAAATTTCTTTGTACGGTGTGTTTCTTAGTTAGATGTGGATATCGAACGGGTGCACCATTCATTTATATATACCTGATTTTCCATCTAAAGAAGCTTCTTTTCATATATGGGCATTTAATAATACTTTAGAAAAATTTATCCACTTTTAATTTTTGGTAAATTACCACCCCAACAAAATATATCTAAAGGTTTAAAATGACTTGAAAAGTTTGCTTCTTACTTTTTTTTTGTTTACCCGAGTTTCGTCTCGACTAATTCAGACTTGATCCGAGTAAGACAGTAGGCTATGGTGGGTGAGTCTTCTTACAGGGGTGAATGTATACGGTATGTTTCGAACCGAACACTTTCTTAATAAAATTCAAGCTTCCTACCACTTGAACAAACTCCATATTGTTCCAACATATAAATTATTTTATTGTTGTCAAAATCTACAAGTAAAATTAGTTATTTTATATGATAGTCTGTACGCACGCCTTCCGGCCTAGCATGCGCATGGCAGTTCGGACAACACAAGGGTTCGGGCCCGCTCCTCAAGGCCCAACCGGTCGACGTCACGACTCGAGCGGGCCTGCTCGGGCCTGCGGAAGGAAATAGGGTGATCCCTCCCTAGGTTCCTAACCGGGCCTGCTCGGGCCCTCGTCGATCGTCTCTATTTTCCTAAGAGGTAGAGGGCGAAAGGCGGAGCGTGATCCGAAGAAGGAACTTTCGGGAGAAATCGGAGCGGCTCGTGTCGTTAGTTCGTCATCTAAAATGGGCTCCGTAAAAAGGTTGTTGTTTAACCTAGGTAAATTATATGGAGTCGCCATTGACCTAATTTTAAAAGCTTGGTTTAAGTCGAAAAACCAGAGTAAGATTCGGGGATTCCTAATTACTAACTCTTATATCTAAACATACGAAAAGGTGGCGTTTGCTCCAAAAATTTGCTTTTGGTTAACAGGTGTTGGACCAGACCTGGGCATGACTCCGTACTCATGTATATGTTTTACGGTCGTTGGACCTAATTCGAGCTTTTTGGTCCCGAACTCATGTGTGTTTGGCAAACAACATGCGACGATAAACCACGAGACTAAGGATGCGGACAAGCACATACAACTATTGAGATCAAAGGGAGCGGGGAAGGGTGGTGATCGTGGGCCTATGCACTTAGGATCACGACCCGTTACATTTGGAAATAAAGAAAAACGGGAGGCCCGCACCTCCCTCATGTACCTCAGGCCTGTCGGGATGGCATGTCATCGGCTAAGCTCGTCAGTTAGGGCCGCTTTTGTGAAGCCAACACCGTGGTTGAACTCCACGTGTCGTCATGTCTTGAGCACCGTCTACAGGGACACATTCTAGGTGTGTTTAAGTTGACCAACGACGTTGATGGTCAACGGGTACCTGCAAGCCCAATAATAAAACAATCAAAGAGCCCAAAACAACTCAATGATGCATTGTTAGGGGAAAATGTCGAAAAATATGCAAACGGGCTCTAAAAATCATAAAATTATAGGAATATATTCTTAACCTGATAAAAACATGAGATATCAAATTTGGAATTCAGATACTAAGCTCAACATACAAAAAATTTCATGAAATTGGGTCAGACCCGACGCGCAATATGATTGCAGACCACTTAAAGAAATACAAAATGAAGCAAAACCGGTGTTAAAAGATGCTTAACTTAAGGGAGATCATGTTTGTAAAAGTTTACAGGAAATAGATTTACAGAAAACAAATGAAATCGGTTTTACCGAAACAAAACTGTTGAAAACGTTCAGATCACATGTTGAAATCGTTTCAAGCATATTTTAATCAGAAGAAGTCAAAATTCAGTAAATTAAAATTATATGTCTTTTTAGTCATGTAAAAAATAACATATTTAAATTTCAAAATTTTTGAACATGTACAAATTTTAAAACAAAACATTTTATGATACATGATATTGAAAACATGGCAGAAATATGGTTAATATTCAGAAAATCATAAGTTGAAATCTAAATATGGTAAATTTGTGCATCATATATCAAAAGAGAGAACAATAAACATGATTTCTATAAAAATTATTCTCATAATTAAAGTATAGTCTGTTGAACAAAAATAGTAAGATCAAGCATATGCGTTTTTTGTAATTCGTTATTCCAGCATACGGAACTCAAGTATAATTAGTTAAAAGTAAGGGACAACTCAACTAAATTGGCTAAAATTTAATCACAATCGTGTTATCAGGATAAAGGACCGATACAACCAGATTTTGTCTGATTCCGACAATGGACGTGAAACTTATGGCCTACGGACTGACTCCTTTTTAGCCTGGTGTACGTCCCTCCCGCTCGTTCCGGATGGGAACAAAAGGGAGAACCATAATCCTCCGTGGCTCCGTAAAAAGAAATTTGTTTGTCGCTTAACCTAGGTAAGCTAGAAAAATGGAGTCGCCACCGACTTTAAAAAAATGGTACAAAGTCGAAAAAACCAAAGAGGGTTCGGGGATTCCTAGCTACTCACTCTCTCACACAAACATGCGAAGAAGGGGTGGCGATGCTTTTAAAAAGTTTCCGGTTACGGGTGTTGAACCCGATCTGGACCTTTGAGCCCAGACTCATGTCATTGGGTTACGAACTTAGGCTCGATTCAGGCGTTGGACCCGAACTCATATGTGATGATCACATGCGCAATCACATACAAATATTTAGATCAAAGTAGGCGGGGAAAGGCGATGACCGTGGGCCTATGCACTTGGACCCACGGCCCGTTACAGGTGGAAAAATAGAAAACTCGGGAAGGCCCGCACCTTCCCTCATGTACCTTAAACTTGACGGTCGAGGCTGCTTTAAAGTATTCAATCATCGCGATTTTTACACACGCGGTCTGTTACACGCGCCTTCGAGAATCCTTCCAAATGTGATGAGTCTCTAAGGATCGTCTTGTCAAGTCCTCGAACATGGACGGATAATGTACATGTAAATGAAAACAAAGAAATGAAATATAAATGTGATTAGTAAATTCTAAATGAAATGAATAAATCAACTAGAATTAATCGGTAAGTCGGAATGAGACTTACGTGGGTGATTTGCACCATTTGACCGTGAATGCATCCCGGGCATTAACCGAATCGATGCGGGTCGGTTTTCACATGTGAAAACAATAAGAGAAGTGTATGGAATTAGCCAATGAAACCATATTTTCAAAAGCTAAATAACATCCCAATTTTGAATGGGACAATACCATGGACCAACCATCGAACCTTGGGTTGATCGTTCTCAAACCATTCCATTGGTGTGATACATAGTAAAAAGAGGTGAAAAGAAAAGACAGAAAAGACGACGGACCCATGTCAATGAGGACAAACTCAAGTGAAATAGGCAGTGAGATTGCTCACCGTCACGGGAACCTCGTTTCCCGGATCTTCAGAATTTCGAAGAACTTAACCAAGGTCCATTCGATTGTTTTCGAGCGTGTTTAAACACCATCGAAAGCAGGTTATAGGTATCAGCCAATAGAAACCAACTAGGACAAATTACTGCAATGCTAAGATGAGTAATTCACATAGTTAGCAAAAATCAAGAAGACTAGAGAAGCAGGATACTCGGAACAGAAACAATACTATCATGTTTACTATGACCATACCAGCCATTAGCTCAGAGTCGATATGGATAATTCAAGACACATTGATTAATGGTTAGATCCAAATAAATATTCAATAAAAGACTATCGGGCCAGGCAATAGCTACGCAAGGACAAGAAAAGATAAATCGAGGAATAAAATTGCAGTGAACAGAGGAGGGGGAGCACAAAATAACCGTAAAGTCACATCCATACGATGGCCAGGAGCTTGTGAACTAAATTTGCGGCGAAGGGGAACATAAACGAGTAGCTAAACTAAGACGGAATAAAACGGAATACATGGGTTAGTAATAAGATTAAAACAAACCAAATGGGGAATATGTAAACCAATCAAACACAGATCAATGGCCAACAGAATCCATCAATGAATTAAAGAAAATATATATTGGCAGATTTGTATAGACATTTACATTGGGTTCAACATGATTCGCAAGAAGATGAAAGATGAAAACTAGTCAAGTTAAATCCACAGTGGCCATGAAACGATGGTCTAGGCGAAGAATCAATAAAGATGTCAGGCCAAAGCTAAAAAGAAGACATTCATCCAGCTGTAGAATGCCACCAATATGCCCCAAGAAGAAACAAACATCAGATGCAAGTCTGGTTAGCAAAAATCGATGCCTATTTAGTTGTATTATACATGAACTATGGAAGGCCAGCTGAAGAATGTTCATGAGATAACAAAAAAAGTTGCAGCCAAGTCGCGCACCAGCAACTAAAAGATGCCTATTCGCGGGAAAAACACCCGTCCACAGAGAATTATAAGCAAATCAACGATCTAAGAGGAAAGCCGACCGGTATGAATCAAGCAAGAAAAATTGTCTTAATGCATAAGCTCTTGGTGATACCGTCCAAGCAAGCACGGACAATCAATGGAGAACATCTCTAGGTGCAATATTATAGAAATTAAACAAGATAGGACAAATGCCAACAGTGCGATTATAGCTCCATATGGATTAAAGGTTTATAACCAACGAACTATGAGAAACAGATAAACAGTAAGTGCAAAGCAATGAATCAAACAAGTCAGAACACTATTAAACTAGAATCTTAATGGCCAAGAATTGCAGGAAGAAACAATAAATCAAGAACCGGTTTAACAATGAAGACGGATGAAATTGCATCAAACATTAATAGCAAACCGTAGCAAACCAAGTGAAGTAAAAAAAAAATGATTTCAAGATTACAACAACATGATAATAAAGGAAAATGTAACTTGCAGTTAGATCTTGGCACTAGCAGACCACGGAAAGCGACGAAATCGCGAACAAATAGGAACAGATTAATAGAACACCAGCGAATATTGAAGCCACAGAGATCAGATTAGTGAATACTTACGAGGAACCACACAGGTATCTATCTGTTCTTCATCATCTACTAGTCGACCTCCCTTCACTGAGACTGATTTCGGCAAAATTTGATGACTACGGGTGAATTATCTACCACCTGCGCACTTGGAAGAGTATCAAACTGACAAGATAGCCACATGATGGCTTGGGCTGAGAGGATAACTTAGGACTAAAACGCCATTAGCCTCTGAGCTAGTGCCGGGACTAAGACTCCAAGACTACTCGTATCCAAAATGCAGCAACCACCGGGATGCGGTCTGCTTTAGATTTCATCAGACAAGGATCAGACCGCTTTGCTTTGCTGAGCAAAGTCCGCTGGCTTTGGATTGTCCTCGAGTGATCTAGACAGTGGCGGGGATGGACAGGTTGGAGCCAAAGAGCTTTGGTCGGGCTCTATCTTGCTGCGATCAACCTTGGTGGCGATTGGAGGGTCGGCTCCAGGGGGGTTTCCGCCGGGGCTTTGCTTACCTTTGCTGAACGAGATGAAGAAAAAAAAATTTCAACAAATTTTGGAGGGATTTAAAAAAAATTCGTTATTTTTATATGATTAATTATTTTAATAGGGTCTTATTAGATTTTAGTCATTTTCACCTTATTATTAAGAACCTAAGTCTGTGTACACGTGCGTGGACTTCAAATTAAAATGAATGAGCTTGATCTAAATAAAAAAAAAACGTTAAAATGTAATTTTAACCATTTTTTTTAAAATAAAGAAATTAGTTTCATGTAACTAATTCTCAATTTGAAATTGATCATTTAACCATGTAACATGAATTTAATTGAAAATTACGAAAACTTCAAAATTATTTCTTTTAAAACGAAAGATTAAAGATTAAAAAAAATCGAAATTCGATTTGGGGTATCTACAGTTTGCCCCTCTTTGCGAGAGAATCTGGAAAGATTTTCTCGCAAAGACGATCTAGTGACCTCAAATCGAATTTTGGGATCTGCTTTTGGGAGACCTGTTTTGGGATCTCATTAAACAAATGTGTTAGTAATGAGAGAAATTTGAATTATATGCGAACAAATGCAACCACGATATCCATGTATATCATGCTTTATTTATGTAGTTCAATAAGGGGAAATGCTTCTGAACACGGTTACTGAAGGTCTTCCTCACACTCTTGAGGGTCACTCGTGTTTGTGTGAGCTTGTCTTGATTAGACTTGGAATTCCTTTGACTAGGATGCTCATGTACCAGTTAAAGGAGTCTTGACTAGGGTTATGATGTCGGCTTCGGCGTAAAGCCTTTCATAGAAAGTTTAAAATTTTTTTGCTTGGAAAGAATAAGTCCAAGAGACTTTGTCAAAAACAGACCTGTTTTACAAAGGTTTCACCGTTCAAGCAGATAATTTGTCATTTGGATAGCTTACTATTCAGCACACTTCGCTTGGGGATAATGTGACCATTCACTGGGAATAATGAAATTCTTGTTTTAAGCAGATCTGCTGGGGATGAAAGTTCCATTGAGAATTCTTTGAATTTGCTGCGAAAATTTCGTTTTGGACACCTTTGCTTTTGCAACCGCCTTGTCGGCCCTGGTGTTTTTTGTTTTTGCTCTTTTGAATTTTGCACTTTGCTTTTGTAAGGCTTTGGCCTTTGTGCTTTTCTTTTGCTCTTTCCTTTTTTCTTTTTTTCGAAAGATCTGCTGGGAATGTTTGTTGGTTCTTTTTCTGTTTTTTTTTTATTCTTTGGGGAATAAAACTTCATTGATACTCATTTTGAGGAGTGGCCTGATTAGTTTTGCATATCCACTGACATTGTCTTTCCACTTGAACTTTGAGGAAGTGTTCCCTTCGCCGTCGGTCGTTTCCCACTTCCTACTACAGGACTCCTTTTGACCTCGGTGTGAGGTTGTCTTTGGACTAAAGGGTAACAGTATTTATAAAAGCTCCGGTTTGGCTCTAAGGGTTAGCAACGGTCGATGTACTGTGTTTGGGATAGAGAAGAGAATGCTCCTTTTCATTTTGGCTTTGAGCATCTTTTGTCAACAGATTCTAAGTCCAACCCCGACGCTCGTTTTTTATAAGAACTCACAGTGTTTGAACTCAACTCTCTGGGGTAGGTGTTTAGGATAGGGTTTGCCTTCTTTTCCCATGTCCATAAGCATTTGCAAACTCCATGGGGTGATGATATGACATCTACATTATAAATGATATGCAGATGATGCAAACTCACTGGGGTGGATGACGTTTATGTGCATCTCTTGATGACTTATGTTGCGCCTTGGTTGCGGATTTATGAACTTCATTTCGTGGATTTGACGTTTGCCTTGGAGATCATCCATGATATAAGGTGCTCGTGTTCCTACATCAAGGAATAGAGATTGAGTGAGTTCATGTAACCTGACTCCTGTCAAGGAAATAAAGAAACGATAAAGTTGGGTATCCGCTGGGGAAATAAGCTGCGAATGTCCATTTTGATTGTTGCTGGAAGAATATGTTTGTATATTCAACTTCCACTGGGGATTGTGATACACTCATGAAGCCAATTCTAGCTTTGGAAAAATGAGGAGAATGACTGCGACTGGGGAATAATAAGAAATTTCAATAGGGAATGAACATTCCTTTTCACTTGATCATCCTTGGTGATAACAAAGGCAATCTCGTAGGTTCGAAATTTTCCACCCAACCACCCTCGTCTTTTGTTATCTGCCTAGGATGCTCATGTACCTATGAGATAAACGCAGGGCAAAATATGTTCATTTAACTTGTTTTGTAAAGAAAGTATTAATATTGAAATAATACTCCATTTCATGTTGTTTCGTCATTGCATCTCCGTCCGAAGGAATCGAAGGGTTAACGAAATTGCGATAAGACTTTGTCCTGAAGTTTTGCCATCCTACCACTCTCGGCTTTATCCAGGAATTATGTATCCTTCATATGAGGAGCTCTTGTACCCTTCATGTTATTCGTTGTTTTGACAACGAAGGCTTCTCCAAGATTGCTTGGAGATTTACCACCCTGCCACCCACGCCTTCATCCACATTATAGGAAGTTTTTGTACCTATATGTGACAAGGGCAAAGACAAGTGAGCTCATGTAACTTGTTTTGTTAGGAAAGTATCGATTTGGATCGGATACTCCTTTTTATGTGTAATAGCGCCGAAGAGCGTCCGCGTTAATCGGTTGCGGTAGTTTCTGTCCATCCATCTTGGTCAAAATGGTTGCGCCTCCCGAGAAGGCGTGTTTTACCACGAAAGGTCCTTCATAATTCGGGGCAAATTTTCCTCTTGGATCCTTGTAGTTGGGAATGATCCGCTTGAGAACGAGGTCTCCAGGCCGATATCGGATCGGTTTGACCTTCTTGTTGAACGCTCGAGCCATGCGTTGTTGATATAACTGCATGTGATGGGCTGTCGCAAGCCTTTTTTCGTCTATGAGATCGAGATGAACAAGATGATGATTGATCTTGTCTTCGTCTGTCATATTGCTTTGGGATAATATCCTAAGGGTCGGTAGTTTGACCTCTGCCGGAATGACTGCTTGTGTTCCGTGGACGAGCTCGAATGGAGTTGCCCCAGTCGATGTTCGTATCGTTGTTCGGTATGCGAGCAGTGCAAATGGAAGCTTTTCATGCCAGTCGCGATACGTGATTGCCGTTTTCTGAAGAATCTTCTTCATATTCTTGTTTGCTGCTTCGACTGCACCATTCATTTGTGGACGGTACGGTGAAGAGTTGATGTGTTTAATTCTGAATTCTTCGCAGAGAGAATGCATAAGTTTGCTATTGAAGTTGGAACCATTGTCGGTGACGAGTAATTCCGGTATGCCATATCTAGCAATGATATTAATCCGCATGAATCGCACGACATTCTTTGCGGTAACTTCTCTAAATGATTGAGCTTCGACCCACTTGGTGAAATAGTCAATTGCTACTAAGATGAATCGATGTCCATTCGATGCTATGGGATTAATAGGTCCAACGACGTCCATGCCCCACATTGAAAATGGCCACGGCTCGAACAAAGGGTAGAGCCTAGTAGGAGGTACATGCACCTTGTCACTGTAAATTTGACACTTGTGACATGCCCTGACGTATTTGATACAATCAGCTTCCATTGTCGACCAATATTACCCGAGACTTATGATCTTTTGGGCAAGTGCGTATCCATTCATGTGAGGACCACAAACACCTTCGTGTACTTCCATCAAACGTCTTGGATAACCTCCTGATGAATTTCAGTTCTTTTCTTGTACTTATTTGAGGAAAGTCTCCTGAATGTAGATACGCCCTAATATCGGCATACCATGGAGATGGATCAACTTGTTGATCGGGTTCAGTGTTCATGCAACTGGGCTCTTCGATGATGTTGATGCGGAGAGGTTCAATGTCCATTTCTCCGGCCAATGGTATCATTGATGCGAGAGTTGCAAGTGCATCGGCAAATCGATTGTCATATCGTGGTAGGTAGCTGAAACTAATGTCTGTAAATTTTCGAATCAGCTCTTGCAGATAATCTTGATATGTGATAAGCTTTGGGTCTCTTGTGCGCCAAGCTCCATTGGTTTGAGAGATTATGAGCACAGAATCTCCATAAACGTCTAAGAATTGTGCTCTTATGTCGAGTGCACGTAGTAAACTGAGAATACATGCTTCATATTCAGAAATGTTATTTGTGCATGGGAATGTGACTTTAGCAGCAACTGGATAATATTGCCCGTTTGGGGATATCACAACTGCTCCAATGCCAGAACCTGATGAGTTGACTGCGCCATCAAAATACATCGTCCAACGTTGTTCTGAATCTACTAGTAAGATGTCATCATCTGGCAGCTTAATTTCCAGTGGGGAATCGTCTGTCCCTGGATATTCTGCTATGTGATCGGCAATAGTTCTGCCTTTGATTGATTTCATTGAGTGAAATTTGATGTCGAAATCGGCAAGTTGCAACTGCCATTTTGAAATTCTTCCGATAAGAGTTGGTCTATCGAAGAGATATTTGAGCGGATCATTCTCTGAAATTAGCAAGATCTCGTAATGGAGAGTATATTGTCGAAGACGATGAAGGACCCAAACGAGTGCGCAACATGTGCGTTCCGAGACTGTGTATCGGGCTTCGTAGTCTGTAAATCTTTTGCTGAGGTAATAGATGGCATGTTCCTTGGCACCTGGTACTTGTTGTGCTAGCATTGCCCCAAATGACTCTTCTAGTACTGTTAGGTAGAGTGTGAGTGGATGTCCCGATTTTGGCGGGATAAGGGTTGGTGGTTCTGTTAAGTACATCTTGATTTGTTCGAATGCAATCTTGCAATCTTCATCCCATTCAAATTTGACATCTTTTCTCAATTTCCTGAAGAGAGGTTTGCACGTATCGGCTAGGTTGGAAATAAACCTTCCGATATAGTTGATGCGGCCCATGAAGCCACGGATCTCTTTAACTGACTTCGGTGTTGGAAGTTCCTTAATTGCTTTGATTTTATCTGGGTCTATATCAATACCTTTGTTGCTGACAACAAACCAGAGAAGTTTCCCTGATGTTGCCCCAAACACGCATTTGGCGGGATTAAGACGCAATTTGTATTTACGAAGTCGTTCAAACAGCTTGCGTAGAACGACTATGTGATCTTCTTCTATTCTGGATTTGGCGATCATGTCATCAACATAGACTTCGATCTCACGATGCATCATATCATGGAATAGGACTACCATTGCTCGTTGATATGTTGCTCCTGCGTTCTTGAGCCCAAATGGCATAACTCGATAACAGAATGGGCCCCATGGTGTAATGAATGTCGTCTTTTCCTTATCTGCTTCGGCCATCTTGATCTGATTATAGCCAGAGAATCCGTCCATGAAGGAGAATTTGTTGAAACCAGCTGTGTTGTCCACTAATAGATCGATGTGTGGTAGAGGGAAGTCATCTTTGGGACTTGCTTTATTGAGGTCTCGGTAATCCACGCATATTCTGACTTTTCCATTCTTCTTCATGACCGGGACGATGTTGGCGACCCACTGAGGGTATTCCGATACTTCGATAAAATTGACTTTAAGTAGTTTGTCTACTTCTTCCTTGATCGCGAGGGCTAGTTCCGGTTTGTATCGACGTTGCTTTTGTTTGATTGGATGAATCAAAGGATTAGTGGGGATTTTGTGCACCACTATTTCTGAGTCTAATCCTGGCATATCTGCGTATGACCAAGCGAAGACATCTGAAAATTCTTTGAGAAGATTTGTAATTTTCTCGGCTTCATCTGTTAGTAAATCTGCACCAATGAAGAGCTCTTTGGGCTCGTCTTCTGTTCCAATATTGATAGAAATTGGTTCTTGAAGAGTGACCTCTTTGGGATTTTCATGTCTCAGTAATCCTTGTTCTAGGCCATGGTAGCCGTCGAGGGATTCGGGATTTTGAATAACTTCTTCATCTGGATCTTTCGATGTTTCAGGGCCTTTTGAATATTGCCCGTCTGTTTCATCAAGTTCATCTGAAATCTGACTACACTCTACTTGAAAATGCTCTGGGAGATTGTCCTGGAATTCGTGAATAGCCTCTGAAGTATTATTCCTGCGTAAGAATATATCAAGAAACAATTCAAAAAGTATATGAGGAAATTGAAATGACCATCACATGCATGGACAAATGGGATGTCGTGGGCATCAGGCCTCAGTGGGCTGGGCGTTATTCATGTGCCCGTATTTTCCTTATATCCCTCACGTGCCCTGGAATTCATCATCGTCCTGATGCGGATCCCACGACATCTCGACACTAAGTAGTCACTACATTCACCCCACCAGTCCGCGACTAAAGATATGGTGGGGGTTTATTAACGCATCCGTTGATCGACATGCCAATCACACAGATTCCATATGCATAAAAGTAAAAGGATGTATTGGAGTGTTTCACCCTTTGAGCGACAACTCGTCCAGGTTCAATGCTTTTTCGAGGTTGAGATCTGCCATAGCATCAGTTAATTGCTCCTGCTGCAACGTGCCCCGTGATGCCGGTACGAATACCTCGTATAAATCTGGATAGCCGAGAATTCCACATGTTTCAATTCTTAACTTCCAGTCTTGAATAGTTTCTTCTTCATATCCGATACCCGCTTTGTCAGCTGGCGTGGGGATCTGAATTGGGAAAAGCATGCCTTGTCCTCGTGCTCCCAAACCTCCTCCAATCTGGTATCCCATTTGAAGTAACACCCGTGCCATGTTTGCGATCACAGGTTCAATTGGCGGGTCATTATTGACTTTTCGGATCATGTTTACCATCTCGAATGCTTGCATCGTAGACGGTTCAACAGAGGGTTCTCCAACATACGAAATGTCGACTTCATTGCATAATTCAATATCTCGTTCTCCGTTGACGGTTACGAGTTTGCCTCCAAATGGGAACTTGACTTTTTGGTGATACGTGGAAGGGATTGCCCCAGCTTGATGAATCCATGGTCTCCCTAGTAACATGTTGAAAGAGCTGTTAGTTTCAAGCACTTGAAATGCAGTCATAAATCTGACCGGGCCCATAATGATTTCCAAAGCTATTTCTCCGAGGGGTTTGCGCTTTGCCCCATCAAATGCTCTGATGTTTAAACTGGACGGAGACATGTTTTTAACTTCGAGTCCCAATTGGCGAGCGACCCCCAGAGGTAGTATGTTAACTCCAGAGCCTCCGTCGATCAAAACTTTAGAGATCTGACTGCCCATGCAGCTTAATGTTATGAACAAAGCTTTATTACTTTCTTCTGCTCCTTTTGGGACATCTTGGTCGGAAAAAGTGATGGCGTTTTGAGCCAACATTCCATTCATGAATACGTCAAAGGCATTAACTTCGATTTCTGGCGGCACATGCACTTCTGCCAAGAACCTCTCTAGTGAATTTCGATGTTTATCTGACGAGTTGATCAGATCAAATAGCGAAATTTGTGCTGGTTGTCTCTTCAACTGTTCTATAATGTCATAGTCGCTAACTTTTATCGTCTTGACGACCTGCCTGATTTCGTCGGCGGTGGGCACTTTGGGCTCCGGATTCTTTGGTAGTTCAGGTCCCGCCACAATCTTTCCTGATCGGGTAATTAACCCCACATTGTCTTCTGTCAATTGAACATTTCGCGTCACCGTTGGTCCCATCACAATAGGGGTGACTGAAGGAATTCGCACTTGCGGTACTTCTGAATTTGAGCTCATCCCTGAAGGATAGTACACATAAGGCTTTACCGGTAGTGGAGTAAATGGCATAGTTGATCGCCCCGGAATAGTGTAGAGATGCTTCGTGGGTTGGGGTTTGCCTTTCCCTTTTCCTCCTTGTTTGAATGAGGATTCATACATGTGAGTTTCTTCTTCTGACTTCGAACCATTTTCATTTTCTGCCGGAGTTGTCGGTGTCCCTTCCAATGCTCTGACAGTTGGGTATGACAAAGGTG
Source organism: Melastoma dodecandrum (assembly GCA_029817715.1). NCBI lineage: Eukaryota > Viridiplantae > Streptophyta > Magnoliopsida > Myrtales > Melastomataceae > Melastoma > Melastoma dodecandrum. The sequence continues at coordinate 235,530 of JARUPY010000556.1, read as the reverse complement.
TCGACATTCCATATGTTGGAGTCCTCATCTCCATAGGCTGATATTGATATTCCCATCTCGGCCCTAGTGACCATTGGCTTCCCGATATAACTGTGGTACCTTCTGTATTTGCTTGAACTTGGCTGCTTGAGCCTTCGTCTCTCGGATAAGACAAATCTGAAGGCGGGGTGGACATGTAGAGGAAGTCCTGGGGATATACAGGAGTTCTATTGAGTGGTGGAAGGGGATGTTCTTCCCATGGATAGACGACGTCCCTGTCAGGAGATGGGTGTGGGGAGAGTCTCACTTGACCTTGCGTGGGGAGAGACGGAGATGCATGATCCGGCATATTCTGCAATCTTTGGACATATTCTTGCTGGGCAGCTTGAACCTTGTCTAAGAGATCATTTGCCTCTCGAGCTACAATAGCGTCACCTGATTTCCGATTTTCCAGTGTTGGGAAGCGATAATTATGCATCATGGTCGATCTTGCCATTCCTCTCGGAGGGTTATCAACAATTCCTTCCGAAGGTTCCCGTTCATCTCCAGAACTATCATCTTCTCCTGATGATCCATCAGTTATTCCTTCTGAGGGATCTTCTTCTTGTTCGGAGGAGTCCTCTTCTTGTGATGATTCTTCCATATTCTCTTCTTCTGAAATCTCTCCGTCTGAAAATTCTGCTTCGATCAAATTTACATGTTCTGGTAGAGGATTCTTTTGCACATTTGGTGTAGGAGCCGGAGTAGACGCAAACGTAATCACTCCATCATCCAAAGGGTTCTGAATTTTGAATCGCAGAGCGATGCAATCTTTCGTGTCATGTCCTAGTGCCCCAGAATGATAATGGCACACCGCCTTGGGGTTATAACCAATGGATGTAGGATGGGTTGGCTTGGGATCAACCGGCTTGAGAAAGCCCAAATCCCTTAAACGAAAGAACATGACATCCAACGGGTCAGGAGATGGAGTCAAGTCTTCGAGTCTGCGTCGTGGTCGCTCTTGTCCCATCGGTCTTGGCGGTGGAGGCCTCACCGCGGGGGTCAGTGGTCTGAACCTGTTAGCAACAGGTACAAAAGGTCTAGGTGCCATTGCTACATAAGTCTTTGGCGTATAAGAGGCTGGGGGCGGCACCGTTTTCATCAAAGGTTTGTTGTATTCTGCTGTTGCGACCAGCTCTTTGGGCTTAGCCTTCATTGCCGGCTTTACTGCTGGGGTCGGAATAAGACCGTCTCGACTAATCTGATCCAAACGGTCAGCGTTATCCATTTAACTATAAATTTTTCTCACCAATTTTTAATTTACTCCTGACAATATTTTAAACTTTATCAGTTGGGTTTTAATATTGATGATCAACAAGAGGACACATAATCGGCCAAAATCAGCATCTCGGTGTTGGCAAGTGATGATGATATGTCAAAAAAAAAACAAAATCAGTTTTGATGGTAATTACTTCTTTTCGTTATTATTACAGCATCAGACATGACACGTATTAAAAGCAACATATTCACGTGGATTTCCCTATGTGACACAAAACCAAACATAAAATTAATGCAATCAATGCCCCAACTCTTGTCAAGAATTCCGTATAAAACCAAAACCTGGAAAAAAACAATTAACTCAACATTGATTCTCATGGCGTTGGACCGCTGTTTTGTAAAAATCCTATTTTAGAATTTACTAAAATTAATAAACATAAAATTTTTTTGGTAATTGAACATGTTATTGTCAAATTTAACTAGTCTTAATGTTTATTGAAAAAATATTATACGAAATATGACATAAACATTTAAAATTCCTCAAATAATCTCTTATAAATCGGTGTTAGAAACACCGAGTTCACCACCGACTTTTCTCCGACGAACCCGATTTTAAAAATATTGTATTAGCGTCATTATTTGAAGAACTTCAAGAATTGACTTAACTATTTCACGAAATATTTTTACCGGAACGTAACTCCATTTAACGAAATATTTTGTTACCCGAATGGACAAGTAACATGGGGGGAGATGTTCGAAAAGCTTTAGGGGGCATGATACCCATCCATTCAACTATAAATTTTTCTCACCAATTTTTAATTTACTCCTGACAATATTTTAAACTTTATCAGTTGGGTTTTAATATTGATGATCAACAAGAGGACACATAATCGGCCAAAATCAGCATCTCGGTGTTGGCAAGTGATGATGATATGTCAAAAAAAAAAAAATCAGTTTTGATGGTAATGACTTCTTTTCGTTATTATTACAACATCAGACATGACACGTATTAAAAGCAACATATTCACGTGGATTTCCCTATGTGACACAAAACCAAACATAAAATTAATGCAATCAATGCCCCAACTCTTGTCAAGAATTCCGTATAAAACCAAAACCTGGAAAAAAACAATTAACTCAACATTGATTCTCATGGCGTTGGACCGCTGTTTTGTAAAAATCCTATTTTAGAATTTACTAAAATTAATAAACCTAAAATTTTTTTGGTAATTGAACATGTTATTGTCAAATTTAACTAGTCTTAATGTTTATTGAAAAAATATTATACGAAATATGACATAAACATTTAAAATTCCTCAAATAATCTCTTATAAATCGGTGTTAGAAACACCGAGTTCACCACCGACTTTTCTCCGACGAACCCGATTTTAAAAATATTGTATTAGCGTCATTATTTGAAGAACTTCAAGAATTGACTTAACTATTTCACGAAATATTTTTACCGGAACGTAACTCCATTTAACGAAATATTTTGTTACCCGAATGGACAACTAACATGGGGAGAGATTTTCGAAAAGCTTTAGGGGGCATGATACCCATCCATTTAACTATAAATTTTTCTCACCAATTTTTAATTTACTCCTGACAATATTTTAAACTTTATCAGTTGGGTTTTAATATTGATGATCAACAAGAGGACACATAGTCGGCCAAAATCAGCATCTCGGTGTTGGCAAGTGATAATGATATGTCAAAAAAAAAAAATCAGTTTTGATGGTAATGACTTCTTTTCGTTATTATTACAACATCAGACATGACACGTATTAAAAGCAACATATTCACGTGGATTTCCCTATGTGACACAAAACCAAACATAAAATTAATGCAATCAATGCCCCAACTCTTGTCAAGAATTCCGTATAAAACCAAAACCTGTAAAAAAACAATTAACTCAACATTGATTCTCATGGCGTTGGACCGCTGTTTTGTAAAAATCCTATTTTAGAATTTACTAAAATTAATAAACATAAAATTTTTTTGGTAATTGAACATGTTATTGTCAAATTTAACTAGTCTTAATGTTTATTGAAAAAATATTATACGAAATATGACATAAACATTTAAAATTCCTCAAATAATCTCTTATAAATCGGTGTTAGAAACACCGAGTTCACCACCGACTTTTCTCCGACGAACCCGATTTTAAAAATATTGTATTAGCGTCATTATTTGAAGAACTTCAAGAATTGACTTAACTATTTCACGAAATATTTTTACCGGAACGTAACTCCATTTAACGAAATATTTTGTTACCCGAATGGACAAGTAACATGGGGGGAGATGTTCGAAAAGCTTTAGGGGGCATGCTACCCATCCATTTAACTATAAATTTGTCTCACCAATTTTTAATTTACTCCTGACAATATTTTAAACTTTATCAGTTGGGTTTTAATATTGATGATCAACAAGAGGACACATAATCGGCCAAAAATCAGCATCTCGGTGTTGGCAAGTGATGATGATATGTCAAAAAAAAACAAAATCAGTTTTGATGGTAATGACTTCTTTTCGTTATTATTACAACATCAGACATGACACGTATTAAAAGCAACATATTCACGTGGATTTCCCTATGTGACACAAAACCAAACATAAAATTAATGCAATCAATGCCCCAACTCTTGTCAAGAATTCCGTATAAAACCAAAACCTGGAAAAAAACAATTAACTCAACATTGATTCTCATGGCGTTGGACCGCTGTTTTGTAAAAATCCTATTTTAGAATTTACTAAAATTAATAAACATAAAATTTTTTTGGTAATTGAACATGTTATTGTCAAATTTAACTAGTCTTAATGTTTATTGAAAAAATATTATACGAAATATGACATAAACATTTAAAATTCCTCAAATAATCTCTTATAAATCGGTGTTAGAAACACCGAGTTCACCACCGACTTTTCTCCGACGAACACCATTTTAAAAATATTGTATTAGCGTCATTATTTGAAGAACTTCAAGAATTGACTTAACTATTTCACGAAATATTTTTACCGGAACGTAACTCCATTTAACGAAATATTTTGTTACCTGAATGGACAACTAACATGGGGAGAGATTTTCGAAAAGCTTTAGGGGGCATGCTACCCATCCATTTAACTATAAATTTGTCTCACCAATTTTTAATTTACTCCTGACAATATTTTAAACTTTATCAGTTGGGTTTTAATATTGATGATCAACAAGAGGACACATAGTCGGCCAAAATCAGCATCTCGGTGTTGGCAAGTGATAATGATATGTCAAAAAACAATCAGTTTTGATGGTAATGACTTCTTTTCGTTATTATTACAACATCAGACATGACACGTATTAAAAGCAACATATTCACGTGGATTTCCCTATGTGACACAAAACCAAACATAAAATTAATGCAATCAATGCCCCAACTCTCGTCAAGAATTCCGTATAAAACCAAAACCTGTAAAAAAACAATTAACTCAACATTGATTCTCATGGCGTTGGACCGCTGTTTTGTAAAAATCCTATTTTAGAATTTACTAAAATTAATAAACATAAAATTTTTTTGGTAATTGAACATGTTATTGTCAAATTTAACTAGTCTTAATGTTTATTGAAAAAATATTATACGAAATATGACATAAACATTTAAAATTCCTCAAATAATCTCTTATAAATCGGTGTTAGAAACACCGAGTTCACCACCGACTTTTCTCCGACGAACCCGATTTTAAAAATATTGTATTAGCGTCATTATTTGAAGAACTTCAAGAATTGACTTAACTATTTCACGAAATATTTTTACCGGAACGTAACTCCATTTAACGAAATATTTTGTTACCCGAATGGACAAGTAACATGGGGGGAGATGTTCGAAAAGCTTTAGGGGGCATGATACCCATCCATTCAACTATAAATTTTTCTCACCAATTTTTAATTTACTCCTGACAATATTTTAAACTTTATCAGTTGGGTTTTAATATTGATGATCAACAAGAGGACACATAATCGGCCAAAATCAGCATCTCGGTGTTGGCAAGTGATGATGATATGTCAAAAAAAAACAAAATCAGTTTTGATGGTAATGACTTCTTTTCGTTATTATTATAACATCAGACATCACACGAATTAAAAGCAACATATTCACGTGGATTTCCCTATGTGACACAACGCCAAACATAAAATTAATGCAATCAATGCCCCAACTCTCGTCAAGAATTCCGTAAAAACAATTAACTCAACATTGATTCTCATGGCGTTGGACCGCTGTTTTGAAAAAATCCTATTTTAGAATTTACTAAAATTAATAAACATAAAATTTTTTTGGTAATTGAACATGTTATTGTCAAATTTAACTAGTCTTAATGTTTATTGAAAAAATATTATACGAAATATGACATAAACATTTAAAATTCCTCAAATAATCTCTTATAAATCGGTGTTAGAAACACCGAGTTCACCACCGACTTTTCTCCGACGAACACCATTTTAAAAATATTGTATTAGCGTCATTATTTGAAGAACTTCAAGAATTGACTTAACTATTTCACGAAATATTTTTACCGGAACGTAACTCCATTTAACGAAATATTTTGTTACCCGAATGGACAAGTAACATGGGGGGAGATGTTCGAAAAGCTTTAGGGGGCATGATACCCATCCATTCAACTATAAATTTTTCTCACCAATTTTTAATTTACTCCTGACAATATTTTAAACTTTATCAGTTGGGTTTTAATATTGATGATCAACAAGAAGACACATAATCGGCCAAAATCAGCATCTCGGTGTTGGCAAGTGATGATGATATGTCAAAAAAAAAAAATCAGTTTTGATGGTAATGACTTCTTTTCGTTATTATTACAACATCAGACATGACACGTATTAAAAGCAACATATTCACGTGGATTTCCCTATGTGACACAAAACCAAACATAAAATTAATGCAATCAATGCCCCAACTCTTGTCAAGAATTCCGTATAAAACCAAAACCTGTAAAAAAACAATTAACTCAACATTGATTCTCATGGCGTTGCACCGCTGTTTTGTAAACATCCTATTTTAGAATTTACTAAAATTAATAAACATAAAATTTTTTTGGTAATTGAACATGTTATTGTTAAATTTAACTAGTCTTAATGTTTATTGAAAAAATATTATACGAAATATGACATAAACATTTAAAATTCCTCAAATAATCTCTTATAAATCGGTGTTAGAAACACCGAGTTCACCACCGACTTTTCTCCGACGAACCCGATTTTAAAAATATTGTATTAGCGTCATTATTTGAAGAACTTCAAGAATTGACTTAACTATTTCACGAAATATTTTTACCGGAACGTAACTCCATTTAACGAAATATTTTGTTACCGGAATGGACAACTAACATGGGGGGAGATTTTCGAAAAGCTTTAGGGGGCATGATACCCATCCATTTAACTATAAATTTTTCTCACCAATTTTTAATTTACTCCTGACAATATTTTAAACTTTATCAGTTGGGTTTTAATATTGATGATCAACAAGAGGACACATAATCGGCCAAAATCAGCATCTCGGTGTTGGCAAGTGATGATGATATGTCAAAAAAAAACAAAATCAGTTTTGATGGTAATGACTTCTTTTCGTTATTATTACAACATCAGACATGACACGTATTAAAAGCAACATATTCACGTGGATTTCCCTATGTGACACAAAACCAAACATAAAATTAATGCAATCAATGCCCCAACTCTTGTCAAGAATTCCGTATAAAACCAAAACCTGGAAAAAAACAATTAACTCAACATTGATTCTCATGGCGTTGGACCGCTGTTTTGTAAAAATCCTACCTTAAAATATATCACTTGCGACAAGTTCACAACGATCGTTACTTTGACTCCTTTTAATTATATAAAATTCATATAAAAACATGGTATCGAGAACCTGGACCGTCGGAGTAAATAAAGTGTATTAAATTTCTTTGAAGGACAAATGAATGATAGTGCTCGAGAGTAGATGGTTCTGCTCATTACATCATGGTACGGTGTGCTTCCCTTTCCATTAAGTGACTTCTCCTCTCTGTGGTCTCCCCCAAATGATTAGTGAATAGGACCACACCAATTTACATGGTCAAGAAATTCCCTTCATGTATCGTTTTGAATCCATTTCAATTTATTGTATCAGTTAAGAGGATAAAATTTCGTGTTCGGAACTTAAGTTCGAATATAATATAAAAGCAGGTATACATGTACGAACAGTAAAAGCACGTGTTGAAAAAAGTGTGCGCATGTCAGAATAAAATCCCCGACATGTCTAAACAGTTTCTAATGTCCGTTGTTACGGGTTTATAATACGAGGAATTGTAAGAATTCATTATATGTGATTGAAATGTGATTATATAATTTATATTTTTGGGAATGTCCAATTCTAGTTTGGCCACCTATAAAGAGTAAGTAGCCTCGTGCTCTTCTTCATCCCACTCCTAGAATGTCAGTGATCCTCTGGATGTCTACACTCATGTATGTGTGCCTCTGCATCTTACGTGGGCCCGTACCTCATAGAGGACTTCGTCAACTTCCTATTGAACAAGAGGAACCAGAGGTTGCAAAGCGGCTACCTGCTTGCGCTCGGGTTCCTTGGGGCGAAGGTAGTCGAGACTATTTCCCAGAGGCAGTGGATATTCGGGGCGCGGCAGCTCGGGCTCCGGCTACGAGCTGCGCTCATATCCCACATCTACCAAAAGCGACTCCATCTCTCGAGCCAGACCCGGCAGGGCCGAACAATTGGAGAGATAATCAACTACATGAGTGTAGACATCCAGAGGATCACTGACCTTATGTGGTACTTGAACATCGTGTGGATGCTGCCGATTCAGATCACACTAGCGATTTACGTCCTTCACATGAACTTGGGACTGGGGTCGCTGGCCGCATTAGGCGCAATATTGGTTGTGATGCTGTGTAACATTCCGCTCACGAGGATCCAGAAGCGGTACCAGTCAAAGATCATGGAAGCGAAGGACGACCGCATGAGCACAACCTCAGAGGTTCTTTGGAACATGAAGACGATAAAGCTTCAAGCCTGGGCTGACCAATTCCTCGGCAAGCACGAGAGCCTGAGGGAGAAGGAATACAACAAGATATGGAAATCACTGCGGCATGCCACATTCTCTGCCTTCATCTTTTGGGGTCGCCGACTTTTATCTCCGTGGTTACCTTCAGTGCTTGTATGCTGATGAATATCGAGCTCACAGCCGGGAGGGTGTTATCCGCTCTGGCAACGTTTAGGATGTTACAGGATCCGATATTTGATCTCCCAGACCTGCTCAACATTATACAACAGGCAAAGGTTTCGGCCGATCGAATCGCAACTTACCTTCAAGAAGAGGAAATCCGGCATGACGCTATTGAGTATGTCCCTAGGGATGAATCAGAGTTCGACATAAAAATACAGGACAGGAAGTTTGTCTGGAGTTCCCGAGCTCGATAAGCCGACTCTCGACGACATCAATCTGAAAGTGAGAAGCGGTATGAAGGTGGCGATATGCGGGACAGTTGGGACGGGGAAGTCAAGCCTGCTGTCGTGCATCCTGGGGGAAATGAAAAAGGTGTCCGGACAAGTCAAGGTGAGTGGAACGAAGGCATACGTTCCTCAGTCTCCATGGATACTTACCGGCGATGTCAGGGAGAACATCCTCTTTGGTAGTACCTATGATGCTGTAAAGTATCATCAAACCGCGAAGGCATGCGCCCTTCTGAAAGATTTCGAGCTGTTCTCCGTGGGCGACGGGACAGAGATTGGCGAAAGAGGTATCAACATGACCCGAAATTCTGTATAAGAATTATTATATAAATGAGTTAATTTAATTAAATGTATAAGCGGGTCGAACGGGTTGACTGGGTCAAAATTCGAAGTGGTACGAGAGTTTAATATTCTCGTAGTTGACTGATTGGTGACATGATAAATTATATTGGGCCGATTCTCTGACGGGTTAAAGCCCACGAGAGGAATGTAAGGGATGAAAAAAGGTATGGTGCTCGTACCAAGTCTACAGCCTATGTCTGCACAAGTCACACGTCTTAAGAGGGTGGTTCGTTGACTTCGAGATCCACGGAAGGTAGTTTAGATTGGGAGGATTTTCGGAGAACGTGACGAACATCCTGGACTCATGAGAACGAATATAAAAGGAAAGAGATCTTTCCAAAGAGGATTACGATCAATTCAGCCAACAGAAGCTTTATTTGCTGGTACCCCGTAGTTGTTAGGATTCCCCGACCTGGCGAAAACTCGTGAGGTTTCATTGGTCTTCACTTCCACCGCCAGAATGAGCAACCGTAGCTCTGGTAGCCAATTTTCGCCAGCACTCCACCGTCAGGACGAGCCACCGTAGTCCCGGCAGACAATCCCGTCTTCGTTTCCGCCACCAGGGCGAGTAACCGCAGTCTTGGTATTCACATCCACCACCACTTTCAACCATACTCCGTCCACCAAGCCCCAGCGACCGGTTTTCACCGTACAGGATCACAAGTCTACAATCCCGCCTTCGTTTCCGCCACCAGAGCGAGCAACCGTAGCCTTGGTATACACATCCACCACCACTTTCGACCACACTTCGTCCACCAAGCCCCAGCGAAAAGTTTTCACCGTCCAGGATCACAAGTCTACAGTGTCCCATCATCAAGTCTACGACGTCACTGTCCGAATTCACGAGTCCACAGCGCCCAGCGTCAAGTCTACGACATCACCATCGTCCAAATTCGCAAGTCCGCAGTGTCTAGCAGCAAGTCTACGACGCCGTCATCGTCCAAACTCACCAGTCTGCAGCGCCCAACAGCAAGTCTACGACGTTGCACCATCGTCCTTACTTTATTTTTCATGGCTGTAAGCTTTTTACCCTCATTGTAAGACTTCATTCGATTAGTTCAATCTATTTCTTTTACTTACTGGCGACCACATCTAAACCCTGTGAGTACTATTGTCAAATATTTCCGATGTGATTCATTTCGACGCGAGCACGTTTTTGGCGACCACAGTGAGAGAACGAGAAAGTTTAAAGTCCACAAATGGCGAAGAGTACCAGGGGTGGGGCTAATCGCGACCCTCCACCTCCATTAGATGGAGACGGTTAGTTTATAGCAGGAGACGTAAATGGGGAGACCGCGGCTTTAGGAAGCCAAGAAACTGCAAATCAACTCGATTGGGCACATATCCCTTATGAGTTCATATCTAGGTTTGAGTTCCATAAAGGTGGATGTAACTCAACTTCAATGCCAGAGGGATCTTTCCCCCCTCTCTGTCCCAAGAATTATGAGCTAACACAAGCTTCCATTTTTCATCGTCACATTCGAAACGCAACATTCCTCCTTATAGAAAGAGGCAGCCCCTTATACTTATTTGCCAATTGAATGGAGATCTCCTGAAGATGTGGGTGGCCTTCAAAGTTCTGCTCACCAATGGAGTGGTAGGCGAGCAGAGACAAGCACTCCTCCAACGACAAGAATTCCAACTGCTCCGGATGACGATCACCCATTAGTCTGGCAATGTTGAAGTTTCTTGAAGTGAGCAGAATCCTGCTTCCTTTACTTCCGGAATATAAGGGCTTCAGCAGAGACTCGAGCTCGTCATACTTATCGTTCCACACATCGTCCATTACAATCAGGAACTTCTTTCCTGTCACTTCTCTTTCAGAGAACTTTGAAGCTGATTCAGATCCTGCTCCACACCAAAAGAAGACTGATGTACCTTGTCTAGGCTGCTCTTTGTGATGGCGGCCCTGTCAAAGACGTCGGAGACACAAGCCCAGGCTTTTCCGGTGAAGTTGGCCATTGTCAAGGACTCGTGATTATACAACTCTTGTGCGAGGGTAGTTTTACCGAGTCCGCCCATCCCCACGATGGAAACTACTGTAAAGGTTCGGACAGTATCGTTGGTTGCTTCGGATCCAGTCAAACAAGTGAGTAGCTCCACCATTTCCTTCTCTCTGCCCACAAAATTGGGCTCGGGAAGGGAAGTGGTGACGAAATGTGGGTGGTCACAGTGAGACCTGCTCCTCCAGTTTTGGACTAATCCGAGAATGGGTATGCGTGCAACTACTTGCTCCAGTCTTCGGTCTATGTCTTCGATCTCAATGGCCATACGATGACCAGAGATCATGGTGCATGGGCGGAAAGGAGAGCAGCATGCGATCAGGCGACGAGGGAGTTTCGATGAGGCCTACACCTTGGACGATTCCCGCTTTGCATCAAGAGAGAACATGTCGAGCAGGTCTTCCATGTCGCAGGCAACATCCCTAAGGTCGGCGAGCCACTGGACTGTAGCACGGTCATCATCGTACATCTGCTTTTCCTCTGCAGAATCCAAGACAGCTTGGATCATCGGCAGCTTCTCACTCCACGAGTGGAGCTTGTCGAGATGCTGTTCATATGGGCATATTCAGCGATGAGTTGAGAGCCGACCAGGTTGAGGACGGGGAAGAGGAAATCCATCCTTCTCTTTGGAAGTTTTTGCAATCGTTTTTTTTTGTCTCTTTAGGTTTTTCTATTCCAAGGCTTCTTTTACTCTTTTAACTGATGAAGGAATAATCTTTTCCAAGAAAAAGAGTCGTCGTGTCCAACAGAGATCCCTTCATTTCATTCTTAGCTTTGCTTTCACGGCAACATGAGCCGTGAAACATGTAAAGAAATGAACAAATATTTTAAGAACATGTAATAGGCATGGAATGCCCACTTTGAGGAACATAAATTCTTCATTTTAATTCATAATGTAATTTTACACATTCCTCAAACTGCCCTTAAATTTTGTATAGTATTTTTTATATTTTCAATCAACCCATTAATTTTAATTATTTTTCATTATAAATTCATGTTAGAAAAAAATATACTTATACAGTGATATAAAAATTGCTAGTCTTTGCAGGTATAAAAATAAGTTTCATAAAAAAATTATACGATGAGGCTCCACAGGATATATTTATTATATGTGAAATCTCACGAGAAAAGGACCAATTTCCTCATGGATAAGCAACAACTTCGTCGCATACACGATAATGTCAAACGAGTGCCGAATACACAACTCCTAAGCCACTACTACACAATCAAGAGGTGGCGGGTGGGAACCCATGCTACTAACACTCTCGTGATCATCTATCTAAGTCAATTGCCATAAAGTGGTGCTATAGAGTGTATTTATTAACTACTTTTGATGTATTTTTGTAATCGGATTGTGATTAATATTGAGTGTCTAGAAATCGTATAGAGAATAATGTGGAGTAAATATAGATCGCTTTCTTAGATTAGTAACTTGACATCTTAGATTAGAATATTAGGGATTTTAAATACACGACCGTTAAGTAATGTTTGTCATTTAAGATAAGATTTATTATATCTCAGAAACAATGATCGGGATGTCAGTGAGATGAAGAAATTACACTTCACAGTAACCGGTTTAAAATATTTTTGATTTATGACCATTATTCTATAACTGTGGGTGATTAAAAACTGTTGCTAAATGGTTTACCTTAGTATGTGTATACATGTACACTACCTTCGTATATACCATCTAGAGTGTCCACGCAAAATCATGTTATTCAAAAATTTTTCGTTTAATTCTAATGAAGATTAGAATTAATAGATTTTAAGTTTCGAAATTATAATAGGTTAGATTACAAAAATTATTCTAAAATATTGGAAACAATAAATTCTAGTATTGAATTTAAGTTGCTTGAATATGTGTAAGTTACGGACAAAAATATGACGCATACCAATAAACTTGACACCATCGAATAAGTATATCAAAAGTACTAATAATATGATGAGTATTACTTTATCATAATAACCTTAAAATATCAACACCTTCTCAAACTTTCTAGGAGCTTCACTTCTCGATCCTTCCTCTGACAGCAAGGTGAAGATATTTTCATCAATACGTGGTGAATTCACTATTTTAATGTTTGTTAAATCATGTAGTAAAAGTAAGAGTTACGTGGCTAACTCTACTACATATTCTACGGGCAATCCTCCCCTATAAATATGGACCAATTTCCCATTTGTAAATCATCCCTCCACAAGTAGTAATCGATCACTTCTCTCCATTCCCTCTCTCTCCCATTCACAGTAGAAATTGGTGGGTTAAACTAATTATTCCAACTCAAGACTAACATCACATTGCGACGGTTTAGTTATGTTAATCCTAGTTTTGATGATGAATTTAAACGATAATGAATTATTATGGCTTCATAAATTGTGTGCTTACCTTTGATGATGAGCTTGCACATAGTATTGCTGAGGCATAAGCATAAGCAGTATCTTGTTGCATTACAATTGATATGCTTATTAATTATATATTTGGAAATAAAATAATACTTATTTATTTTATATGTCGAATTAAATCAAATTATATTATGAGATGTCCAAATACATTGAATATGCCAGATCATGTGAAGGTGACTCATAATCGTAATATTTGGAGATTTGGGAACAAAATATTTTATTTTGGAAAGTTCTGAACATCCACGACAGTGTTATGCTGCAATGATACAAATTGTTGAATCAATAATTCTTATTACGCTTTTATTTTAGGCCGCTTTATCAAAAATATCCCCATATTTACAGAGTTTTTCAAATCTACCCTAAGGTTTAGGAAATATCTCTCCGTATCCAGAACTTAGACCCAGTTTCAAAAATATCCATTAAAGTCTCAAGGTCAGATTTTCTGAATGGCTGGAGAAGGAAAATCTTCGGGAAATCCTTCCGGGACTCCATCGAGGTTGGAGTTCGTTCCAGAGGCTAGATTGTCTCCTTTTGGAGTTAGCAAGAGTATAAATGATATTTTAACTCAGCTAACCATTCAGGGGAGCAATGAAAGTCTAGAAAGCCGAAACCAAATGGCAAAGGAAGTAGGCTCCATTGTAAACACAATGTTAGACGCTCTGGAAAGAGAAAGAGGTTTAAAAAGGCCTGAAGCCGAGGCGACCTCTGGACTGGAAAGTACTACAGGAAAACCAGTCGAAAGATTGAATCTGGGAGGAAGAAATTCCAAACAGAATCAAGGCAAGAGTGTGGATGAGATGTATAGAGAGTCAGTAGCTCCTTTCATCTTAGACTCACAAAAGCAAAGTGCAAACTTGAACTCCCAGAGTGGGGAGTTGGCAAAGGACCTAAGGAAAGCCTTAGGCCTGGCAGAGGATACCCCAGTTCATTTAGACAATAGAACGTTTAACGAACTGGTAACTGCGAAGAGGGAAATTTACAGGCCCGATTATCCTCATAGGACTAAACAAGAGTTTGTCCCAAGGGATAATATATTAAAGCCGATAATTACCCCTGGGGCTTTTCTAGACATTGATTGTGAAAAGCACGTATCTGAAAAGATAGATGAGTGGTTATCACTTATTCGGATGACAGCGTCTGCAGGAGGAGTACCTCCTGGAGCAGTCTACGAATTATGTGTAGCAGCCCTCATGGGTACAGCGCAAAAATACTGGAAAACCTTAGTGGCGCACACAGACATTAAGGAAAAGATAGACCAAGCGCTGACGGTTGACGGAGTATTGGCAATAATCGCTGATGCCCTGAAACGCGAGTTCTGTGGTTTCTCATTATCCACTGAAACTGTGGAGAAGGAGCAGTCATTAACCGCTCTAGTTAAACTACAGATCTGTGATATGTGCTGGTTTGATAGCTACGTATGTGAATTCCAGAAGTATTATTACAATCTGGATGTAGTATCATAACAGTTCATATTAGGAACCTTTTTTGCAAAACTTCTCGAACCGTGGCCGGAAGTTGCGCAAAAGGCCTATGAATTACTTCTGAGTGAGGAGAAGATTGTCTCTGGACTCGGAGGAAAGATTCAGGCGGTAAAGTACGCAATGCGTAAAGCATGTACTGAGCTCCAGGTGAAAGAGGCAGCTAAGAAGCTACCTTACCTGAACAAGAGCTGTTGTTCTCAGATAGAGTATGTACCTGGAAGGTATGGATGCGATACTCGCAGTACTCCAGGAGACTCTTTGAAGAGAAGGAACTTTCCTCGTAAGAGGAAGTTTGTTGGGTACAACAAAAAGAAAGTTTGGCCCAAGAAGGACGTCCAGCGTAAGCAAAGGGGAAGTCCTGCTTACAAACCAAGAAGGTTTGTGAGGAGAAGGGATAACCTGAAGGATAAAGATAGGATCGATGCTTTCAAGAGAAAGCATGGAAGAGAGCCTAAATGTCCTAAAGGGAAACCTTTGAGCAGTTGTAATTGCTGCTGGTTTTGTGGTTCAAAAGACCACAAAGCAGATAGTTGTCCGAAGAAGAACCAAAGGAGAGAAAGACTCCGTATGGTCTTCCTGGATGACAGGAGTCGTGAGGAAGAAGTCCTTGCTTATGAACCGATCGATGAGCAGGAGATTTCCGACTTAGACTCGGAAGTAGAATCGATTTATGAGATTGTGTCTAATTATGATACAGACTCAGATGATGATTCAGATCTCTGGACCGAACATCTGTTCATGATGAGAGCAGAGAGGGAAGGAGATGGTGATGAGTTGGTTCCTTTGGAAACAACGAATCAGGTACTGGAGGAAAGCCACCAGTACGAAGATCCATCCCAGTCAATCCTGGAATGGAGGTTGCCAAATGTCAATGCGAGAGAAATTTATGAAGTATCGAGATTTAGGTTTCGATCCACCATAGATATCTCACAGACAGAGGCGACGGCACAAGTCACGAGCACCGAGCTTGAGACTTTGGATATCCCACTCTTAAATGTACAACGCATAAGAGATACCATGCGTAGTACGAGAGGTGTATATAACTATATACACATTGGGTTGATCCAGATAGGATTAGTCCCGCTGTTTCATTTACCAGCGGATAGTCCTGTGGTAGCAGCAGTGATCGATAAACGTTGGCGAGAGTTTAGAGATCAGCTGATATCAGGTGTACAGGCCAACCTAGCACATGGCCCTGTATGGTTCCAAGTCCATCCAAACTTTATGATGGCTTTGAACGATCGCTGTTTGGGGACTTCATTGACCTTAAGAATCAAGTCGATGAATATGGATCGTATGAATCCCCAGGCCAAGTATTTGGCGTATCACACTAGGGTAATTTACCGATTGGTAAATACCACTAGTCCTGGTGTGAGGAACATCTCAAGACTTACAGAGTTGTTCGAGGAAGGTCATAGCAACTATCAACAGTTCCATAGGCGTGAGGTGAATCCATTAGAATTAACCTGGCCAAGGAGTTGGGTTATGACTGAACCTGGTAGTAGTTCTAGACCCATTAGTGCGGCAAACATCCGACAAAGAGGTAATGAAATTACTCTCATGTTAGGAGATCCGTCAAGGGTCAATGAAAGGACTGATAGGCATTTGCCTATGCTTAGCGAAAGGGCTGACAGGCATTTGCCTGTGAGGATGCCAATCCTGAGAGAGCCGTTCAATAGAACGCCCTCGGAAGTCTCTTCAAGAGCTAGTGATGTGGGAGAAGATATAATAGTCACTCAACCAGAGGTAGCAAGTGCACCTCCACTAATAGAAGAGATGTCTCGAAGGTCTGTTGATTCGAGAGCCCCGTCGCAACATACGGGTAGAATCATAGGGTATAGACAGGTATCATTACCGGTCTATGAAGACCCTGTAGATCAACCGAGAGAGGAGTCTATACGGATGTTAAGAGTAACTAATACTAGTAGCTCTTTATCTGAGATTCCTGAAGTTTGTGAGGTTATCGAGCAGATAGCCAAACAAAGGTCTATTGCAATAGACGATATCTGGAGGATGATAGAACCATCCCAGAAGGTACCTGAGAATATTGGGTTTAGTGTTAGGAAGGAAGACATGAGCACATATGTGGCTCTAACTTTCAAATTTCCTGGATACTATGAGTATTCTCTAGATACTTTGATAGACACTGGGTGTAGCATAACTTGTGCTAGACTCAATGCTCTGCCAGATGAGTGGTGGGAACCACTGCAGAAACCCATCCACATGGTTAACGTCGATGGTATGGCCACAATTGTTGGCCATAAGGCAAGCAACGTGCCTGCCTTTATTGGTGGACAAAAGTTCATCATTAAAGAGATTCTTGTACATCCTTTACTAGAGGCCGACATCATTATTGGTAACGCCTTTTTGAAGGGACAGAAGGAAAACCTTCCTTTTGTGCAGAATGAAAGTGATGTTTCCATCGGTGGGGTAAAAATAAGTATTCTACAAGAGCCTAAACTTCGGTTAAAATTTGGCTTTTATCCGGTAAAACGGACAGAATACTGTGGTAATATCCCATGTGAAAGAGCTTTCAGAGTGCGAGCTCAACGTGGTGATATACGGTTGGATGAGAACGATTCATGGGAACAAACCCTGTTTTCACCAACGAATACCAGAAGTTCTAACTGGTATGACGACTTGTTTTCAAAACAAGAAGTGTGTATGGCTGTCAAGTTAACAGGAACGAAATGGGATAAGTTCCTAATAAAACTAGCCGATAATTTTAGTGAAGATCCACTAAAGTTATGGACTCGAAATGGCTTAAAGGCTAGATTAGAGTTGAAAGATCCCAGAACCATTATAAGAGCCATAAATATTACGTATACGGCTGAGATGGTTGAGGAGTTTGACAAACAAATTCCTGAGTTGCTTGGGAAAGGCTTGATTAGGGACAGTTACAGTCCACATTCTAGTCCAGCCTTTATGGTTATTAATCATGCCGAGCAGGTGCGAGGTAAAGCACGAATGATTATAGATTATCGACAGCTTAACAAAGCTACAAAAGACGATGGTTGTAAGATTCCCACTGCGGGAGATTTAATTGATAGGATAAGTCTGAGCCAACCAAAGTTCTTCTCTAAATTTGACTTGAAAAGTGGATACTGGCAAGTCAAGATGGAGGAAGAATCGGTGTCTCTAACTGCCTTCAATACTCCGCAAGGAATGTTTGAATGGTTGGTAATGACATTCGGTCTGAAGAATGCTCCAGGCGTCTTTCAGCGCAAGATGGATAATGCTTTTAAGCAGGTCCGAAAATTTTGTGCGGTCTATATTGACGATGTGCTAATCTACAGTCAGACTGAAGATGAACACATGAGACACCTTGATGAGGTGACTGATGTCTTCCGGCGAGAAGGCATGATTCTATCAGAGAAAAAGATAGAATGGTTTAGGGAATCAGTTAATTTTCTAGGCATGGAGATTGAGCAGGGAAAAATTAAACTGCAAAATCATATTGCTGAGAAAATAATTAATTTTCCTGACAGACTTGAAGATAGAAAGTAAGTCCAAAGATTTTGTGGATGCGCTAACTTTGCAAGAAAGTTTGTGAAAGATCTTTCCAGAGATTTAAGTAGGATTGCGAAGAAAACCTCTTCCACAAATCCTTGGAAATGGGAAGATGAAGACACTCAATCCGTTAGAAGGATTAAAGCAAAGGTAAAAGATTTACCACAACTTGCTCTACCTTCTGACAAAGACGAGTTAGTCTTGGAAGTTGATGCTTCTGAAGAATATTGGGGAGCAGTCCTCAAAATTAGAGGACGAAAACCAGAACCGGTGTGTAAATACTGGTCGGGAAGCTTCAAGGGGTACGAATTAAGATACCCGATACATGAAAAGGAGGTATTGGCCTTAAAAAACGGAATAAAGGCCTTTTACATCTTTTTGGCACCGAAAGAATTTTTAGTGCGCTCTGACTCGACCTATGTAAAAAGGTTTATGAGTCTGAACCTTAAGGAAGCTAGGCAAACTAGACTCTTAAGGTTGCAGGAACAATTAAGCTATTATAAATACGAGGTCGAATACATTAAGTCCGACCACAACATAATAGCTGACTCTCTCTCTAGAGAACTTGCAAACACTTCTCTTTCTAAAAACTCTGCAGATGGATCCTGCTGCAAAGAGAAAGATATGCTGGGGATGCAAGAAGGAGGGACACTCTCGAAAGGTATGTCATAATAAGAGAGATGGTGAGCATAGTGATGCTGGTTCCGTTTCAGGAACGAAAGCGGCAGTGCTCTGCTGGCAGTGTAAGCAACTAGGACATCGTTCTTACGAATGTCCCAAGAAGCTGAAAACTGCGGATTCCCAGAAGGGGAAGGCTGAACTTAAGGAGAAAGAAAAACCTGACTCCGAGAGTAAGGCGAAACCAGATCTCCAGAAGGAGATGGCTAATCCTAAGGAGGCTGAGGCCAGATCTAAGGGAAAGGCGAAAGAATCCCAGAAGGGGATGGCTGGATCTAAGGGAAAGGTAAAAACCAATCTCAAGGAGAAAGCGAGAGTTTCCCAGGTAGGGAAGACAGATTTGAAGGAGAAGGGTAACACCAACTCTGAAAGAAATGTGAAGAAAGATCTTCGAAAGAAGATGACAGATCCGAAGGAGGAAAGCTCCAGAAGAGATGTGGAAATGGCAGATCTGAAAGACAAGGCAAAAGCCGAGTCAGAGGAAAAAGCCAGGAAGAAGAGGAAAGCTAAGAGGCTTGGGTCTTCTGGTCCCAAAGGGGATGATTATGTAAAAGATGGTCCTAAGAAGGACGGAAAGGTTGAAGAACCTTGGTGGTCTCCGTTGACCATGGAGCAGTTTAACTACTGCCGAAACCACTTAGCCAAAGAGCAGAAAATTTCCATTAATCAAGCTGTGAAATCCTACAAGGCTTTGTTACAAAGCAAGGAGGAACATAAGGAGAATATGGAAACACAGTATGCTGAGGAAGAGGCTAAGTTTAAGGCCATGATTGGCGAGCCAATCCAAGTGGTAGACCCTGAACCAAGGGGAGAACTAGAAGAAGCGGCTGCAATGGAGTGTGAGCAATACTTCGACTTCGGAAGTGCTTACGCAGCATTGGAAGGCAATCTTGAAAAGAAAGAAAGCCTTGAGGAAGCAATTCCTGTAAGAGACTCAGTCAAGGAGTCTGGTGAAAGCAGTCACGGTGGTAAGAACCACGATGGCAAAGGCCATGTTGGGAAAACCCAAGAGGATCTGGGAGGATCCTGGTTTTTTGATGAAGACTCATTTGAGGACGAATCCCTAAGTTGGGATGCGACTGTGGTCTGTGGAGGACTCATGGGGGGCATCAATCATGATGACAAGCGCCAAATTGAGTTTTTCGCAAGAAAGACCGTTGAGTACATCAAAGATCTGGAGTATAAGCTATCGATTATGGCTTCAGGTGAGGAGGAGCTGTCCCGAGTTGAAAAAGAGAGACAGCAGATATTCTCCACAACGATGTCTATAATACCGGGGGAAGTTAGAGATTATGACGTCCCAAAGGTAGTAGTGGACATGAGTGAATCCTCGCTTGAGGAGAATACTGTACTTCAGCCGTATCTACATTGGATATCGGGGAAGTGGCCGTCTCTGAGAATTCACTCAGACATGGTGGGAGTAGCAGCACCCTATGTGTACGCTGGGTTTGTAGACATACTGGAAATCGACAGATCCGAACCAGAATGTATGGAACCCCTGCCTACGTTGGTAAGGTTTGTACTCGGATACTCGGACCAAAGTATGCCACGGCGTTGATTACTAGCACAATGAGGGAGGAAGAAGACCATCCGCAGTATGGGAAAGTGATACTTCAAAATCTGCAAGTATGGGATATCCACCCCTGTGAGAGTAGGCGTCTGGTAGAACCTCAACGACAAGACCTCGATCAGAGAGGTTTATGGCGGAAATACTACAAGGACAAAACAGTCCGAAAAGCCATAAAAGTTGAGTTTCTTAAAGATGTGCTGGAGCATGTGTTAGCCCGCAAGGACGAATACTACGTGCTCTGTGATGGTATAATCACCGTCACGATTCTTCGGTCGAATCTGAGCTTCATCGATGAACAGGCAGGAGACCGGGGATGGCAGAGAATGCTCGACCTTTTGGATAGCTTCTGGAGGCGAGAAAACTCTGAGCTGCACCTCCGAACCGACACCTTCGAGGTTTGGAGTAAGATTGCTGATTTTACAGACAAGACCTTAAATCAGCAAATCGAACATGATGAGAGAGCCCAACAAATTTTTAATGCGGTCCAAGACCCACCGGGACTCTCAGAGAAAGAGGGAGTTGGCGAAACTTCAAACGCCAACAAATAAGGAGTCTCCCAAGACAGCGCTCCAATGCAGACGGGAGAAGATAACTGTATAAAGTTAGACTAGGACACTTTTGTCGGTCATTAGGACTCCACTAACTTTTGCAACAGTTTAGATTCCTTTTACTTTTGAGCTGGCAAACAGTGCATAGGCACCAGCTCCTTGTGTATATATTCACAAGCCCTCTACCTCATTTGGGGAGGCGAATCAAATAGAGAAATTCTCTCTCAAAAACTCTGAGTAAGAAAATCTCTGAATCGCTCTCCGAATACCTTAAGGAACCAAGAGTAAGGTGGTTAGAATTAATCAACATTGGTTAAGACTAACGGAAGGTCAGATCGAAAGATCAAGAACCTGGCAGGGAGTATAGCCTTGGGCTGAAACCTCGGATGAGGAGTGTCTATATAAGACCCTCAGTGTAAGGGCATTGGAACGACACAGAAGAGCCTCTCCAGTTTGCGGATCCGTTCGCTGAATTCTCTAGTTTGAGAATTGTGTTACTCTTGGATCTCTATTATTGCGGAAGCTTGGTGAACCCTCTGAGCAACCCACTGAGTTAAGGTATGATAAACTTTCCGCTCTGTAGTTTATGTAAATCTTCATAATCTAATAAGATTGTGAAGGTGGTGCAAAAGCACGACAGTTGCGAAAGCAAGAGTCTTATGACTGATTGTCCAAACCCCGAGCTCCTACATTTGGATCACGGTGTGGGCAAGGATTCTGCTACTGGACTTCTCAACACAGTAGTAGATCGACTGGCAGGCCTTTCAGCGCAAATACAGCAGCTAATTGAGCTTGTAGATAGCTACTCTAAGAAATTAGAAGAGCTGACTCTCTTGCAGAGTGAATTTGAGGAATATTTCCTGGAAGGTAAATCCAATCTTGGGTTTGCGGCAAGTTCGAGATACTCAAACGAGTATTCGAGGTTGGTAGAACGCCGGCGACAGAGACAACAAAGAAAATCTTCTTAAGTCCGATTCATGTCTGTCTTTATTGGTATCAGAGCCGCTTAAGAAGAATTAATTTTCTTATTGTCTGGGAAAGTTAACCTAGAGACTGAGATAATTAGGATAAATTTGAAACAAGTCGAAAGTACAGGCTACCTAGAGATACAATTTAAACTTCAGGCTAGATCTGAAAAAACTAGTAAAGTTGAGGGTATAATAAAGCCATTATTTTAATATCTGATTTGATAGGATCTTATTAGGTCAGTTAATTTATAAAATATAGAAACTAATAATCTAATTTCAGATGAGACTGATTATTCAAGGGAAGTTACGATTTGAGGACTTTCCTTCTTGGTCACTGTGACAGTTGAACAGCTGTCCGCTGAGACTAACCACAATGTGCTGAAATCTGGTAAATTGGGAAACAAATTATCTGTTTCACTCCTCATTAAAAATCGGACGATACTTACAAAAAAAATGTCTGAGTGGTCTGTGTGGTTAATCGAAACCTATGTGATCTGAGTGAAGCTTTGTAGCTGTCGGAGCTGAGTGCGGCGGAGAGCGGAAGATGCTAAGTGATCGCCTGATTCTTACTTTTACAACTACATTTGCAAAAGTCATTCATTTGCGATTGAAAATACATTATCATTCATTTGCGAGAACAGGCATAACCATACAAGAGCACTAAGCCCGAACTATGACATAAATGATCATCCCCATTGAACTATGTATTAGGTACAAAAAATTAGGCCCTCTCAATAAGTCGGTAACTGAGGATCAACATCTCGCGCCCAGGATTCGATGCCCCCAATGATATCCTTCGCCTAAGTAAAGCCCATGTTCTGGAGGTAGTGGACGGCCCTCTTCGAATCGTTACCTCTTCTACAAATTACATACTAGTTTGGCCTTTCGCCTTCAACATCGGCCTTCTGAGTTCTTGCTTGCTCCATAGCTGAAGAGACTTCAGAGACCCTCTTATCTAAGCTAGAAAGTGGAATGTTAATAAAGTTGGGAAGAGAGACAATCTTGTAGTGGTGCTCTGGTCGGACGTCCACCAGAATGTGTGCTTCCCATTTCTAACAATCTCACTATAGTCCTTGGTAGTTATCCTGGAATCGTTCCCAAGCAAATTAAGCTTCATGGGTGCAGACAGCAGAAAAAAAGCCCGGGCTCAGATATGCGGTTATGAAGAGAAAGAGAAGTGGAAAGGGCAGGTTGAATGTCTAGGAGACCAGATTACATGGTTCAAACGATTCTCGCCATCAGTGAGTCAGAGTTCGTTCAATCAACGACACATTATTCCATCAAAATATCCCAAGTGTAGAAGGATTTAATCATACTGTGGACATGGGGGACTCGGTAAATTTTCATAGTCGAAGTCCTTGAAATATTGTCTAGAGAATTCCGAATCCTCACCGCATGCTTCACACTGTAAACATCTTCCCTTGATCTCGACCTTCATGAACCACAGAACGAAAAAATCTATAATCATAGAAGAACCCATACTGGATGAAAAACAACACAGAAATGAAGAAATAAAGAGCGTACAATACGTATTATTGCAGACAAGTAATCAAATAGCAGCATCCGTCCTGGCAACTTTTATGGCCTCTAGCGCTTGAAGACAGCCAATTACACCAGGAACTGAAAAACAAATAAAGACAATAAATGTCCTTGAAATCATTCTGTAGGGTGACTGGATGCTGGTTTCCTATTGCCTGACCCTCCAATCCAAGCGCAGCACCAGATACAAGGGGCTGTATGGTATAAACGCGAAAAGATCAATCTCAAGGTAGTTAGGCTCCCTTTGTTCTCCATTCTCCCCCTCTTTTACTTTTTCAAAGTTCGCGTGCCTGCCATCTCATGCTCGTTCGACTTTTCTGGATTTGACTCGTTTATCTCGATTGTGAACTTCTTGATATAACTTCTTGACAATACTAGTTATTTCTCTAGTCTTAATATCTTCGTACTCGTTGAATATTTTTCAGAACTTCTTGCTTGATATAGAATTCGGAAATTTGATTTGAGTCGTGGTCGAATACTTTAAATCCCGCAGGAAACAGAAATAGCCAAACACGCCGGACGATCTAACCAATTTAGGCTAACAGCTAAGTTAATGAAGTCGTTCCCGATAATACAACAAAATACACCTCTCGCAAATCTACTCAATCAACTTTGGGAAGTCTCCAAAAATTACTTCATTTCAGGTAACTTTTTTTTGCAATGTAAGCCAAATGTGTAGTTTAGAGATAAAAAGCACTCCCTACCCTCGTTGGACACAATCAACGAACCAACAAACATACACAGAGAATTATATGGAATTACAGTTGTTTCGCAATTTGTTTCGAATTTTGAAATCCTCGAAATATAGTTCTTAAGTCGCGTTTTGAAACCGTGACCTGAGTACTATATTTCGGATATTTAAAAACTTGAAATCGTAGTTCGCTTTTAAACATAAGTACATACCTTCAAACATCGACTCTCAACCCCCTCCCTCTCTTATGCTCATAACGTCGTATTTTCGTTTCCTAATAAACTTTTTAGAGAAAAATAAAAAAGAAGAAAAAATAAAATTTGTGATCTACTAGACCATGCTAGAGTTATTTTGAGAAAAGAAACACAATACAAATACAAACGGAAAAGAGAGAGGCAAAAAAGGAAAAGCAAAAGCAAAAGCAAAATATAAAACGAAAATAAAAAATACATAAAAAGGGAAAAAAAGAAATGAAAATAGAAAAGCAAAAGGGAACAAAGTAAAAAATATAGATTTAAAAAAAAAAGAACATTAGGAAAACCATTCAAGTGTCTTTTGGTAGCCGACCCTCCCTTTGTTCACCATTCTTCCCCTCTTTTACTTTTTCGAAGTTCGTGTGCCTGCCATCTCGTGCTCGTTCTACTTTTCTGGATTTGACTCGTTTATATCGATAGTGAATTTCTTGATATAACATCTTGACAATACTAGCTATTTCCCGAGTCTTAGTATCTTCGTACTAGTTGGTTATGGGAACAACTCGCCCTCCATTTCATGCTCTCCTAGACTCGGCTCGCATGTCGCAATCCTAGGGTTGCCATGCCAAATGGGGCTAACATATTAAATATAATGAGTTTGGTGATACTATTTATGCATGACATGTGATTAATTAAAATAGTTTTAATATTAACTTTTTGTTCTCTCTTTTAGAATTTTTACTAATACCTGTTTGTGTAGTAATTAAAACCAATTTAATCTAAAATTTGTATTTTCAATTAAAACAATTATCGAAGCATTTTTAATGGGGTACCAATGAAACTTTTATGGTATTATTAAATTTTAGATACAAGCGGAACACCAGATACACTGGCTCTTCATCATGGTTTGTCTTTCTGGACTAGATTTTGCTCGTCGTCTTGCATGACTTGCTCGAATGTACGAATCTCTAACCATGATTTCTTTTCTTAACTTCGCTATAGTTAACTCTCTAGCAAAAACTTTGCTTGTCGGTGGGCCTCAACAACACGATCTTAATGTTTTCATCACAGATTCTGCACGTATAGCTCCGGCTCGGTAATCGGTTTCGGCCTCATTTTATGGACCTAGACTCCCTTTATATTGGCCAATAATTTAGCCATGCATGAGAACTATAAAACCCTAAACCCCCACAAGGCATCGATTGAGCCAAAAAAGACTGAGATTATTATCAAACACCCACCACGATCCCGATCGAATCTAGAATGATTAAAAAATTACTTCAAAATCCAAGACACAAAATGGACAAAATGATATTTTGTTTTTAAGGGAGAAATGCGCCCCAAAGGAAATAAGAAAAACAGACAACCTTTCCTTTTCGCGCAACAAATAGTCCTCCGGTCACAGAACGTGACCCACAAAACGACAACTGAAGAGACGGTGAACATCTTCGTTTATTTATTTAATTTATTCGATGATCATGACGGACGAACAGCTGTCGGTTAGCAGCAGGGCCCGAGGTCAGGCGCAGCACACCGGCCTTACCCGGTAACCGGGAGGTCCAAGTCTGTGCGTCAGATCTCTCGCCCGTGATTGTGGGGAGCAAAGCTGGTCAGTCAGAGTCTCGAGGAGTTGAAGTTTAGTGGATTAGCTGTAGATTGTCTGCTACTTCATATAAAAATATTTTTCATCGTTTTGAGAAAAGATATGATCTTTTAATCCTTTTGATTGGAATCAATCAATCCCCTTCTTACAATGTGACGTGTTCACGTGGCCGACCACTATTAAATATATGGTCACGTGGAAAAGCATGATGTATTCCCCCTCCCCTCAATTTATGGTATTAATGATGGCAATCATGTCTCCCTTCCCCTTTCTCTCCTCACCAAAACCCATCATCATCATTATCTCCTCTCGCGCTCTTCCATCAAACCCTCCCTCTGCATTTGAACGCCCACTCTGTCTAAATCCCATCCCACCCCTCACCCAAACACCATTTTCCCAAACCCTCTACTTCTTAACCCATCCATCATCATCATCATCATCATCAAGCTCTCTCTCTCTCTCTTACTCCTTTCTCCCTTCCATTGGATGGCGGGGACATCGGAAACAGGGACTAGCCGCTGCACTGTGAACACCCCCAACGGATCAGCTTACGATGTGTTCGTTAGCTTCAGGGGACCTGACACCCGGTACAACATCACCGACTTCCTTCATGTGTTCATGAGGGAAAAGAGAATACGCGTGTTCAGGGACACGGAAGAGGTCCGTCACGGCGAAGAGATCGGGGACGAGCTCCGTCGAGCTGTCCCGGACTCTAGGATCTACGTTGTTGCCTTCTCCAAAGGCTACGCATCGAGCGCGTGGTGCCTCCGAGAACTCGCCATGATGGTGGACTGCCACAGGGACCCAGCCTCTAGGAAAGTCATCTTGCCCATCTTCTACGATGTAAGCCCCAGTGACGTGAAGCTGCGAACCGATCGGTACCGGGACGCCCTTGAGAAGCACAAAGTAAAATACAAGGAAGAGGATGTGAAAATGTGGGAGGAAGCTCTGAAAACGGTTGGAGGTAGGAGATATTAGGTATATAACTCCTAATATTTAATCTTTTCTCTTTCTTATATAATTATTTATGTCATTTCGGATATTTCAACAGCCGTTGTTTCCTTTGAGCTTTTTCATGTTGTTAGTCAATAGTTTTTTGACCAACTTGATCTCCATTTGATTTTGGGCAGGATGGACGAGTTTGTTGGTGCTGTGGTTGCGGATAGGAGTTTGCCGGATCATCCACAGCACCAACAAACTCGCCCATCCTGCCCAAAATATGGAAAAGCTCAAACGAGTTGAAATATCCGAAATGACATAAATAATTATATAAGAAAGAGAAAGCCTGTTTAGTGATTACGCCAGTTACATGTGGGAAGCCTGTGATTTTTTTCCTAAAAGTGGATTGGATGTCCTCCAGAACAGATTTTTGATTAAGGTACTGAATGTTGACGAAGACGATGACTATGAAGATAAGGATAAGTGTTGGATGCATGACTTAATTAGAGAGATGGGAAGGGAGATTGTTAGTTCAGAGAAACCCCGCAGGCGCAGCAGGCTGTGGGATCCTGAATTGGCCCTCAATGTCATACGCTAAAAGCAGGTCAGATGATAATAATAATAATAATAATAATAATAATAATAATAATAATAATAATAATAATAATAATGTTTTCCTGATTTATTGAATTGGACTCGATCTCTCTCTCTTGACTTCCTCATTTCCTTTATGTTATGTTACCAGGGCACCCATCAAGTTTTAGCCATCGACCTGCGAGGTAGTTACCAACTTTTAAGTGGGGACGAATTCGAGGGCATGTCCAATTCAGGTTTCTCAACCTAAAAGATGGAGCAGGATTAAGTGGGTACTTTAGGAATTTCCGGAGGAATCTAGTGTGGCTATGTTTGGAAGTCACGTTGTATCGCAGACCTAATCCCTCTTTCTTCAAGATGGACAGCCTCGTCATTCTCCAGATTTCGGGGAAGGGAATTACGGACTATTTAATGAAAGATATGGTATTAATTTCCTTTCCCTTGTATCCATCTTTTATGAAGCAGGAAATCAACATTAACTAATTATGGAATGATATTTATCTTTTTTTTTAATAGAGAATGGGTAATTTGAGAGTACTTCAAATCTCGGAGGCGAAGATTACAAGACTGTTTGACCTCTCTCGTTTCCCAAAGCTGGAGATAATTGATCTCTACTTTTGTTGGCGATTGAAAAAAATCCACAGTTCTATCGGGGTATTAGGGGAGCTTAAATGCTTGAAAATATTTTCGTGTACCAACTTGACAACCTTACCAGAATAGCTTGGATCTGCAAAAGCTCTACAAGAGCTTTGTTTGAGCGATTGTGAAGAAATTTCGGAGTTGCCAGAGTTTATTGGGAGGCTGGAGGACCTGAGAATACTCCATGCGGTTTGCACATGCATAGGTAAGCTACCTTCCTCGATCGGCAATGTAAAGAGCCTTGAGGTGTTGGACATTAGCGGATCTTACGTTTCTTCTAGCATTCCAATGTCAAAGGTGCCAAACCTTGCAAGATGCAATCTTTCTGGACTCACCAACCTCCGACGGCTAACGTTAGTTGGTCTTAAAATGCACTTCGAGGGGATGGAGAAGCTATATGGGTTGCAGAAATTAAAATTGGAGGATGTCGGTGGTATTCTTTCTACCAATTTGGGTTCCTTGTCCTGGCTGGAATATCCATGTCTGATTTCTCAGAACATTTCATCCGCATCGCAGCTTCCTTCATCATTGCGTAAATTGTCAATCGTGAGAAGTTCGAAGTTCAATGCAGCGTGGGACTTCGCTGGATGGACGAGATAATATGGGAAATATGAGTTATCCTATCAGGTTGACAAATTTAGAATCGTTGAGGAGGCTTTGCGCTTTAGAACTGTGCTTATGGGAATGCATCGACTTTTCCTGGTTTGAAAGGATGGAGCTCCTGGAGGAATTAATTTTCTCGTTTTGTAGTGATTTCACAGGTAAAATCGCAAGCCTGTCAAACTTAAGAAGATTGAAGAAGGTGGAGTTTGGATCATGCAAAACTTTGATAAGCATGCCTTGTATGGCGGGAGACTGCCACTTGAAGATTTATGCCTACGGGGAATTGGAGTCATTTGATGGCCCGTATCGACAATACCACAACAAACGAAAAAGGAGAGAACTGGAAGTTGAATGATGTACTCTGCCTCAATTAAATGATTAACGTTGTATCCAATTGTTGTGTCTCTTAGCTCAGGAATTCATTAAAGAGGCCAAGGAAAAATATTATTATGAAGTGATTAAAATGATTTGACACACGTTAAACTCAATCAATCAATTTATAAAAATACGTACATGAAAAATTAAACATCCCACCTAAAAACCGAGAACAGTACTACCCCTACGATTTTAAACATTCACAAGATTAAATGATCAAAAAATATTAAAAGAGTTAGGATAATTTTTCTATCATATTTGTTTCTGACTAACCTTTCCCTGTGAATTCTATTCTTTTCTATTTATTTTATTTTTAATGTATGATCATGCAACGCTGTCAAACTCACTGATTTTGATTTAGTATTTCGTTACCGAAGACTTTCACGGCTTCAAAAGTTAAAACATAAATATATGTCACTTAATAATTCTTGCTAACAACAAAAAGTCTCCACCCATGTACACGTGCGTGGTCTGTATTACACGAGGATCCGAGTCCTCTCGCCTAATGCCTTCCTCATGATACCTCGATTCGAGTGTCTTAAATGCAATTTTTTTCCATTTGTGGATATTCTATAATAATGTCAGAAAAACCCAACCTCTTTTTTTTGGGCAAATTATCCAACTACCGAATGATTTCAAATTATCCTAATTATTCTTGTACATTAAAAGGTTTCTTATTCCTTAAAAAACCAACATTTGAAAACAAATATCAGGATAAAATAGATTCTTGCATTTAGAAGACATCGTTTATGCATTTAGAAGAAACGCATTCCATTTGGAACTGGATCTTCGGATCTGAAAAGGGAGGGTAAGAAGAATCGAGGTCCGGGGTCGGCTGGCTGCATTTTATGCGTACACAATCCTGGTAGCAAGCTCGGTAGAATTGTTCTTGCTTGCATTTACATTTTTGTCGCAACTTGCCTCGTAGGGGGTTAACCTCGCTAAGGCCGCATCCATATAGAACATCATTAGCGAGAACAAAAGAATCATCAGTGCCACCGACACCGGCATCAATTGCTTCGAAGTCATATTCGAAGGAAGAAATTTCTTGGTACGGTGTGTTTCTTAGTAGATATCGAATGGGTGCACCATTCATTTATATATACCCGATTTTCCATCTAAAGAAGCTTCTTTTCATATATGGGCATTTAATAATACTTTAGAAAAATTTATCCACTTTTAATTTTTGGTAAATTACCACCCAACAAAATAATCTAAAGGTTTAAAATGAATTGAAAAGTTTTCTTCTTATTTTTTTTGGTTACCCGAGTTCCGTCTCGACTAATTCGAACTTGATCTGAGTAAGACAGGGCTATGGTGGGTGGGTCTTCTTACAGGGGTGAATATATACGGTATGTTTTGAACCCAATACTTTCTTAATCAAATTCAAGCTTCATACCACTTGGACAAACTTCATATTGTTCCAACATATAAATTATTTTATTGTTATCAAAATCTACAAGTAAAATTAGTTATTTTATAATTTTGGTTGTGATATTTTGTACGCGCACCTTTCGGCCTAGCACGGGCATGGCGGTTTGGACAACACGAGGGTCCGGGCCCGCTCCTTAAGGCCCAACCGGTCGACGTCACGAATCGAGCGTTGGATGCTGTGGAAGGGAATTGGGTGACCTTCCCTAGGTTCTTAACTAGGCTTGCTCGGGCCCTCGCCGACCGTCTCTAGTTTCCTAAGAGGTGGCAGGCGAAAGGCGGAGCATGATCCGAAGAATGAACTTTCGGGAGAAATCGGAGCGGCTCGTGTCGTCAGTTCCTCATCCCAAATGGCTCCGTAAAAAGGTTGTTGTTTAACCAAGGTAAATTATACGGAGTAGCCATTGACATAATTTTAAAAGCTTGGTTTAAGTCGAAATCCCATACGACCTAAGTTATACGGAGCTGCACTTTTAATTCCTTAAGTTCTACGAATCCCATACGATACGAAGCCTTAGAAATTGGTTCTATTCCCAGTACAACATTAATTACGAAATTGACCTCTCTAGACGATGGTAACCCAGGGAGCTCCTCCGGAAACACCTCCTCGTGTACTCCTGCATAACTAGAATGTCCTGCACGCTCGTAAGTTCTTCCTTCAGGTTAAGCGGCACCGCTAGAAAAGCTTCTCCCCCATCCTGTAGAATCTCCCTGACACTTCAAACAGAATCTCCCTCCTGACGCAGTCCACCATGGTATGGCACTTAATCAGCCAGTTCATACCCAGTATGACGTCATAGTCCTTTATCTGGAAGACAATTAAATCAACCCACGATTGCAGCAACTCACAATTCCTGCACACGGAGTTCATCGACATACTTTTCCCATTGGGTAACCATTCCCTCAGGGGGATACCTCCCATATCAACTATGAACCCATTCTCTTCTGCAAAACTTTGAAAGATAAAGGAATGGGTGGCGCCCGTATCAAAGAGAGCAATAACATCCTACCCATTTATGAGAATCATACCTGACACGGCATTGCTGGAGGGACCTGTCCGTCCTCGGCTCATAGTGTTCACACGGCTAGATCCCGATGGCTGATTGACCTAGCCCCTAGATCTGCTCCTGCCAGGCATGTTACGGGACTTAGCGATGAGGGACCAGCACCACCCGTCCGGTCCTCGGTCAGCTGTGGACAATGATTCCGAATGTGGCCTCGCTCGCCACACTGAAAGCACGTGATGCCTTCTGTTGGGCACAACGACCCTCCATGGGCTCGTCCGCAACAAGAGCAAGTAGACGAGTGGGAGGGCCGTGCACCTCAACCGCACACACTGAGCTTCGAAACCCCACTAGAGCTGGGCTTCTTGTTCCCTCCAAAGAAGCGATTCACGCCTTTGAAGAATCCCCCGACCTCCTCGAGGGTCCAGCTTCCGCTTTCCCATTATGCGAGTTATACTCGTCCTTTTCCCTCATCGACATTTCTATGATTTAGGCTCGGTGGTACAACTCTTCATAAGTCTGCAGCAACAGCGACGACAGCTTTGCTAAAATTCTAGGATTCAAACTCATTAAATACCTATGCACCCTCTGCTCCGGCGTCGCTACCTGACCTGGAGCATACCCCGCAAGTTCCGTGAACTTATGCTCATGTTCATCCACGGACATATCTCCTTGTTCCAGAATTTCAAACTCCCTAATCTTGTCCAACCTCAAGGTAGACGGAAAGTACTTGTCCAGGAATACCTGGTGGAATTGTTCTCATACCGTCCCCTGGTAGTGTGTACGAACGACAGCTTGAGAAGAGGTCCGCCACAGGTCGGCGCCCTCTCGAAGGTGATACTCGACCACTACAAGCTTCTCCGTATCAGTGTACTCCAGATACTTGATAATTCTATCCCAGTTTTTGAGGAAGGATTGGGCTTTTTCTAGCCCTTCAGTTCCTTCGTACGTAGGAGGGTTCATCTTCCCCATTTGATTATCCTCAATTGGCGGCGGTTGGTCGGTGCTGCTCCCGGTAATAGTGAACTCCCAGCAGTATTGCTTCCGGTATCGTCTACCATCTGAAGAAATCAAGACAAATTTTTGAGTTAGGGTATTCGACACAGGCGTGGTTCAACTGGTGAGTCCCAAGTGTTTGACGTTGGCGTGGTTCAATCTTATGAATCTACGGCCATATTTATACTACCAAGGTTCATAGATTATTAATTCGAACTTTATTGCAAGCTGGTACAATCACATGCAGGTTCACTATTCGCCTGCATCTTGTCGGCCACACGTTACACAGTACACACCATAACATCACCCTTTTTCCATGCTGACAAGATTCTCTTCCACAAACAACTATTATGTGTTGTGCACAGACAAGCTCGAAATAAATCCTGATGACCTAGCATGCTACGCTCGAAGTTGTCTATGACTCGTTCAAGCTCCATTTGAGCGGCTGCTACGATCGACCAATGGAAGTTCTGCACGTATTGGTCCATTCCCGGAATGTCATTCACAAGATCCCGAAAATCCTGGCATTTACCAAGGCAGTCAACGGGATCGTTCTCGTCCTTGATTGCAGCAAAACTAGCCATCACACGTCTCAAAAGTGTGTTGGTAAGGGCCACTGGAGGTGGGTTACTTTCAGGGGCGGTAAGGAATTGATTGAGAATGTCCAGGCACTCAACAACGGTAGCATCTTGTGCCAGGTTCTCATTATTCAAGGTAAAAATTCGGGGCATCTCCAGCTCCATCAGCTCCTGGAATGCCTCCACCTGAGCTATCACTTGGGCTTACTTTGCCTTTAAACAGCTCTGGCATACGTCCATTCGTCGACCATTGCCATTGTTCGCCATCCACAATCTCGAATTTCCAAGAAATTGTGTTGTTTTCACTTGACGAACTCTCAGGTGTTTTTATAGTAAAATTTTCTTTCATAAATTTCTCGTTCGTCAAGTCCTTTCGTGTCACGAGCATGCTTACTATTCCATGTCAAATCCTCCTGCTCTCTGAAAGATTCTCGTTTATTCATCATCTAGTGATTCTCAGGCAATAGTGAGTGTGTCTGTGTATCCATATTTTTCACTTTATCAGCATGTTTGGTCTCATCAATTCATGGGTGATGTATTATTCCTTTTTATTATACCTAAAGCGTATTCTAATCTTCCTTATCACTCCAAATTAACTACGTTCTGATACCAACTATAACGACATACATTTTTCATATAATCTACTCAGGAAATCAATCTGATTGACCAGTCAAAACAGCGGAAGAAGACAAAATTTTGATCCTCTACCGTGGCGCTTTCATCCGACTATTTCCGTATTTCTACGCCACATGTCCTTTCCTTTCCTTTCTCTGCAAAGCTGAAAAAAATATCCCCATTTGGGGTCAGCGATAAACGCTGAGTACGCCCACCCCTACACACACGAAAAACAGTGAGACATCTAAACATTCCTAGCATGCATCTTTGAAGGTCGTCAATGCACATGCGATTCAGAACAACGGAGTTATACGAATACAGGTAGTTCAACACTCATCCATAATAGTACGCATAAAAACAATCAGTTTGACCAACTAAAGAACGGACAGTAAGAAGTGTGACTCCCTCATCTCACAATCACTCGTATAGCAACACTTCATACGGTGCCAAGACCACCACAGTGCGTCCCCACCCACTCCTCTGGGAGCGTTCGGAAAATCGGAGCAGGTAACGACCGCGAGTTGTGTTACCTCCCCACACTCTTCCGACATCACAGCCGGGTAAGTAACTCAATGCCAGTAGGACCGACCCCCATACACGCGGAACCAATCGGCCCATTTCGCCACAAAAACAACTCAACCGCCGTAGGGAGTTCAGAAAATCTCCGCTAAGGCAAAGACCTAGGAGATCGTTTGCCAACAACCCATTTTCCCAATTCCAGTTATGTGGCCGAACAACCCTATTCCTCCTACTGTGAAATGCCATCCGAATTCGGATTCCTGGCAAGGGGCGGCCACCAATTCAGACGGAACCTAAGCCACCACACCTCACGTATAGTTATGATATCGAGGGGAGCATGATCATCGTCGTTTGCCAACCAAGGCCACTGAGCGATCGCTTGTTCCATTGCACGATATGGGGGGGGGCTGTACGTTCGGCGCACAAGACTAGAGTGCGCCATCGCTCACTTCGATGGAGAAGGGCAGAGCCGCCTCGAAACTCGACGAACAGCCAGTAAATTTTCCCGAGACACCACCCGAGTCGCGACCGCTCTCCCGGCTCCGTAGCAAGCGTGGAACAACGCTTCCGGCCCCGCAAACGGCCTGTTGGATCGTTCAGGAACACTAAGAGGGGGTAAATTAGTGTTTATTACTTTTTCACCATTTCTCAGTGTAAGCGGAAGTGTATTATATCTCAGCAGGGCGTTTCTCATAATGAGATCTGCTTCGCCTGAACCGTTACGATTTTGTCGAGTAGGTTTTCGTACGAGTGTTGCGCGATCGTAATGGACACAGTATTTTATAGTGGTTCGGTCTTAATCGACCTACATCCACTTTCCACCAACGAGGTGATTTCAATATTTAAAAATAATGGGTGCAAAGAGCCCTTGCACTAGGCATTTGTTTCTCTACTGTCCGTTAGCAGGAATTCGAAACTTATGCACAGTACCCCTGTGCTCGGAAGGACCTCTTCCCACTCCGGCAGCGTTCCCAACTCCTTCTCTATCCTGCAGGCACGAGACTTCTGGCACGCACCCGCAAGTGCGTATCTAACTACTCAAACTCCGTAGGTTCGAGACTTCCCTGCGAAGAGACACGACAAGAACGGCTTCTTGTCGATGGGTTAACAACTAATTACTGAATTCAGAACATGTATTCATTTAGCTTCCCTCGGACGATTCACCAACCGCACGTTGAACGCACCGAGGACACCTACTCCCTCTCACGACGATCAAAAGATCTGATATCAGCCCCTTGACACTCTCACATACAGCTTACAAGAGAAAGAATCAGGAGACACTTAGCACCTTCTGCTCTTAGTCGATGCACAAAGCTCACTTAGACCACTTAGACCACTCAGACTACTCAGACGCACAAAGGTGCAGAGATATGTCGTCCCTAGTCTGATTCTAATGGAGAAAGAGGCACAGAGGACGTCCAGGCAATCTTCGAGATTTATTGCCAAAACTGGCAGCCAGGACTCAACAACAATCTGCTCAACGGTTCGCTGTAACACAGAAGGAAAGTCCCCAACGGTAACTATCCTCAAATAAACTATTGCTATCCGAAACAAATTAATTGTTTCCAAGTCTTATAAACAAATCATCCTAAAGATGTTCTCCTCTGATCGATAATTGAGATAAGATCATAAACAAACTTATCTTATTTATAATTTTATCCTATTACAGCGTAGGACTGCTGCAGAACAAAATATTTTGTTTCCAAGTATAAACTTGGTAACCCATTCTCTCAATATTTAGCTTCCTAAATGTATAAAATGAGATCAGACAACCATATTAATTGAATTTGGACACTTGGACGAATAATCTGAGATATACCAAAATAAAACGTGGGTATTGAAAATTTGTTTCTATCGAAAGCCGAAGTTAATCCAGACCCACAGCCACGCTCTCATCAGGGATGACGCCGACGGGCCTACCCGACCTACCCACCACCCCGTCGTCCTACCCACACGATTCGCAACACAGAACATCAAGCAAGTAGAAGAAGAAGAAGACGAGAGGAGGGGGTGAGGACATACAGTTCGGTTCCGACCCCTCAATCTCGTGGGTCTCCTTCCTTGGCGCTCTCCGGTTCTACTCCACGCCTTCTTCATCGAGTGATTTGGCTGTCTTAGCCCCGACGACATCGGCAGTCGGGACCTTGTCGCTCAAGACCGTGGAGAGAGGGGAGGGAAAAGGAATCGAGGGCAAGCCGGTTCCCTCCGTGAGCTTCATCATGTCCTGCTTCTTCCAAGGATGAGAATACCGTGGTCCGGAAGAAAACGACTCCCCCCCCCCCCCGGGACTCCTCAGCATGTCTTCTACCTTTTCTATCTCCTTGATTCTCCTATCCGTTGCCTTATCCTATTGTCGGATGGGAATGAGTGTTTAGTTAATTGAACATTTTTGTCTGAATAAACATTTTAACCCGTAATCTCACTCGCTATAAGTTAAATACTAATTATAATTTTTCCCATCAAAATTCACGACGTTGAAATGAACCTCATCGTTACCCAAATCCAATTACATTTGGGCCTAGGCGTCCCCTTTCCCATGTGACTAGTCACACGAAATCGAATTTGAAGTCTCGATAACATTCGCTAGTAACATCAGTAAGCTACGAGAGTATTAAACTCTCGTGCCATGTCGGATTTTGACCAAATCAAACCGTTTGACGCACCTATACATATAATTAAATTAACCCATTTACGTAATAATTCTTATACAGAATTTCGGGTCATTAGATTTTGTCTTGGTATCCCGGGTCACAGCTTGAAAATTGCAGATTAGTATGAAAGATTCACATAGCTGCGTATGAAATGTAAGCATGGTTTAATTATTAGACGACGATTCCTTTACTCATAGTAGGCATTTCAGTGGATAATGCAATTGCTTGTGTAATCAATTGGAAAGTGATTCGATAACTGTAGGTTGAGATCCATGAAAAAGTCTGAGCGTGTGAATGCCTTCAATGATGAATATACATTCTATTAGCCTTTAATATACCACTCTGTGGATAAGATGGCCCATTTGATCCTACTGCTCTTGGCAATCTGGCGAATTCTGAACCGTCTCCATGATAGAAATGAAACAATGTATTATGAAGTGAGCCATCTGATCTCTCCATCTTAATCCTTTGGCAAGTTTCCTTGAATACATGCGTATGTTATCTCTTTTGTTGCTTCTTTCTTTCTCATTTCTTATTTGTGTTACGAATAGTAACTACATGTGATATTCTTGAAATTTACAATATGTGTGGGTATAACCTGACTTGCATCATATGGGCCGCACCTTCCAAGTTTCCAAATTACAAACAAGCCTGAGGAGATGCTTGCTCAATGATCATTGTATCCGAGCAGAAAAGTCCTCAAACGGTAACTTTCCTTACTTTATTTATCTTTATGTTTTATTAATTAACTAACCTAATGATAACCTATCAACTAATGGAATCAAATCATAATCAAGACTGTTGATTTCACAATTTGTCGCTTTATAGCGTAATGTCGCTTTATTTCTAAATCTTAACTTGGAAAGCTAATATAATAATTTTGAGTTGCCTAACAAGATGATTTGGAATATCCAAACTAAGTTCAATGTATTAAGACATCTCGAGATATATTTTGTTTCAAAATATAAGAAATATTTATTTTCAAATATTTAATGATTAAGCGTAACAAGACAGTAGCAGCATACTGTAAAATAGCAACATACTGCTCACACTTGCTGCAACTCAACAATATTTTACTCAAATTCATTACTAAAGATAAACATACAATTTATAAGACAACATTGCTGACCACAAGTAACACGTTGCTTAAGTGATCATCTACACCAGAATTAACTAATGGGGATAAAATTTTGAAATATGCAAACAAAACAGAGGAAGAAGGAAATTAGAGCATATTTTTTGGTCTCCTGTTCCATGTTTTGATAAGTATAAAAATTATGGAGATGTTGTTTTTTATACAACTTATGAAGTAAATTCGTATCAGATGCCTTTTGGGGTTTTTGTTGGCGTTAATAATCATAGAAAGACAATATTATTCGGGTGTGATTGATTCGTAATGAGACAACAAAGGCCTTCCAATGGCTAATGAAGGTATGTTGTTATATATTTGTCTTAAAATTTGATTTGTTACAATTTTAAAAGTTATTAGTCATATTTGTCTAATTGCTATTTGTTGATCTTGTGGGTACCCCACCGAAGACAATCTTGACGGATCAAGATCCATGGATGGCTGTCGCCATTCAAAAAGAGATGCCTACTACTAAACATGCATTTTGCATATGACACATCACTGCAAAATTTAGCACTAGTTGTTTCACGGCAATCTTACGTAAGGCATATATGAATTGGTGCTCATATTTTTATAAAGTAGGTGCGTGATGATTTTGAATGTCAATGGAAATATTTTATCAATAAATATGACTTGGGATATAATAAGCATATAAATGGCTTATATCAAATCAAAGAATTTTGGGCGTCCGCATATATTCGTGATTATTTTTTTGGTGGGATGACAACTACCGGATGGTCGGAGAGCATTAATGCATTCATCAAGTGATTTGTTTCTTCCACGACTTGTTTGAGTCAATTTATTAAAGCCAAATGATCAATTCTACCTCAAACTTTGTCCATTTTTTCGATCTAACCTAAGGTTTTCAAAATATCGTCACTCATCCTAAACTTTTGACCGTTGTCTCAATTCTAACCACCGTTAAGCCAATCCATGGACGGAATCCCTCGTGGCGTACAAGTGGTCATTAACGCCATATGCCCATCGTTATCTTCATCCAACACCCCCGATTAAACCACAAAATCTTGAAACTCTAATCTCTCTCCGCTCCCTCGATTCTCCCCCGATTCTTCCTCCCATCCCCGACATCTCCCTGATATCCCCGACCTCCATCTCCAATATTCTCGTCCTTCCTCCCGACACCCCGTCTTTCCTCCCTCCTCCATACTTGATCTCGCGGGTTCCCTTCCCGACCTCCCTGATAACCCATCATTGTTGCCCATTCCCACATGTTGATTGCATTTCAGTCCATAGATGTTTAGACATTGGTCCATTATTATTGCTTTTGTTTATTCCACTGTTATTACTCTTAGGTCAATTACTGATTGGCCAATTACAATCTGAAGGTTATTATTGTTAGGTCAATTACAATTACAGTCTATTATTATTACTGGAATGTGGTTGTTATTGTTGTTCTTTTCCAACTATGTCTAGTTGACGAAAGAGTAGAAGTACTAGCAGCACAGATAGTTCGACCCACGTGGAGAAAAACATTGATATGAAGTGTTATTGTGGACTTGATTGTATTGTTTGGACAACTAAAACAGAAATGATCAATGGGAGAATGTTCTTTGGATGCTGTCTTTATAAGTTTGATGGAGGGTGGGGTTTTCTTTTGGGTGATACGCCGTGGTTGAGGACAGTGGACAATGGAAATATGATTGCTGAAATGGCCCAAGGACAGAGGACAAGGGACATCAGATTTATTTGCTGGAAATGAAAATATTGAGGCATGACTAAGGATAGCGGAAATAGGATTGGCTAAAGCTGAAG
Organism: Melastoma dodecandrum; assembly: GCA_029817715.1. Classification (NCBI taxonomy): domain Eukaryota; kingdom Viridiplantae; phylum Streptophyta; class Magnoliopsida; order Myrtales; family Melastomataceae; genus Melastoma; species Melastoma dodecandrum. The sequence continues at coordinate 195,428 of JARUPY010000556.1, read as the reverse complement.
AAAATTTGAAGATTTTGAAATGGTATGGTACATTTGTTGTTATTGGTGTTGTTTTGTGTTTATGTTTAGTGCTTATGTTATGGAAAGTAGGTTGTCATATGTAGTTTTATCTTTCCAGTTTTATGTATCCATTATACAACAAAAATATTATAAGATTTCTGTGTCCATTATTTATCCAGTTTATGTATCCATTATTTGTCTTTCCAGTTTTATGTGCAGGTTGTCATAATGTCCAGGTTATAACAAACAACTTCTCCTTCCCAGATTCCCAATTACAACTAATGATGAAAAACACTAGTATAGATCCCCAGATTTTCAGACCACAACAGAATACAAAGTAATGTACAGAATAAATGTGCCCCATCAGACCATTCCAATTCCAGTTCAGAAGTGAAGACAAACAAGAACAGAAAATCGCAGCAGCCTCAAACTAAGGTTGCACATTGGTAGACACCTTGATGCTTGTTCCAGCCATAGAAGATTCATGTGTTGCGATTGTCCCCATATTATAGCTGCTTTGAGGATGACTGCTTGTGCCCACTTCAAAATGAGATGTAGCACAAAAGTTGCTCCTCTGCCTCTGCGTCCCCTTCCCCTGTGTCCTCTTGCACGCCTGCCCTTCCAACTCCTCCTCTTCCATAAGGTCCCTTCCCATAGGGTCCCCTCCAACTCATCCTCTTCCATAAGGTCCCCTCTCATAGGGTCCCCTTCCAACAACTCATCCTCTTCCTCCTCTTACACTTCTACCAGATTTCTTTATAGATGTATCATGTTCAATCAAGAAATTCTCATGAATCGTTAATAACTAAACAATAACTATGAAAACATAAAACTCCATACTACCTGACCACTAGAAGGAACTCCTTCTCGAGGGACTACAGCTACATATTCAGCAGCAATTGTTGTTTTACAACTCCTCATATTGTGCCCATACAACTTACACCCGCTACACCTAATCCCCTCCTTTTTTAGTCAGTCTTGTTGCATTCTTTGGCTCCTTTTCAAGTCCCTTCTTCCGATTCTTCTTTGGTCTCGCTAGCTTGATCTTAAATGGAGGAGGTTGAATTAGCTCACCTGTAACCTCTGGCCATGTGTTTTCTCCTTCCATAGGTATCAGTGGGTGCTGATATGCGGCCAAGTAAATTGTTTTCTTGAAAAGTTCATGCACATATGCCTCAACATTATGCTTCATGAAGTTGATGCATGCAATACCATGACAACAAGGGGTGCCCGTCAACTCCCATTCCCTACAACTACATGTACACGCTTTCAAATCAACAATAAACTTTTCCTGTCTACTAACCACCTCAAATTTATCACCAATAGTAGGCTTAGGAACCCATGAACCAACAGCCACTTTCAAACTCTCAATCGTTTTCCTAATCTCTGGACATATCTCATCTTCCCAACCATCAAACAATTTGTACTTATGGAACATTCTCTCCATCAAAGTTGCTCTTATGTCATCCAACATATCTACATAGGTTTTGTCCTAGCAACTGTAATATAGCCGTTGAAAGTCCACATAAATTGTTGTCAGTTGTATCACACTTCACCGATGTGTCAAAGACGACCTGTACATAATACAACAGCTACGTTCAAGGGACAAAACAGGAGTACAGGGACAACTTGAGTAAACAGGAGTACTCACCTTGCAGAAATGCTCGGGTCCTTGTTTGATAAAGTCCTAAGCTGCTTCAGGAGATAACAGTCCCATGTTGTTCAATGCTTTCTTATAGGATGCCTCATGAGTGCTCTTCACAACAGTCCAAAAGCATTTCTTCAGCAAGTGTCCTCGGTGATTAATTTTCCAATTAGAATAGACATGTCTTGCACAATTTCTGTGTTCAGCCAAAGTTGCTAAATCAACAACAACATGTATCAACCCCTGTTTCATAAGATCAATCAAAAAGTGACTTGAAAACCTATGAGCATTGTTTACCACATCCAACAATCAAAAAGTGAGCATTGTTTACCTTTTTTTATCATTTATAAAGGTTCAATCACGTCCATCATTGATTGCTAGGTCTTGAAATAGAAGAGACAAAAACCACATCCAACTTTGGGTGTTCTCACCCTCCACAACTGCCCCAGCAATAGGAAACATATGATTGTTCCCATCTCTACCAACTACAGACAACAAAATTCCTCAAGCATTTGCCTTAAAAAATGTTCCATTAGAAACCACCACCTTCCTACAACCAGGCCTCAACCCCTTCCTCAACTCATTAAGCCTACATAGAATCTTTTAAAAGTATTAAAGAGACCTAAACCAGGGGTTACTTCCAGATCAGGCTTGACAGTACTATCAAGACATTTCTTGCCGAGATAAGCTACATACAACCTGATTTTCTTATAGAGCTCCTCAATAGATCCATTGACAATTCTCTAGACATGCCATTTTGTACGATATACCTACAACTTGTGAACCTGAACACTATATTTATCCATCAAGTCGACCATGATATCCTAAGCTTTCATAGTATCCAATGGTCTGTCCATTCTAATAAATTTTCGAGCTAACCACTTCATAGTAGCCTGTATGTTTTTCAAAGATCTAGTACATTTATGCTATAACTGACATCCCTTAATAGCAACAGTCAAATCTCTTTGTAGCCAGCTAGTATATACTCTCCAAGGACTCCCATTTTCATAAACTACTTCCATTCTCCTCGGTCTACTCTAGCAAATCGCAAGTTAACTCCATTTACAATTCCATAATCTTGAACAAATTCTTTAAATTGTTGAAGTGTATCAAATATTAATCCAACCTCAAAATTCAGTATCCTATGATCACATTCAGGGTCATATATCTTTTCAACAGGTCTAGAAACAACATTGTCACCATCATGGTCCTCATCTACGAGCTCAGCCTTAGAATTAACATAATCATACTCTACAACATCACCAACATCTATATTAACTTCATTAATATCATCAACACCTATATCCTCATGAATAGATTCATCTTCCCCTACCAACTCCCTGATATCCTCATCTTCTTCGGGATCACTTTCATGGATTTCATCTCCCTCAACATAAATGTTAATGCTCTTATATTGCAATAACAAATTCACCATCTCAGACACTTGAGCATCATTGCAAAACTCAACCAAACCCTTGGCTAGACTTTTCCCAGGTTTTGCGAACCAAATTCTAGTCGCATCGTATGCACACATTCTCACAAAACTCTTGATAGTGAAATATCCTATCTTATCCGCATCGACATTGTTAAATGTTTTTGTCTTACCACCTTACCACCAACATAAGATACCGGACCATAAAGATTGAGTTTATCACCAACATGTAGAACAACTTTACCGCGTCCCTTTTCCATTTCTAAAGACAAAGAACAAGGTAAAACTTAACCCACAAACAGACAGATTACTAATCAACAGTACCAATCAACAAGCAAACTTAAGCCACAAACCAGGTAAAACTTAAGCCATATTACCAATCAACAGTATACAAATAGACTTAAACCACAATCAATCCTAATGCCCACAGTAAACAAACAGACTTAAGCTTTAACAAACAAACAACCCATAAAATCCTTATCCACACAACCATCCCACGTCCAACCCTAATCCCCACAGCAAACCCACGACCAAGAAGTGTTACAAATTACCAGGGACTGATGGAAGCCCTTTGTGTTGTAGGTCGAGAATGATGGAACTCGTCTGTGTTGTAGGTCGGATCGATGGAGGACGGTGTTGGAGGTTAGGAAGAGACGAGGCGAGGAATGAACGAGAACGGCGTTGAAGGTGGGGAAGAATCGATCGGGGAGTGTGTTTGGGTAAGTAGGGTTTGCTTGATTTGGTGGAATCGACTCAGATCGAGTTATTTTATCGAATAGGGTTTTCTTGATAATGAAATGTCAGCACATCAACGATAATGTGGGAACAAGTTTCGAGTTTTCTTAATAAATAAGGAAGAAAACTCGAAACTTGATTGCTTGAGGGATTGTCCCACGTTTGTCTAATCAATTTTTTTAAATAAAATCCTTATTTATCTCCATATCTAAATCAACCAACTATTTTTCGCATTTCACCTAAATATTGTTCCATTTGTACAACGTCAAACCCCGATATAATGTATTTATTTGTTTGTACTTACGTTAATTTAATGTGAAACGTGCTAGGCTTAAAATAAAATAGAAATTATTGTTTTATTAAAAATTATACGGGTTATACAAATTTATAAACGTGTCAATAAAATTCGAATTCGGATATAGATTTTATGGCGTGGGAGTTGATTTATTTAAATAAAAAATATATTCATTTAAACCCGAATCGGTTTTAAATCTCGTGGGATCGTGTCTACGTCGGTATTTGAAATTACGGCCCCTAGAAGAAAGTCGCGAGACGTAAAATTTTTAAGGTTCCGGAGGAATGGTAATAATATTCGTAAAAGAATTTCAAATTTTGTAATAACTACTTTATAAAAAGCTTAAATTTAAAAAATTTCTTCCAAACTCCGCGCGACCTCAACCAAAACGAGGAGAACCGTACGTGTTACAGAATTATATTATACGGGTGGGTAATAATAATAATAATAATAAAATAGGGAATTCGTAATAACGATCCGACCCTTTTCTTCCCCCTTCTCCGGCGGAAAGCAGCGCAAGAACTAAAACCCTACATCCCATTTTGGGGGGAAGAAGGGAAGTTTTTGTGGGGAACCCTAACCCTAATATGCAGGAGTGATCCACAATGGGAAGGCCGGAACCGTGCGTGTTGTTCGTCCAGACTTTCTCCCATCCTCACCTGGACGAATACGTCGACGAGGTACTCCCACTCTTCCCTATCTTTTCCCTTCCTTGATAACCAGCGTCTGCTGCATATTTTTCTTCCTCCTCGGGCTTTTCGATCGGATGAGTTTGATGGTCGGATCTTTTGTTGAAATCTAGCGGTGGGCTATGTTGTTCCTTATCCAGCCTTGTCCAGTTTAATCTTTTCGAGGAATTATCGTAATGTTTTTATACAAGAAGCCTAGTGATATGTTAGGTGGATTGAGAAAGGTCGTGTGGGATTCTCGATGCATGTCGAAGCATCGATAGTAGTCTGAGTTTGATATCTGCAGTTGGTGATCCTTTAGGCAAAGGAATGTTCAATTTTAGGTCGTCCATTGCTTAGTTATGAATTTCTTCTGATGTAGTGGAGGAAACATGTGACTTTTTGTTGTGTGGTTATTGAATGCCACTGTTGGGAATACACTTCATTGAAGGGCAGCAGAGTAAGTGGCCATTTTTTTGCTTTATGATATGGTCTGTATGGTGGGTTAGTTGGTTTGGCTTTTGGAATGGATTAATGGATGGTGTTGCGTGATGTTTATTGTTTTGGAATTGTCTCCACCTCTGTATTTTACCTTTAGAACATGGAACTTAATATCTACCGTCTATAATATTATTCTATCCATTATCTGGCAAAGACGTGGCTTTTATTCATTATCATTTTCTTTCTCGACAGGTACTATTTTCTGAACCTGTTGTGATCACTGCCTGTGAGTTTCTAGAGCTGAATGCTTCTTCAGCTTGCCAATCAGTCCCAGTAGTCGGGTAATGTATTGCTATGACTATACGCAATTTTAGATTTGCTGGTGGGTCAGGATCATCTCTGCTAGAATGGCAGTTCATTTGTGGAAATTTGAAGAAATTCACTCTCTCCATGTTAGGATTGGTAGCTGGCTGATTTTTCAGAATGATGTAAGAGGTATATTTAGCAACTTGACTTAAGAGGTCAGAAAATCACTAGTAACCCATGCTACTTTTGTGGCTGATCATTCGAATTTTGAAGTACAATTTTAGTTTATAGGACATATGTAATAATCAAGTATTTGAATAGGATTGTGTATTTTTCTAAAGTAATTTATTTTTCAGCTTTAATGCCCGATTTTGCTAACTTTTTCTTCAACGAGCAAATGGCCTTTGCCAAATGAACTGTAGGATGGGTTCACAGCATAATTGAGATATTAAAATATCTGATTTAGTCTATGGTTCTCCTTTCCCTTGGTCTACTTAATCATTGATTTAAGCATTCTGGAAACCTATACATGTATGTCTAACGATCCGTGAACTGTTTTTCTTGTTGCAGAGGCACATCACCTCCTTCATTTGCTCTGGAAGTGTTTGTCCAATGTGAAAGTGAGGCAAGGTTTCGGCGCCTTTGTCAGCCATTTCTCTATTCTCATTCTTCATCCAATATGTTGGAAGTGGAGGTAATCCACTGTTGTTTTCACTTTGCCTACTGTTTCCCAACACCAGTGCATCACGTGACATTCTTTATATTGGTTGGATATGACACGGAAATCTGAGTGTTACTATTGGCTTGGCTTCTTTCACCTTAGAAATGTTTGTGTTTTTAACTTTTGCAGGCTGTTGTGACCAATCATTTAGTTGTGCGAGGCAGCTATCGTGGACTGAGCTTAGTCATATATGGCAATACAGCTGAGGATCTTGGGCAGTTCAACATTGAGTTTGATGATAACTCCTTGACAAATATTGTGACTTCTGTAGAGGGAAATCTTGAGGATTTACCTTTGCCCCTACGCTCTAGTACTTCAGCAGAAAAGCAACTTGATCGTGTGTTGAGTGTGTTGACTCTTCCACTTCCCTCAATAGACATATCTGATGAGCTGAAGCAACTGCTCAGGCTAGTATTTAGATTTCTTGATAAGTCAGAATCTGGTGATGCTGTTCATAAAGCTGTTAATATTTTGCAACCAGTTGCGGCCTCTTACATTGCTAATGACCTGTGCGGTGCTGTTGTCAATCAGAAGCCTATTACCATGGTGAAATCTGCAAGTTATAAAGAGTTGCTACCATCAATTACTAATGCTGTATCAGAGCTTTTGAAGCTTCATGAAGACTTGCGTGAATTAACAGCAGATAAAGCCTTCCTTGAATCAGAAAACGTGTTGGCTAGCTCAAGACAGTTGGTAGATTCGTTTGGGAAATATTTCCATTTTGAAATCCAGTCCACCTGTCATTCCTCAATTTCACGGGTAAATTAACTCACTTTTTATGCTTTAGATTCTCTAGGGAATCTGGAATTGACAATAATGGCACTGATTCGGTTTATTTGTTTCATTGTCAGAGCGAAAATGTTATTTTGTCACTAAGCATGGCTCTTCTGTTGTGCTCTGGTAAAGAGAGCTGCTTTCACTTTGTGAATGGTGGGGGCATTGAAGATTTGCATCAGGTTCTCATCAGTGATTTGAGAGATTCTGCAACTGCTGTGCTTCTACTTTTGGGAGTGATGGAGCAGGCAACTAGACACTCTATTGGTTGTGAAGGTATTTTGGGCTGGTGGCCTCGCGAAGGTGAAGATGTTCCACTTGGTATCAGTGAATGCTATACTCAGCTCTTGAAACTTCTATTGCAAAAACCACGCCATGATATTGCTTCTCTTTCCACTCATGTTCTTCATCGGCTAAGGTTTTATGAAGTTTTATCAAGATATGAGGTACAATGTTCTATTCAAGATACCTTGCATGGCTCTTGCTTGTCTTCTATGCTAATACTATATATCACCAGTGTGCAGTTCTTAGTGTGCTGAGAGATATATCTTCAGTTGATAGGACTTCCAATGGAACTTTTGAAGCACTAAACAATGCAATGTCTCATATAAAGACCCTTGTGGTGAGTTTCTCTAAGAAAAATTTAGCAATAATGAAATTGCCTAAATTTTATTTTCCAAGCTGTCCATCCCTGATTTTCCTTGTTTCTTGAACATTTTGTTTTACTAATAATTGTCACCGTTGGCTGCTAATACATGAAGAAATTGGTAAATGTGCGGGGTCCAATAGAAGATCCATCACCTGTGGTCTGTGGAAGTAAGGCAATTCTAGCTAAAGGGGGAGGATGCCTCTCCTACAAGGCGATTGAGAGATTACTAAGTTCATCATATCATTTGCCTTTTACCTGGGATAATGACCCATATCTGCTGATATTTCTCAAGGTAAACCTTTTCTTAAAAAAATAAAAATAAAAATTGTGCAACTCTACAACAATTCGGTCCATGTAATTTCTTCTTCCTTTGATACTATTTTATCATGTGGGAACTAGTTAAGTTGATTTGCTAGCTTTTAAAAGTTACATCCGAAAGTGAGATAATGTCTAACTTCTCTAATTTATGATTTTCTAGCAATCTTTAATTGGATTGGAAGTGTATCTAGCAAAAGTGGAGGGAAAATTTCCATGTTGTCTCAAATGTGTTCTTTCAAATGTTTTTGATATATGCTGGCTTGATTTTGAAGATTCATGAGTTCCGTGGGCTATTGAACAGGAGAGAGGATTTTTTCCCTTGTCTGCTGCATTGTTGTCTTCATCGATGCTACGCTCATCTGCTAGAGGTTCAGTGCACTTACTCATGGAAATCATGTCAGATGTTTGGGCAATCATTTTGTCTCTGCTCTTTAGCCGCTCTGGTATTGTAAATAATCCACCTACTCCTTTTTGGGAGTCAGAAGTTCTTTGTGATTAATTTGAGCATTTCTGGAAGTCAGGTTTAATATTCCTTGCCCAGCAAACCGATCTCTGCTCTGCGTTGATCCCTATATTGCGGGGAGTGGACTCTTCTCCAAAGGATGAATACCTCCCACTTCATTATGCATTCGTGTTGCTATCCAGAGGTTTTCTCTGCCGGCCTCAAGAAATTGGAATGATTCTAGAAACACATCTTCAAGCAGTCAGTTTGATCAATTAACTTTATTGTTTTCCTTTTGAGTAAATCTAGTGTATAACATAATGCATGATTATTTGAATGCATATTTGTAGGTCTGCGCCATGGATCAGATGCTTTCGTCAAATCCACAATCAGAAGAATTCTTGTGGGTGCTGTGGGAACTGTGTGCACTTTCTAGGTAAAATGGGGATTGCTATGGATTGTTTGTGCGTATACAACATAAACACAAGTGCCTTGACCTCTTTTATCAATTTGCAGAGTTGATTGTGGTCGACAGGCTGTGCTGGCCTTTGAATATTTTCCCGAGGTATGATTTATTTGTGAGATGATTGTTTTTTTATCAGTATTGTTGTAAGTATTTGACGGCATCTACATATAGATTGATGTTGACTGGCAGCGAATTAACTGTTCTGTGCTGGAATTTCGGGATACTTTTGAAAGGAAACATCTTCTTTGTTTACATTTACTTATTTAAATATTATGAATATTCTTTTCCTTAAGATTTAAATCATGATACTTTGTTCTGTTCATGTCCTTTTGCTATACTAAATCACATGTTTGTGGTGATACTTGGTTCCTTTTTGAAGGCTATTTCAGCACTGATTGGGGCACTACACTTGGTCAAGGAGTCCGAGTCTGTTGTGAGCATCGGTGGTATGAATTGCTGAGATGGTTGCCGTTGGGTTTGGTAAAGTGAACTTTTAGTGAAGTCTGATTTTGCTGAACTTTTGCCTGTTTAGGTGCTACGCCCCTGGATGTTGCTATATTTCATTCGGTTGCAGAGATATTCGAGATAATTGTTTCTCATCCCACTGCCTCATCTCTTGGGAGTTGGATTGGACATGCAGTTGAACTACATAAAGCTTTGAATTCAGCATCCCCAGGTTCAAACAGGAAGGATGCTCCAACACGACTTCTGGAGTGGATTGATGCCGGCGTTGTCCATCAAAAACATGGCGCTGTTGGTCTACTCCGTTATGCTGCAGTTTTAGTTTCTGGAGGAGATACTCACTCAACGTCTGCTAGTATTCTGGCATCTGATGTTATGGATGTTGAACATGCTTTAGGAGATTCTGCCGGGAGCTCTGATGTTAATGTCATAGAGAATCTGGGGAAAATTATCTTGGAGAAGACATTCGATGGAGTTATTCTTCGAGATTCCTCCATAGTGCAGTTGACAACAGCATTTCGAATTATGGCATTGATATCCGAGGATTCTGTATGTCCTTCTCTTTTGTTGTTGCATGTAATTATTTCTTTGCTCCATCTTACTGTGTACTTTCATTTCATAGGATGTTGCTGTTGCATTGTACGATGAAGGCGCCATAACAATTATCTATGCAGTTTTGGTGAATTGTAGGTTCATGCTAGAGAGGTCTTCAAACAATTACGGTGAGTTGAATTTTTCTTTTGGTAAAGTGGGGATTGATTGATAAATAGATTTGCACGTTCGGGTGCAATGCTACATACTACAATTCAATTCAAATACACGGAATGCCCCCATGTAGTAGGTCCAAAATGTGATCAGGAGGGTTAGAGAATGTGATTGATTGCTCCTCCTGTAGTAGCGCCCCTTTCGCCAGGTTTTCTGCCACCTTGTTTTTCACTCTTGCGATGTAGGATATGGTGTAATCCTTGAGCTCCCAGCACAGCAGTCTACATTTTGCCACAATAAGTGCAATTAGTGAGTTAGGATGCTTTTCCCCCGTGAGATAGTGGAGTAGAACTTCTGCGTCTATCTGAATGGCCAAGTAGATAATTCCTAGGGTCTTTGCAAGGGTCAGTCCCTCATATAGAGATAAAGCTTCAGCTACGAGGCTATTTGTGCTTGGGAGTCTGATGCTGTAGCCTCCAATCCACTCTCCTTTCTAGTCGTAATAATTATAAATGAGCTTGTAGATTATTTGAATGGGATAAGTTTCTTTAGTTTGCTCTTGAATTTGAATAATTCTTTTCAGATGTAGGATAAAATTGTACTGTAAACATTTAACAGGCTTCAGATTATCTGCTCGTAGGAGAGCCTCTTTTGTTTCTCTTTGCTTTGAACTGATCATTGGTTGTTTAACATTTGGTTTCGCAATCTGAAATGCACTCTATACTTCCTTTGAAGTGCTGTAAGAATTGTCTTCTTCTGATGCAGGTTTAGAAGGCATTGATCAATCTGAATTGGATTTTATATATTTATTTGTCCTTTAGAACTGCTTTTTAGTTAACCATTTCCTATGTGCATGGTTACTTTCTGAATTTAGTACTCATTTGCATTCTGTTACATGTCATACATCCTAACTTGTTACATTTCTTCTTCATAAATTTGATCTAGATTACCTTGTTGACGATGGAACTGAATGCAATTCTACATCTGATGTCTTGATGGAGCGAAATCGGGAGCAAAGCTTGATTGATCTCTTGTTTCCATCTCTGGTGCTGCTGATAAACCTTTTGCGAAAGTTGCAGGTCAGATATATTAATGTTATGGATGTTATACAGAGTTAAACATATAATTGATCTTTTGAAGTTATGATTGTTCTTGTTTTCCAGTCGTTGTGAGGTTTTCATTTTACTTGAAAGTGGTCAACTGGCTTCCTCGAAAGGAATGTCTTTCAGACATCAGATGAAGGAAGCTTCATCTTTGCACCATATTAGCGCATGGTTGGGAAGATAGGCATATAAATATGAAGCTTCATCTTCGTAAATGTTTACGAATGTGCTTTTTCACATGTCAAATTCATAACCAACGGGTTGAAAAGAAATGTGTTTAGGGATGAAATATGGTTTTCGAATCAATATGGATGTTGGTATTTTCCTTCCTGGATGCCAAATTATTTTTGCAGTTTTTACGTTGAAATAAAGGTGGACATGACATGTTAGCTCAATTTCATTGTGTGGTTGCTTGGTTAGATGCCATGGTCCATTTAATGATTTTCCTAAAACATAAGACCTAAGAAATAATTACCCTCATTAGTATTTTGACCCAGATCTATGTAGTTTATAAGCAGTAGTTCACTTCTTGGCATTTATCAGCTTGAATTTTCCTTTAAGCTATTCAAATGCCATCTTCTTTCATATAGGGGATCAATTTGGTGGATACATTCGGAAGTTTGACCACCATCATTTAGTTAATTCTAATGTAATGCAATTATTTTCCACACAGGAAACAAATGAACAGCATAGACACACCAAACTAGTGAATGCTCTCCTGCGATTGCATCGGGAGCTCAGGTAACTTAATGTTTGATCCTCCTGATGATATACAGTACTGTCTCAGCTTGGCCATTCTGACACCTCTGAGCGATGTATTTTGTGTGCAGTCCCAAACTAGCTGCGTGTGTGGCTGATTTGTCCTATTTATATCCTGACTTCGCTCTTAGATATGAGAGTGTCTGCCATCTCATTGTGTCTGCACTTGCTTTTTGGCCTGTGTATGGCTGGACACCTGGTCTCTTCCATTCACTACTTAGTAGTGTTCAAGTTACTTCTCAGCTGGCTTTGGGTCCAAAGGAGACTTGTAGTTTTATGTGTATTTTGGTATGTATCCTTCTTTCCCGCAATATATTGATCTAGATATCAGAAAACCTACTTTGCTGTCAATGAACAACAATTCTTTATGGAACAACAATATGTTACTAGCCTCAAGATTCTTAAATTCAATTTCTTACCATTCCCCCCTTTTTTTTCTGTAAAAGAATGATTTATGTCCGGAAGAGGATATCTGGAAGTGGAAGAATGGGATGCCTATATTCAGTGTTCTAAGATCATTGGCCATCCAAACCATTTTAGGACCTAAAAAGGAGGAGGAGGTGAACTGGTATTTGAAGTCTGAGCATGTTGAAAAGGTGCTCAACCAGTTGGAGCCCCAGCTTGACAAGATTGCTCAGATGATCCAGCATTATGTTGTTTCTGTATGTTTATTGATTGCCTTGACTATTGCTACTTAACGCAGCATCTGGTACAATTTAAATTGTTTACTTTGGGTTTTTTCCCTTGCTTGTTCTTTTATCTTATTCAGGGATTGGTCGTCATTCAAGACATGCTCAGGGTTTTCCTAGTTCGTACTGCTTGTCTAAAAGTGGAAAATGCTTCTTTACTTCTCAAGCCAATTTTATCGTCCATCCTAGATTGCATTTCTAATGATTCTTTCTCATCAGACGTTGCTAACTATAAGGTGATCCATCTCCTGCCTCAAGTAATTTTTCTCAACGTAATATCCTATTGTTGAATTTCTTTGTTCCTTTCAGGTTCTTAGATATTTGGACTTTATATCAAGCTTACTGGAGCATCCTCTAACAAAGGTCTGTTGAATCTATTTCTTCATTATAATATTTTGAGGGTTATGTTAAGGAAACCGTTGTTAAACCTTAAATATGATAAGAGTTATTTTAGACACTTAAATCAAGTTATGGCATTCAAACATGTATCCACTTAAATAAAAACATAAATTTATCTAGTTTTTGTTCCTTCAAGCATGTCATGGCCGTAACACATGCACATGATTATGCTACTGCTTATCGCCTCCCTTTAGTATCATGAAAACACGCTTATCCTCCATTTTGTGTTGGCCTTCCCTTTTAGGCACTCCTGTTGAATGAGGGCATTGTTCATATTCTTCAAAAGGTGATGTATAAATGTTTGCAAGCTGTTGATCCTGAAAGGGAACACACTTTAGATGGTAGAGGTACAGCTGGTGATGGCTTCCCTATTTCAAATTGGTGTCTCCCCATATTCGGAACAGTATCGCTACTTAGCAGTAGCAAAACATCTGTTCAAGAACCTGGACGGCATAAACTGTGAGTGATCTTCCTTTCTGAAGTGGGTAACATTTTTGAACTTTTGTTGCCAAGAGGACTGCTGATCAATTGTCTGCGCAGGGATAACTCGGGAAGTATAAGTTCTGAAGATTGTGCTTTGGTTATGCCTTGCCTTATTGAATTTTTGAAGGCAAGTATTTTTAACTTGTCATTTGAACAATGCATGTTCAGGAATCAAAAGTTGAGTGCATATGCTGAAAATATTGAAATTCCGCGTCAAAGTATTGTTTATATAAGTTAGAACTAATGCTGACAAAAAGAGGTGATTTCTCCAGGTATTACCATTGGGGCAGGAATTGCTTACATGCGTTAGAGCCTTCAAAGATTTCAGTTGTCATAAAGAAGTCCGGAGTAATTTAGTAGCTATTTTTTATGCCTGTTCAACCACTCAGCTACTTGATTCTGAGAATGGAAATCACAATAATCAAATTGGTTCTGAATGGGCATCTGGATGGAGAAAATATCCCCCCTTATTATGCTGCTGGAGGAAGTTTTGGGGCTCTCTGGACTCCATGGATGATTTTTCAGCTCTTTCTGTTGATGGCATAAATATGCTGTCTTCTGCCTCTTTGTCCTTATGCTCTGATGGAAAAAGGTTAATATATTAGCATATACTTTGCGGTGTTACGTATTGTGATTCTCATATAAAACACAGTACCAAAATGTGTTTGTGTAGATACAAGCAAGATAATATATTTGAAAAATGTAGAATTGGAAAGAGTAGGATACTGAGAAACCAGAAATTAGTTGGCTTACTTATGTATGTTCCCAAGCTTATGGTGCTCATATATATACATCGACCCGCATGACCTGATCAACCTTAGATGCTTGAATCTTTGAATTGATGTTTTCACATTGAATTGGAAGCATGGTGTTTAAGTTAACTTTCAGGAAGAGGACCTCTGTTTTGTTCTTTTGAGTTAATATGCAAATAATAATTATGCTACAGTGGATGTTACTGTGTGTTAAATTGCTGTCATGCTAAGAAGATAATCTTTGTGCGTTTTCCACCATGCTTTCACCACTAATTTTTAATGTGTTTCCGAGCACTTTCTTCAAGCAAGGGGATGATTTCCCTGCCTTTCCTTGTGTTCATCATTGTAATTTATGTCTACAGCAACCGTTCTTTCTTTTAACGAACAATTAGAAATTATGGAGTTAGATCGCCCGTCCTGCCTTTTCTTTTGTATGTCATTATATTCAGTGGAATGTTCTCTATAGACTCAGCTTGTTTTTGTCAAATGAGTAACCTAACATGAGAATGTGGTCAGCGTGGATACGAAGGCAGTTGCTGCAGTGAAATTCTTATTTGGCTTATATGAGGAAAATAGGGAAGATGCCTCTTTTGAAGAGACTTTCCAGCTCTTTAAGGCTATCAGTCAAACAGCTGGCAGTACGGATCCTTCCAGCTTTTCCCGGGTAAAGAAAAACATGCCTGGTGAATGGAGTTTTTAGATGTTACTGTTATCACTGTCTGACCTTTTGTGTTCTTCAGTTGTCTGAATCTACGAAACTATTGGCTTTGTTGCTGCTGAGTCCTGATGATGCTGACGGCATAGCCAATCAGGTCTTCAACCAGACAGTTGACTCATCATGGACTAAAGATTCATCCGCCACAGAAATGCTCTGGATGGCTTCTGTCGGGAGTGATAGACACGATGATATTCTTCGTTTTGGCAGTCTCCGAGAGAAGTTTGTATGGGAATGCCCGGAGATATTGCCAGATAAGGGTAGCCTTTCCTTGAAAAGAAAAATGTCGGCTTCTGATGCTCCAGGAAGACGTGGCAGAGTGGATAATGCACCTAATGATCATATGGCATCAACTGCTTTTTCACGTGGATCGGTTCCATCTGCACCATCAACAGGTCCTACTCGTCGGGATAACTTTCGGCTTCGTAAACCAAATACAAGCCGACCGCCTTCTATGCATGTGGATGATTATGTTGCTAGGGAGAGGAATATAGATGGGGGAAGTGATGTCATAGCGGTTCCACGAGTAGGGTCCTCAAGTGGGAGGCCTCCTTCCATCCATGTAGATGAGTTCATGGCCAGACAAAGAGAACGTCAGAGTTCTGCTCCAACAATTGTTGGTGAGGCTGTTGCGCAAGTTAAAAGTACGCCTCCGAGCGAAGTGAATACTGACAATGTTAAGAAACCTAAGCAATTAAAGACAGATCTTGACGACGAACTTCAGGGAATCGACATAGTATTCGAAGGCGAGGAGTCTGAAACTGACGATAAGTTACCCTTTCCCCAGCCTGATGATAATCTACAACTGTCTAACCCAGTTGGACAGAGTCCCCCACACTCGATTGTTGAAGAGACGGAGAGCGATGCTCATGGAAGTGGGCAATTCTCCCGAATGAGTACACACATGGTATCAAATGCTGATGACAATGCCCAGAGTGAGTTCTCTTCAAGGATGTCAGCGTCACACCTGGAAAGGCCCTTAACTCGAGAACCTAGTGTTACATCTGAGAAGAAGTTTTTTGACCCAATGAATGAACAGAGGGATAGGATATCTAGTAGCCTCGACGCTACTTCTTCTCGGATTAACCCTCATAGCTCATATTCAAAGCATGGCATGCAAGGATCTCATGACCACAAGTACTTCCAGAATCAACCACCCCTACCTCCACATCCACCAATGATGCCATCAGTATCTTCACAGGCCTCTGACTTCATTCCCCATCAGAAGTCTGCATTCCCGATGGAGGGTTCAATCCCCATTCCCAGTTCCTTTCAAGTAAGATGATTTCTCGTTTTGCTTGTAATTTAGCATACCTTTGTGGAAGCTTATCTATTAGAATTCTGCGACAGATACTTCTCGTTTGAGTGCTCCATTGTAAATTTTGGTTGGGAGTATCAAAAAAGTTGGAAAGAATCAATTTTTGAAAAGATTTGTATAATGTGTTTTGGCTTAGGACTAGCTTTTTCCCTATCCTTGTACTCTTCTGATCATTATTTCCTTGGCAGGTTCAGTCTGAGTACCTATCTGCATTGAACAAGCCTTCCTCGAATCAATCCGTAAGGCCTCTGCCGCTGTTTGCTCCTAATCCCCTGCCATTTGTGTCCAATCCATACAGTGTGCAATCTTTGAAGGCTTCAACCCCACAATCTTCACTGTATGGCCAAACTGGCATTGGAGCAGCAGACCTTCCACAGGCACCTCTTGCCGTCCCCTCAGCTGGGACACGACCTGCTTCTTATCCTCAACCTCCTCCAGTGCCTCCGATGGTTTTCAACCGACCGGTTTCTGTCCAGGGGTCTTTATACGGGAACCCTTCGATGCAGCCGTTTGGGGATAACAATTCACCTAATGTCATGCCCAGCCTTCCCTTTAGTCAATCTAGTATTCAGCCAATGCAGACCATTTCACAGCTGCAGCCTCTTCAACCGCCGCTCCATGTGCCACAGTCACCACAGCCCCCAAGGCCATCCATGCTGTTGTCGCAGCAGTCGGACCAACAGGGGCTATCTTTGCAAGGTCTTGCGCAGCTGCAAATGCACTCTCTGCAGTCTGTGCAGCAGTCTCAGCTAGTCTCTCCAATGCAACCTGGGTACATGAAGCCACCGCAACAAGTTTTGTCTTCTTCTCAGGCTCAACCCCATCATGAAACCGAGCCTACAGAACCACCCCAGGTCATGCACCTGCAAGCCGAATCGTCAAACCAGCAAAAAGACTCGGGAATATCACTGTATGATTACTTCAAGTCCCCCGAAGGCATTCAGGTACAAGTTCCTTTGATGTATAATGCAGATTCATCGGATGTTGCCTTCCATTTTATCAGGTATCCGTTCTGGTTGTAATATCTTTGTTTTGCTGGTCTCATTTGGTTACTTCTGCAGGCACTGCTCAGTGACCGGGAAAAGCTATGTCAGCTCTTGGAGCAACATCCGAAGCTCATGCAGATGCTACAGGTTTACCCATCCGCAATTTTCTCATGAAATGCATACCATAGAACTTAGAGAGAGCTCTGTTGATCCTAGATAGAGCCTCACTCTTTACAATCATTTTTGCCTCTTGCGCTGCTACTTAATGAAAGCTTTGGCCTTTTCTTATGGTGCAGGAAAGGCTTGGCCAGCTTTGAAGACCAGGGCTCATAGTGTCTCCCCCCTTCCCCCCCCCCCCCCCCCCGGCCCAACAAAAAGTTCAGAGCTTATTCATTGTAGTGTGTATGTACTCGGCCTGTATATACAATGTTCAAATTTTGCGATGCGCTGGATCGGATCTATTGAACATCTTATAATCACGATGAGCAAACCGAAATCAAAGTGTTGAGCCGCATATTGGCAATTCTTCAATAACTCCTATCATGCCATAACATTATCTTGTAACACCAGGAACTACATGTCCCTGCCCCTGCCTGTCCGATGTGCGCCGGGCGAGTACTGCGTTGCCGACACAGGATCACTGCCTCCTGTCACTGGAGCCTTGTGGTAGAATATAATTAGGCCTCATCTTCCCGGCCGGACCCAATCGACTTTCCTCCTCCCCGTAACTTTTCCCTTGCACTTTAACTCTGTCCTAATCCGAGAGTGACAACACATGGAGTGCGACGGACAGGCGGGCACACTCTGTCCAATCCGTACTTCATCGACGGACAGCCCATTTCTGGAGAACAAGTTGGGCGCCTTCCTGATGGAGAAGGCTTCGTGTATCGATTTAGATGAAGGTCGAATCCCAGTGACGAGTGGCTGACATTGGCTGGGTTGTTTCTTGCGTGTACGTGTCGTTCTGATCGAAGCGTTTTGTTATTTTCTTTGCTAGTCCGTAGCGTGTTTAGACTTTGATTCCTCCCCCGATTGATGGGATTGTCATTAGGTGTTTGTGGTTGAGATTTTGCTATGTTTATTGAACAAAAAGTTTTTGTGATGGTTATAATTCGTGTTTTAAGTATATATCTCAATTACGCATGATCAATTTTTATTAATATTCGCTTGATTTAAGTAAGGGAGTTTTTTCATTTTCTCTATGATGAAACAAGAGAGATTCTTCACGAGGATACGAAGAATGACTTGAAAATAATAATTTGCTTGTAAAGAAGTTGGTTTGGAAGATGATGATGATCATGATGAATTCGATCTCGATATTTAGAAATGTCTTATTTTTTTTTTTTATGACGTGGACGTAAAAATTGAAATGATCATTTGTTTTAAGAAGTCATTTTTATTTTACATTTCAATTATAACAACTATTCTATACATGATCCATATTGAATAAAAACTACCTCTTAACCTAACATATATACCACCTAATGGTCAAGAAGAACCTCGTTAGGCTTATATGTTGAGTTGTTTAGTTTATTCTTATTTTGATTCCCAAAAATTCACGGTAGTTCAATTTTGCCAACATAATGAAGATGATAAATAGGAAAAGAAGGGTGACGATGATAAATAGGAAAAGAAGGGTAAGTCACATTATTTTAACAGAAAAATGAAAAGTGAGTCGTATTAGGTTTTATATTTAGAGGATCCACCCTAATCTAATATAAAAGTAGTTTAACTGCTTTTGTTAATGATTTGATTTATCCATTTTTACTTGAGTTGTAAATTGGTTCAAGGTAAAATCGGTAATAGGTTCTCGAATGGATTGAATATGTTTTGAATTTTAAATTTTTGAAAATCATTGATACCATTTATGGTTTTAGGTTCTCATATCGGAATCAATAGAACATGAAAGCTAACATATGAGAGTCATCAACCCAAAAATACTTTCAAAATTGACAAGAGAACATGTCTTGCTTGCCCCCAGCTGATATTGACATTGATAAATAAATAATATATCGACTTTATATATGACAAGAAACTAACAATTTTACGGATTTGCTTAGCGATTTTTTAATTTATTTATTTTTGACTTTATATAGACGAATGGATGGAGAATTGTGGTGGTAAAAAATAATAAACAAACAAAAGGGAATTTAAAGGTAATCAATAACGCAGTACGAGAACACTTACAACCATCATAAACACTTCACATGAATACTTTACGACAAATTGACGATCAAGCAAACCTTCAGGGTCAAAGAATGATTGTCGGTTATTATTTTCGATTAACTTAGACATATTTATAGACGTACTTAACCTAATAACTGCCAAACATATGTAAGACGTGCTAGATACGCTCAACAACAAGCTTTGACGCTGCATCTTCGACGGTTCTACCGAGATGTCCATCAACATCTTCTATGTCACCTCCCAAGCTCTCATCATCGAAACTGGACCTCCGTCGTCACCGCTATTCCAACGACAGACATCCATTCTTCACAAGTCCATCGACGCTGCTCCGCCATTGACGTTCTTCAAGCTTCAACGAGCGCGTCTCGTAACCACCCGCATTCTGTCACATGCTTGAATTTCGTCATAACCCCCGTGGTTGGAGGTTGAAAATCACGTGTTTGATTCCCTTATCGACTTTAATTTCGACTAAGCCTTCGCAGCAGCCCCAATCGCAGCAGATTCTGTCGTGGCACATCTTGCGCGGCTGCCCTGTCGCGGCAGCCCCTATCTATAGAGTTGTCTAGTCAATGAATGAATCATCTAACATTCGTGTATTGATTTAAACATCAATTGACTACCGAGAATTACATTGTGTAAGCATTTTGTCCCTTTCATCAGAGTTAAGAAAAAGAATTTTTAGAGGAAGACCTATTAAAATCTTAACAATGCCACACATTTTCTTATTGTGAAAATCAAGGTTGTCAAAATCGAGATCCTACGTAGAATCGGAAGGGGTCTGTAGAATCGTAACTCGTAGGATCGTAAGTGAAATCGAAAGAGTTTACAAAATTGTGATTTGAACACGCATATGTATGCATACATGATAACATGCCCATCAAAAAGCTCAGCAAACTCAATAACATCTTCAGTCCACTTAAAATTTAGGTATGCTCTAGAATAGATTTGTTGTTTCTGGCTAGAAAAAAAATCATCAAGTGGAAGAACAGCGAGAAGATCAAATGTCGAGAACCCATAAACGAGACTATAGACTAGCACGACTCCATGCCACAAACTGGAGAAACAATTCAATACATATGCCATGTTTGACAGCTTCTTTTAGCCACATCTTCCTGACAAAGAACAAAACTATCTTTCTCAGTTTTTTGTTTTAAGATTAATATTTCGCAGGGATTGAGTTCGAGGCAACAAAAAGTTGATTATTAACACACCGAAATTCGAACAAACCCACCTACCCCACAAAAGATAATGGGATTGAGCTCGGGGGAGAGATGCCGACTGCTCGGGGACGAGCTCGGAGGGCCGGCTGCTGGAAAGCCCTGATCCTGAAGGGGTAGTGTGTTTCGAGAGGGAAAGTAAAAAAGATGAAGGATGAGGCAATGAAAAAATTGCATTTTTTATTTAATTCAATTTAGTTCATTTAGTCCTCACATTTGAAATTTTTTACAAATTAGTCCAATGAACAAATGGTTAGGTGGGCTTGGGTTTAGATGGGCTATGTTAGTGGACTATCTCTAAGATTTGGCCCGCCTCAAGCGATTTTACGATTTACTACGATTTTACGATCCTACGTTTCCGCTTTCGATTTTACAATTTTACAACGATTTTACTATACAAAGTTTTCTACACCGATTCAACTCGTTTCTTCCCACAAAATCGTAAAATCGCGATTTTTACAACCATGGTGAAAATCAATCGACTAAAAATCAATCGATTGTCTTTTATTACAACATTGTTCAGAATGAGAGCAATTATTGAAAGTGTAGCTTAGGCAGTCTAAAACCACTACTTTTCAAGGATATTTCATCAAAGTTTAACGTTATTGACAATACGTTGGTTATCCCCAAGACCACAATCTTAGGAACGTTCTAAGCGTCAATAGTTCTGCATGATGGTTCATTCTTATTCGACGAATCGAGTCAACGTATGGCTCCGCATAATCGATTTGTTTAAATGAAGTGACAATTTCTAAATCAACATCGATTACGAGGAGACGCTCAACCTTTGAGTGTTGCCCCTCCCAAGGTACAAGGAAATTGCCCTTTGCCTCAATCGCGGTTGCGCCATTTGTGGCAACCCCAGTCGCGGTTGCGCCAGTCACAATAGCCCCAGTCGCGGCTCGCCCTGTCATAGCAGATCTTGTCGTTGCAGCCGCAATCGCGGCATCTAAGAGTTGCCCCTCCCAAGGGGCAACGACGGCTCCCTCTCTCCCTTCAGGCCGAGAACATTCCTTTGGATCACTTTCAACGATTAGTCGTGTTTTGGTAAAATAAAGCATCAAAATGAGAAATTTCGAATGCAAACTTGTAAAATCCTGACTCATATGATTAAGGTGTTCCATTATTCGAAGGAGGGAAATTTTACATGTTCTTCAAAATCCCGAATCTCGGAGGGCCATTTTCAAAGCCTCATCCAAGTCTTTGTCGGGTAATCGAGCAAACTCACTATCGAAGAAGGGATCATCGTCCCAGTCACCGCACCAAAAACGTATTGACATTTCACATGTTCACACGAAACTCGTTTTCGACTCCCACTGTGATCGCAAAAAACATGTTTTCGAAGAATAACACGTCGTGATATGTTATGGACGAATGAATGGAGAACTGTGGTCGCTAAAGCTAATAAACAAACAAAAGAGAATGCAAAGGTAACCCATAACACAGTACAAGAACACTTACATGAACAATTTACGATGAGTTGACAATCAAACAGCCTTTCGGGATCAAAAAATGATTGTCGGTTATTATTTTCGACTAACTTATTCCTATTTATAGACGCACTTAACCTAAAAATGGTCAAACATATGTAACACGTGCTAAATACGATCACAACAACCTTCGACGCTATTTTTTCGACGGTTCTACCGAAACATCTATCAACATATGTTGTTACGTCACCTCATCATCGAAGCTGGACTTACGTCGACACTGCTCTTCCATCGACAAGCATTCAATCTTCACAAGCCCATCGATGCTGCTCTGTCATTGATGTTCTTCAAGCTTCAACAATGTGTCTCGTAACTGCCCGCATTCTTTCGCATGCTTGAATTCCGTCATAACCGCCGCGGTTAGATGTTTAAAATCACGTATTTGATTCCCTTGTTGACTTCACTTTCGACTAAGCATTTGCGGCAACCCTTATCGCGGCAGAACCTATCAGGACAGCCCTTATAGCGGCAGAACCTGTCGTGGCTGCTCCTGTCCCAGCACATCCTGTCTCGGCAGTTCCTAACACGACAGCTTCTATCGTGGTTGCGTTGTCGTGGTAGCCCCTGATTATGGGATTATTTAGTCGATGGCTGAATCATCTGACATTCATCGATTGAATTAAATATCAATCGACGGCCGAGAATTACATTGTGTAAACACATGCCTCATTTGATCTTTATTGCATAAGGTTTTTGGCTCTTCTCATGTGAAAAAGGGCACGAATTTTATTATTAAAAAACAAACAAAAATTTCAACATGTAAATTATTCAGATGTTCAAAACGTAAGTGAATTCATAAAAACTAAACATTTTATGTTGTATCTTTTTATGGTATCTGTTTTTCTTGTAAGGTGGTGTAATATTTTAATCACTCAGAGGTACACTTGGTTGATCTGACAATTTATCAAATCACTCTTGATGGAAGTGTCTAACGGTACATGCACGTAACCGTTACGTTGTTTACTAAAATCGATTTTTTTTAGTAAAGGTTACTAAAAATTGATGATTTTTAGTAAAATAGTTAGTAAATTACTAAAACAAAATTAGTAATCCGTTACTAATTTTTCACTGTTTGACCATTAGGACAGTTACTAAACCACGTTTAGTAAATCGACGGAAAAATTTACTAAACTTTTTATTAACCGATTACTAAAAATAACGGTGATTTGACATTTTTTTTAGTAATCGTTACTAAAATTTCACAGTTCAACTTTAGTAATCGGTCACTAAAATGTTCAATAATTTTTTCCGCCGATTTACTAAACGTAGTTTAGTAACTTTCCGAATGATCAAACAGTGAAAAATTAGTAACGGTTACTAATTTTTTGTAGTGAAATTTGTAATGTTAGTAATTTTCCAGGTAGGCCGTCCGGAGATTTTAGTAATGATTTACTAATTTTGTAATCGAAATTATTAAATTACTGTGTAACATAGTAAAGTCGTTAGTAAATTACTAAAGTCGTCCTTTTTTTTCGTAATCGTTTATTATTTTTTGAACGAAATTTTGTAATCGATTACTAAACTTTTTAGTAATTTACTAAACAGAACAGTATATTCCGAACTTAAAACTGAACCTGTTTTCAGTGTGAAATTACCATTTTACCCCTGCGGTAAAATTATAAATAGATTCGGTTTTAGGTTATGACTGAAAATTCGTAAACGATTTTGTAATTTATCGCAGGGGTAAAATGGTAATTTCACACTGAAAATAAGTTCAGTTTTAGGTTCGGAATATACTATTCTGTTTAGTAAATTATTAAAAAGTTTAGTAATCGATTACAAAATTTCGTTCAAAAAATAGTAAACGATTATGAAAAAAAAGAACAACTTTAGTAATTTACTAACAACTTTACTATGTTACACAATAATTTACTAATTTCGGTTACAAAATTAGTAAATCATTACTAAAATCTCCGGACGGCATACCTGGAAAATTACTAACATTTCAAATTTTACTACAAAAAATTAGTAACCGTTACTAATTTTTCACTGTTTGACCATTCAGAAAGTTACTAAACTACGTTTAGTAAATCTGCGGAAAAAATTACTAAACCTTTTATTAACTGATTACTAAAGTTGAACAGTGAAATTTTAGTAACGATTACAAAAAAAAATGTCAAATCACCGTTATTTTTATTAATCGGTTACTAAAAATTTTTGTGAATTTTTCGGCCGATTTATTAAACGTTATTTAGTAACTTTCCTAATGGTCAAACAGTGAAAAATTAGTAACCGATTACTAATTTTTTTTAGTAATTTACTAAATCATTTTACTAGAAAAAGTCGATTTTTAGTAAAGATTACTAAAATTTTCATCGATTTTAGTAAACTACGTAACGGTTACGTGCACGTACCGTTAGCCGCTTCCACTCTTGATGTATATTTATGTCCGGAGAGGAGGAGACCTTTGGATTGAGGTAAAACAATGATTTTTTTTTTATATGTACATTTGAATGATTTGATTTGGGAAACGGCTCATTTCATTTAGTTTCGTTTAAAAAAAAATTTTAGTAGTTTTTTAGAGTTCATACGACTCGGATGCTAAATGTGATTTATAAGTAGTGTGTATAATAATCATAATCCAAATTACTTAGATAAGTTATATTATCACAATCCATTCTTCTCTTTCTTAGCTTGAATCTTACCCTCATTCCTAACATACTCCATGTTCTGCTTTTGGGCTCTGATCTAAACTCGAGAGGGTGGACACGATTCGAATTCTCCTTCTCTTTTTGACCGACCGAGCTCCGATTAAAGGGTTTCGCCAGAACCAAGTCCCAACAACTAACCCTTCATCGGGTCCACTCCAAATGTCTCATCCCTTTCTGTTCTTTCTGTTGGAGATGTAACATGGTAGGTAGAGTTACCTTCTTGGACAAAACGGGGCGGTGTGTGCTTGAACGAGGCTGTTTGGACATTGTCCATGGGGCGGACCACGCAAACAATCGGTATGCTTATCGTCCCACACAAACATCATTACTCTTCTTCACAATTTAACTTGCTTCATAGTTGTCAACATCTTGAATGAGAGCTATTTCGGACAGTACTCTGTCATCCATGTTGTTACTCCGTCTCATTTTCAATTCGCCAATCCAGATCCATCTGATGTTTACGTGTATATATGATTATATTAATAATAACCCAGTTGCCAACAAGAGGAACTTCCCATCTTCACCTATTCATCAACCACATATTTGGTAGAAACAACAAAGGCTATCAGTAATTTCATTACCACTTCCTACATCAGATCACCTTACAAAACTCCTAGGCACACACATATATGTATACATGTACACAGAATCAGAAAGAGACCCTATCATCGTGGTTGCGGAAGAGGAATATGTCACGGGCGGTTTTCGAGTGTAGCTGGGGTTCAGGAATTAACCCCTCCCTTCAAACTAACTAATCCTAGTATACAGATTAAATGCAGTTACGATGATGGACTGACCTCACCAGCCGTAGATCGGATTCTCCACCTGTGGCGGCAAGAGGTTTAGGTCCTTGCAGTGCTGCTTGTCGTAGTCCCTTGTTCCGCGTATGGCACCGGTACACAGCCGGAGGAACTCGTTGCCAGTCAGACAGAAGTGGGCGAAGGCCAAACTGCCATCACACAGATCCGTCAAGTTTGGCAACGAGACCGACTTTGAAACACTAGCTTTGGCCTTGCCATTAGCCTTGACAATCTGTTCGTTTCCTAAGTCGTTGTGTAAGATCTTCTCGAGGTCAGAGTACTCCAAGAATCTCTGGGTAGCGGCCTCCCACGAGAGTTTGTACATCTGGTCGGGAGTCAGGGGCTGAGGCTCGCTAGCGAGTGCCTTCTTCACCTTCTCGACAAAGTCCTCTGATGTGCTGTAGGTTAGGCAGTTGGGGAAGGATCTGAAGAACTCATTTGACGGGTGATCGGCACAGACCACAAATTTCCCCATGGCTAGCGCCTCTGCTGTGGCCGTGCATAGCACATCACTGACGCTGGGATTTATGAAGACCTTATACCTACATCAATGAAAAGTATGCATTTCAAATCAGGCGAAACTAAAAGATAATTCTTTTAAGTTGACAATGACGATTGATGGAAGCTTCCTTACCCATGAAGAGAATCGTCTGCGTGGTCCCTTCCTTTCATGAAGTTCATATTCAAATTCAATCGTTGGGCGGCGCTCTGAACTTCCAATGCATCTTCTCCATTCCCAAAAACATCCAGCTTGAAGCCATTGAGATCATGCTTGTGCTTTGCCAACAAATCTATCAACTCCCTGTATCCCTTCGCCCATACCATCTTCCCCAGAAAATAGGCTCCTTTGGAGAAAGCTTGCTGTCCTAGCTCCCTTTCTGCTGCAACCTTTTCTCCAATCTTCAGGAACTTGGGATTGACTCCATGTACATTGCAGACAACTGACTTCGGGAGATCTTGAGTGGCAGCAGAAAGACGAAGAACCTAAAAACATTTTGGAAACCCAGTAAGCACCACACAGGAAACCCACTGACAACAACAAAAGAGCTTACAGTATGCAACTGTACCTTGTTGCAATAAGCTCTCGTTACCCAATTGTTAATGTGCTTTACGAGAAAAGCTTGCAGAGCCCCATTTTTCTCTCTTTTGATGTATTCCAGGTAGTTGGTATGCACTATACCCACTACATGGTTGAACTTATCAGTCCAACGTTTACCATGATGATACCAATTCAAGTGTTCAGGTTCTTCAAGTACAGCAATATCTGCATCCTTCGATGGAATAAATTGGGAAGTGTCTCCAGCAGGTATTATGCTTCTCCTCGCTTTTGAAAACTAATAAAAGCAAGCCAGAAAAATAACTACCGTCATGAGAGAATACCCAGAAAAGGGAAGAAAACCAAAATTGCATCAGTATAAAGCTACTACCGTACCTTGCCTGGATAGAATGATATCTTGAAGTCTGCTTTGAATCCAATTCTTTCCTCAAGCCAGTTTCGAATGTACCTCTCCTGTTCTTCCGGGGAGGTAAAGGTAATGTTGTTGGGATAAACAAGCTCTTGATCTGATTTGGAAAGCCATGGAACCAAGAGTGTCACGTTCTGCTTTGCTGACTTGGCCAGATATGCTGCTCGAAACAATGGATTTACAGCTGTTCCAGTCATCCAAGGTAGACTGGCAGTGGTCACAATGGCAACATGCCTTTTCTTGTTGGTGAGATCCCTTTTGGCATGGTCAGTCCAAAAACCACCTTCATAACAATGTCCAGTGCTCTGAACTACACTTGCTAGTCTCAAATCTAGTTCTTCATTAATGTTATCATTCCCAATTAGTGATGATTCTCCACCCAAAAAGGATGGCATTAAGAGTTGGTTCTTGCGCCTGCTACACAGACTTTCGACAATCTTGTCACACACATCTGCAACAAATACCGTCAACAAAAGTTAAGTTCACATTCGAACAGAGAAATAACCATCAAGAAGAGGGAGGGAAAAAGGTCGCAGATAGACCATAATGCCCCAGACCAAATGAAATCATGGTCAAAATATCTTCACAAATTTACCAAAAGCAACCAAACAGAACACGAGAGAAAGCATAAAGAAGGAAGAGACTGAGACAGAGAGGATATTTACCCCTTCTTACACCTAGTTGATCCAAAAATGGTTCAGATTGCCGGACCAGACATGCGAGGAGCTCAGGCACATTCAGCGGTGGAACTTCCTGCGTGTATCAAAAAGGAGAAACAGTTTCAGTAAAACATAGCATAATCTCATCATAAGCCAATCAATTCAGAGTAAGATAATACATCGAAATTAACATCACCTATTTCTTTAGTATTTCCATTGAAACTGTAATCTATTTCAAGATTCACCTAAGCAAAATCAATGAAACTTCTCTCTTTAGGTTTATTACGTGGGACAATCATATTCACACATGATTAAGATAATTCTCCGACATTAATACGATGCATACATAATCCCCATAAGAGAATATAAATAAATATGCGCTAGGTGCTTATTGAGAAACATAAAAAAATTGTAACTAAAAGCCACCTGTGAAAAATGAATATTCGTCACTTCTATCAAAATCACCGGACGATAAAAGCAACTCATCACTGTTAAATTCCAACTTCCATTAGAGGGGGAAAGACAGAGACCAACCTTGGAATCTCCCGGTTCCTTGCAAATAGATTTCTGCAACCAAAAGTGTCCGTCATTATCACCATCAGGACCAAAAAGCTTCAGGAAACTAACACTAGACACTCATGAAAGACATCCTCGCGGGTTCCAAATAAAGATTAGTATGTCAAATATATGATGTGAAGAAAATCTTCCGCTTAGTCGGGCCAAAATCTAAAGTCTACCGAGGGCTAAACTTTTTCTCAAAGAATCTGTTTGTCACCGTCATCTTAATGCAAGCGGAGACCAACGGGGACCTTAAACCATCACATAACTGTTCCTTTCTTCTTCGACGAAATTAAAATATAACATATATACATAATATCTGAAAAGATACAAGCACTGACAACCCGTGAGCATATCAGTAGCCACAATCTCAACCAAAAACAAAAAGAAAAAACAAAAATTGGCAAAGGGAGCAGCTAAGATCTCCAGAAACTACTAATGATTAAAACTACGAGCAGGACCTTTCTAAATTCTACCATGCAGCAGATAAAATGAAATCTGCCTCAAGACGCCACATTGCGGCATCAAATTTCGGAAAACCAAGAGGCAGAAACAAATAACATGAGGCATCAAAGCAGTGGAAAACCAAGCACAGGAACATTTAGCAGCCAGCAAAGCATACCCAAAGGAAGAAAGAAAGCAACATCAAATCACAAAGGAGTCAAAAAACAAGTTATACCAGGCTAGACTTCATTTTCTCCACGAACTCATTACTCCGCCGATTCCACACGTCCAACGAATCCCCGCCCCTCACCGTCCGGACAGAGAAGCCCTTCCGCCTCTCGAACTCCTTCAGCCGACTCTTAACAACCCTGATCACCTCCCAATCGTCCGCGCCCTCCTTCCCGTCCTCCCAAACCCACGAGGCCCTCTCGCCATTCCCTACCTCCTCGGAGATCGCGTTCCGGAAACCCGAGAGGTCGAGCCTCAGGCCACCCTCCTTGGTCTCCCCCCACGAGTAAGCCCTCCTGAACTCGGTAATCTTAGGCCGGAGCTTCTTCACGAAATCGATCTCGAGGTTCTCGAGCTCCCGGTCGAAGGAAGAGGCGAGGTTCTTGAAGGAATTGGCGCGGTTCTTCATCAGCTGGAGATCGGCGTTGGCGGAGACACGGACCTCCTTCCAGCTCTTTGAAAGGAACGAGAACGCGCTCGACGCCGTCGGGCTGCGCGTCTCGTTCATCATCGGGAATCGTCCTCAAATCCCTCTACGGTCGCGAGTTATCCGAGCTCAGCGTCAATGGCGGAATCTCCTCCCGATTCGGACAATTAATTCCTAGGGATTTTGTTGGGAATTCATAGGGAGGGAAGGAGGGGACGGCTGGGATTGGGTAGGAGTTGATTCAACGGTGAGATGAACGACACGTGCCGTGACACGTAGGAGGAGATTTGATCGGGATGAAAGTGAGTGGGTGGAGGGTGATGATTGGTGGAATGGGGATCCCTCTCTCTCTCTCGCCGGAACTTTCTGGTTTTCTTATTTCTTAAAATATTTTTGAACTTTTTTTAAATTACTGTGGAAATAATTAGTTTTAAAATTTATTTAAAAATCGTTGCTACCAAATTTCGAAATTTGATTTTAAAAGCTAAAAAGGTATCCTCAGCAATTACAAATAAAACTAAAAAATTTATTTTTTAAAATTTAGAGTAATTGATGTTATTAATGCTAAAAGTTTCTTGGAAAGATGATGGTCTTGGAATGGGATGGACGGTGAATGAAGGTTCTTTTTGCATCGGAGAATTTTTAATTAGTATTCCCTTTTTCAATTAATTCTAGAAACTTGAAGAATGGACGAGTCTTAGACAAAATGGTTTTAGTAGCTAAGTGTATAAGTGGTTCCGGTGTTTGATTATTAAGGACCACACAGGAACGAACGGCGGACGGGCGTAGATGAGCGCGGACAAGCGGCCACCCTACGACTTTCGGAGAAGAAACAAAAGGCGAAGAACACCAAAAACCCTGTGTCCAACGTCTGGAAGAAATCGTCGTTTGGCTTCGTCGGGATCGGGAGTGAGAGAGAGGGATTCGTGTGGGTTTCTCCGTTCGTGTTCCCATCACCAACCTTGTCTGTCCCCCGTTTTCTTTGGTCTCTGCTTTTTGCACATATTATTCCTGACCCACGTTAGGGTTTGCATTCGTCGTCCTCTGTTTCTCGAAAGAATTAACACTGAATTCGGAAGCGGCTAACATTACGTGCACGTAACGTTACGTAATTTACTAAATTTCATCATTCGGTTAGTAAAATTTACTAAATTTTTTAGTAAATTTTAATAAACAGTGACATTTTTTTAGTAAAATCGTTAGTAATCGGATACTAACGGGGTTAGTAAATTACTAATGAAATTTACTAACCCCGTTAGTATCCGATTACTAACGTTACTAACCCCGTTAGTACCGGATTACGAACGTTACTAACCCCGTTAGTATCCGATTACTAACGATTTTACGAATGAAGATCGATTTTTTAGTAAAAACGTTAGTAATCGGATACTAACGGGGTTAGTAACGTTCGTAATCCGGTACTAACGGGGTTAGTAACGTTAGTAATCGGATACTAACGGGGTTAGTAACGTTAGTAATCGAATACTAATGGGGTTAGTAAATTTCTGAAATTTACTAACCCGTTAGTATCCGATTACTAACGATACTAACCCCGTTAGTATCCGATTACTAACGTTACTAACCCCGTTAGTGTCGGATTACTAACGTTTTTACTAAAATTGTTAGTAATCAAATACTAACGGGGTTAGTAACGTTAGTAATCGGATACTAACGGGGTTAGTAACGTTAGTAATCGAATACTAATGGGGTTAGTAACGTTATAATCGGATACTAACGGGGTTAGTAAATTTGTAATGAATTTTACTAACCCCGTTAGTATCCGATTACTAACAATTTGTCTAAAAAGTCACTGTTCATGTATAGTAAAAAATTAGTAATTGTATTTGTAAAAGTACGAAAGTTTTAGTAATCATTTACGAACATTTGGTTAAGATTTAGTAAATTACTGTTCAAATTTAGTAAAATTGTTAGTAAATGTCCGCTAGGTTTAGTAACGCGTTACTAAATAGTTTAGTAATTTACTAAACGTAACAGTGAACTCCGAACCTAATTAGTAACCTTTGGCCGATGTGAAATTACGTAAATGCCCCCGTTCGTTTTTACTAAAGGTTTTACTAACCTAGGTACTAACCCATTGTTTTGCGTTGGCGGGCGTCGTTGGCATCCGTCGTCCTCCTCGTGCGTGCCTCCCCTCTGACCGTCCCCTCCGACCGCATTCTCTCGGCGTCCCCTCCGACCGTTGACTCCGACCGCATTCTCTCGGCGTCCCCTCCGAGAAGTTTTCCTCCGACCGTCCCCTTCGAGCACATTCCTTGTCGGCGTTCCCTCCGAGAAGTTTCCCTCCGACCGCATTCCTCTCGGCGGTGCTGCACTCTCGGCGGTGCTGCAGTTGCCTCATTCAGATGAAGCATGAGTAACGTAGTAGGAGATGCGGGTGTCTCGAAGGCGGATGCACCAGCTGTGGTTGTTATGGAGGATGCAACAGCTGTGACACGGTTGTGATCTGTCGGATTTTCCAGTGAAGGATGTTTGCAACTCCTCGATCCGAATACGGCGACCGTTGTTGCTGAGAGGAAGATCTGCCGGTGTGGAAGTTATTCTGCCGGCTGTTGGGGTAAAGTAAAAGTTGTTAGGTTTGATTTCGATGGGAAGTTAATGCCGTAGTGAAGTGTGCTGCCTGCCATTCTCAATGTGTTAGTGAAGTTAGCTGCGAAATTCACAGGTGTGCTGCAGGTGATCTGCAAGTGTTGACACTGAATGCTACTAAACGAATGATCTGGATCAGCATTGACTCATAGCAATTTCTATTACCTTTGATTTTTTTGCAGCCTCTAAATGACGAACAAGATGTGTGCATATGTTCGAATGAGTTGGTGGATACATTCAACCTAGGATGCAAGGGTGTCGAGTCGCATTCCACTCTTAAAGAAATGGAATTTGTCTTCAACCAAGAGCACGCAACATTCGGTAAATGCTTTCTTAACTTCATGCATATATTTGCTTGATTTGCAGCCAAGTGTTTGGGAATACTAAATGCAGTATCTGTTCCTTAATTTACGGTATGTGTGTGCAGGTGAGAAGGATACAAACGACTTCCCCAATATACTTAGGGATATGAATGAAGATCAGTTGATGAATATGTCATTTCGTACTGATGAAGAAGTTGAAGAGTTCATTAAAATGTACGCAACGGTGCATGGATTTTCAATTAGGAAAAGGGATCGTCAGAAAGTGAGAAATGGAGAATGTGTCATGAGAAAGTAGGTTTGCTCAAGGGAAGGTGTATGTTCTGATTCAGCTATGTTGATGGCCAATAGTCGGGTGAGGGCGTCTATGAGGACATCATGCAACTGTTTCTTCAAAGCTAGAGTTGACGAAACTGGAGAATGGAAGTTTGTAGCTCTTCAGTTGAAGCACAATCATGAAATGGTGAGTAACGGGCTGTCTTATTTCATGCGAGAAAGGCGGAACATTTCAGACGAAGATATGACATTTATAACCCGAATGCTTGATGTTGGGTTTAGACAGTGTGATATTATGCGGCTACTTGTACACGTATCTGGTGGACATCCGCGTGTTGGTTTCTTAATGAAGGACCTCAATAACAGGAAGCTTAAGGAAGACTCAGTTGGGAGTACTGGCGGTTGTGATTCTGTGCTAGCATATCTTCTTTGTAGGAGAAATAGCGACACGGGTATGGCCTTTTACACATTTGTCGAGAAGAATGAAGTGAGTCGCATATATTGGGCGGACAGTACTTCAATAGCTGATTACCAAATTTTTGGTGATGTCGTGGCTTTCGACTCTACTTTTAAGACGAACAAATATGGAATGCAAATGGTCATCATCGTGGGTGTGAATCATCATCATCAGCAACCGTATTTGGGGCTGCCTTGATGGCTTCTGAAACCATTGCTGATTATACTTGGCTATTGCAGACTCATACATTGGTCATGGGAGGAAAACACCCGATAAGTGTTGTAACTGACGCCGACAAGGCGATGATTGCTTCCGTGAGAGAAGTGTGGCCAACTGCTAGGCACAGGTTATGCCTTTGGCATTTCAGCAGGAACATTACGCGCCGCGTAGAGGATGCAGGCATGCGACGACGTATATCCTCTTTCATGTATAACAGTAGACCATCCGAAGAAGTTGAAGAAGAGTGGAATTCTTTAATGACACATACAGGTACGATAAGTACCAGATGGCTACAGCAGATTTATGATTGCAGACATATGTGGTGGCAAACGTATCTTCATGGACATTTTTGGGCGGAGCTTAGAAGCACTCAACGGTGCGAAAGGATGCACCGATATATGAAGGAATATGTGAATGTAAATCATAAGCTTTATGATTTTGTACACAATTTTGAGCGTGCAGTTGAAGATATTCGTCACAAGGAATATGAGGAGGACTTCAAGTCATCTCAGAAATCTTTAAGGTGTATTACCATGCTGCGCCGACTTGAGGAGGATGCGCATCGCATATATACAATGAAGTCTTTTCGTAAGGTTCAGGCTGAGATACAGAAGGAATCAAAATTTTATGTAGAAGAAGTACTAGACGGAAACATTGCCATGGTGTACACTCTGTCGTGTTATGATGGTGAGCAACGGTGCGTGCAATGTACATCCGCGAAGTCTTCTATTCAACTGAGCTGCAGTTGCTTATATTTTGAGACATTTGGTTTTCCATGTTCCCACCTATTCCACGTTGCCAAAATAGAAGGGTTCTTGTCCATACCTAGTCATCTGGTAAAGCAAAGGTGGACAATGGACGCCAAGAAAACAAGTGATGCTCTATTTTCACACCAGGATAATGGTGTGAACGTTGATGATTTGCGCCAGGGTATATTGATGACATCTTGCAGACGTATGTGCTTCTTGGCAGGAAAATCGGACAACTCATTCCGTAAATTGCGGAAACAAATTGACAGTTGGACGGCGGAGTTGGAGCTTAGTTACGGTGATGATGAAGGTAAGAAGACAGATGATGATGGCAAAGAGTATGTTTTTACCTCATCCAAAATGCGCAGTGTTTTCGGCAATCCTCGATTTCCTAAACAATATGGTGTCAACAACTTTTGTGATGTCAATCCGCGTAGTGAAGGTACATCGGAGCAGATTTGTAATGATAACTCTGTGTTTGGTGTGTGGAATATGTAATCTTGAAATTCATCCCTTCTCATTGAATCAGTGATGAAAGTATTACATCAATCTGGCATGACATCCCCTGTTTTTACAGAAATTACATCCCCTGCTGGAAACAAAATGCATGCCCCTGGTTATATATAAATGCATGCCTGTGGTTACAAGTCATCCCCGGAAGCGGGTTACGTTACGGTTACGTAACGTTAGCCGCTTCGGAATGTGCCCACATATAAACTACATTTCCACGTAATATACAAGGATATACGACCTAACAGCTTTGTACAGCGGACCCAAATCAAAAAATTAAGGTGCATCTGCGTTCGCTGAGTAATTGTTAGGCAGCTTCCACGGCCCCTGTTGTGGAGCTACTGTCATCCTGGCGTTTCCTCTTGATTGTGATATTGTCTTTCACCCTTTGATATATAACCTTTCGAATGTCATTTCCAGACCACTTTATCAGGGATATCACCAGCTTTAGCCTATCTGTAACACCTACATTCTAAGGTGTGACAACGCAATGAAGTTAGTTATGCAAGCATATTTGGGTAACAATAGGTATAGACGGCGTTACCATACCACAGTCTCAGCTCCTTTCGGTGGTTCGGGCAATGACATGAATTTCATGACATATAATCCACAATCATTGCTGAAAACATCAAAACAAACGAACGTATATGTAAGTATGTATAACTACTGATTTCGGAAGTGTATGACAGACTCTACTTACGGGTGACCGGCCGCCATTTGGTCAGGCACATTTGTTGGATAAATTATAGGCCAGGAGCAGATGTCCGGGATTTGAAAACCTTTCATCTTGGATTTCACCTGATTTTCTTGCATGATGACATATAGAAGTTTAATAACACGGCGATGTTGGTCTGCTCTCCCATGTAGGTTGCTAAGCTTGTTGTTAATTGTGTCCAATATGAACACTTCGGATGACCTGAATGAGAGAACTTGTAATGTCCAATGTGTTTCGGATATGCAAACCGAAATATATATCTGCAATCATCATAACAAGTTATATGGCAGACAGAATTACAACTCTAATGTATAATTACAAACAACATTTAGTAATATTCAGTATAAAGATCTTTGATGGAATGATTACCCATTCAACTTCATTATTCCTCCCGATGTGTGCCCTATAATGTGAATATAGGTTTGCCGCATCTGATTTTGAAATGTTGGGCATGTTGTAACCACTGTATTGGTTGGCTGCCAGATTCTATTGCAGAACAAATCATTGGACAGAAGATTCTTTAAAACAGTGCAAATGCAGATGTGCCTTAGGATAAGACAAACTAACCCCTAACCAACTCGTGAGATACCAATATTTCTTCTTTGCAGGATCCACATCTCTCTGGAGCATCATCGCGTGGAACTCGATGATCTGTGTCGGCAATTGCAACTTGTCATAACGTGCATCCCGCAAAATATGTTCAGTGATGTATAAGTAATTCTTACATCACTGTCTATCCAAGCATTTGGTTTGAGTGTCAGTATGGATGATCGATTGACATGGACAAAGTCCGTGGTACACAAACATTCACTGCATTCAAACAGGAAATAAAAGTTGGTAGCTTACAAAGAAAACTAAAATAATAATCCAATACATGAAGCCCAAAGTGAATGAAACAAACCTATGATCCCTGCCCTCATTCCATGCATACTCTAAGATATTCCATTGAGCTGGCGTAAAAGTTTTCACCTCACTCACGGGCATATCCGTTGGAATGATCTTTTGAATTGCCTAAAAAGGAAAAATTACAACAACATATCAAAGCTGCTGACTTCACGCTCTTGCCCCGGTTACATGTTTCCATTCATAGGTAATCCGTTGTTATACCTCAGGTACTGCTGTGCCTTTGCGTTTCCTTGTTCGCGTTAGTGGTTTTGGTGGCACGAATGGTGAGCTCTTGAAAGCTGAGGGCTTCCTCTCCGCCGTACGACGTGTAAGTCTTCTGTTGAAGACATTTGTGGTAGATGAACCACTTTCCTGTAACCAATGACCACATAAAATAGGAGCTTAGATAGGTATCCCATATTCTTGATCAT
The DNA here is from genome assembly GCA_029817715.1 of Melastoma dodecandrum. NCBI lineage: Eukaryota > Viridiplantae > Streptophyta > Magnoliopsida > Myrtales > Melastomataceae > Melastoma > Melastoma dodecandrum. The sequence continues at coordinate 158,869 of JARUPY010000556.1, read as the reverse complement.
AAATGCTATCCAAATGTGACAACATTACTTACCTTTACAACCACAACAGATTCTTCTCCTGCTATGTTACAAACTTCATCTTAAACCAACACTGGCCCAGGCAGCGTATCTGGATCTCCAATCTCGTCGTTCGCTTTGTCATCTTCACTTACTTCTCCTTCTCCTATCTTCTCTTTGGCTTTGGGTGCAGTGCCAAGATTTTCATCTGTCGATACATCTCCTGTTTCTTCAGGTTTCATCTTTGGCCTAAAGTAGAACTTCACCTCTTCCTCGGATTTTGTCATTTCAAAGTCAGATGTACACTCAGGAACGTTTAAATTACCCTTGCCCATCATTGCGCCCAACTTGTTCAGTGTCCGCGCGAGTCGTAACTCACGAATATCTGAGTTATCGTCACTACCCTCCGGAATGGCTGTCCTACCTGAGAAGGTTGGAAGGGCACCAAGCTTCTTTCGGATACCATCGTCGATCCCACCTCACAGACCTGTATAACCTCCCTCGGCTTCTCTAAACCCCGAGCAGTAGGTGGCGAGGCAGTTTCTTCGACAGGTGATGGCTCATTTGATTGATCAACACCTATCTCCCCGACATCACAATTCACTGGATCATCTACATCATCACCTCCCCCTTCGCCATCTTGCACATTTTCACTAGATGCAGGACTCAGCCTCTTTTCAGGGTGGGGTTGACTCTTTGGAATATCAAAATCAGGTCTGATTCTTCGCAATTCGGTAAGAATCAGACCTAATCTCCGTAGTATGTCGATGTTACTGCCTTGCAGGACTCTAACAGCGAATTCCAAACTCTGTTTACAGTAAATGTCTATCTTACACCAATGTAAAAGGGAAAATCATTGACATTTAAATTGTACATCGCGATGACTTTCAACTTACCTTCAACCGCCGCATTACAGCAATCATAGTCTCCGAGTCGTGGACCAAGTCGGCTTCTTCATCTGCCACATTCGGCAATTCGTTCGCATCCTGTTAAGTGCATTAACATCAGTATACCACGGAACGAATACAACTATACAAAACAATTCATGTATTGTGCCTCGAAATGTAAAAATAATTGGACTAAGAACTTACAATATATGTTGCTTCAACATTACAACCTTTGAAAACGCATTTCAGCCGATCGTCGTCCCAATCTTGACAAAGTGGCAATGACCTGTTCTTCTTTCCTAACATATCGGCAGCCTTGGACACTTTACTAGCATAGAATAACTGCATTATACACAACATGAACGCTTGCTGGTTAAAAGAACAACGAATGATGATGAGTTCATTAACATCAGTGGGCAGAATATATTAACAAAGTCGTATCATACAAATGCTCACCACAAGTATCTGCACGCAACCCCCGATGTATCTTGCTTCATTCTGCTGATATGTCTTAACTTGGGCACACAAGTTATCAAGAACATGAGTTGCCCAATCAAATTTGCAGATTGCATTCACATCGCGGGTTGCAAGCAAGTACTCCTCGTGGATATCGAAGCTCGTTGTTGGGCACAAATAGCAACCTGTGATGAAAATGACTACCTCTACTCTCCACAACTCGCCCGGAGCAGTTCTTGATAGCAGACTACTCTCAACAGATTCCAGAGAAATTTTACCTCGTCTTAGGTGTCCCTTTAGCTCTTCTCGTACGGTTTCCATGTGACCGCTAAATGGGACACCAACCTTTGTAGATGGTATGCCAATTAGGTCATGTACATCAGTAGAGAGCAGGGGTTGTTTCACACCATCGATCACCATAACCCTCTAATGTGGATCGAACAGCTTCAAACACAACTTCACTGCGCTGTGATTCACCTGTCTACTTGCCAGACGAAGAAGACCATCAAAACCTAACTCTTTTAACACTGACCTCCTCTCCTCATCGAATGTGTCCAGGACCGACATTAACTTCTTTGGACTACATCGAGTATACAGGTAATCCTGTAATAGTAGAACCACAGAATGCAGACTAACACCATTACAATTAATGACAGGCAAAATCAAGAAAACAGGGACAGGGAACACTAACTTACCAGACCAACACGTACTCTTCTAGCCTTTTTTTTTCGAACTCTCAGGAGTGTTTGCATTTCCAGCGGCCAATTCAGCATCTCCTTCAATCTCTGCCGTAACAGAATGGAAGCGGATTTCAACAGACCACAAATCAAGAAATCCTAACATACCAACACCTTAACACAATGAAACCACAATCTTCAACCATTTACAGAAACTAAATTCCTAATAATCACTCTCCAATCGCAAACGGAAAGAGACGGGTCGACGGTGATGATTAGGGTTTCGGGATACACGTCAATACGGAGACGACAAACACAATGCGCTCTCACCTAACGCCATCACTTTTGCCGGACAGCACGTAAAATGTGTAATCGCAAGTATTACGGTCGAAGGGTCCGGTGGGAACGGACGATCGGAGGGAGGACGACGCAAAGGGGGCGGGGAGGACGACGCAAAGAGGGGCGGGGAGGAATGTGCTCGGAGGGGACGGTCGGAGGGGACGCCGAGAGAATGCGGTCGGAGGGGAGGCACGCACGGGGAGGACGACAGATGCCAACGCCGCCCGCCAACGCAAAACAATGGATTAGTACCTAGGTTAGTAAAACCTTTAGTAAAAACGAACGGGGGCATTTACGTAATTTCACATCGGCCAAAGGTTACTAATTAGGTTCGGAGTTCACTGTTACGTTTAGTAAACTAAACTATTTAGTAAACGTTTAGTAAACTAAACTATTTAGTAACGTGTTACTAAACCTAGCGGACATTTACTAACAATTTTACTAAATTTGAACAGTAATTTACTAAATCTTAACCAAATGTTAGTAAATGATTACTAAAACTTTCGCACTTTTACAAATACAATTACTAATTTTTTACTATACATTGACAGTGACTTTTTAGACAAATTGTTAGTAATCGGATACTAACGGGGTTAGTAAAATTCATTACAAATTTACTAACCCCGTTAGTATCCGGTTACTAACGTTACTAACCTCGTTAGTATTCGATTACTAACGTTACTAACCCCGTTAGTATCGGATTACTAACGGTACTAACCCCGTTAGTATCCGATTACTAACGTTACTAACCCCGTTAGTATTTGATTACTAACAATTTTAGTATAAACGTTAGTAATCCGACACTAACGGGGTTAGTAACGTTAGTAATCGGATACTAACGGGGTTAGTATCGTTAGTAATCGGATACTAACGGGGTTAGTATCGTTAGTAATCGGATACTAACGGGATTAGTAAATTATTAATGAAATTTACTAACCCCGTTAGTATCCGATTACTAACGATACTAACCCCGTTAGTATCCGATTACTAACGTTACTAACCCTGTTAGTACCGGATTACGAACGTTACTAACCCCGTTAGTATTCGATTACTAACGTTTTTACTAAAAAATCGGTCTTCATTCGTAAAATCGTTAGTAATCGGATACTAACGGGGTTAGTAAATTACTAATGAAATTTACTAACCCCGTTAGTATCCGATTACTAACGATGCTAACCCCGTTAGTATCCGATTACTAACGTTACTAACCCCGTTAGTACCGGATTACGAACGTTACTAACCCCGTTAGTATTCGATTACTAACGTTTTTACTAAAAAATCGGTCTTCATTCGTAAAATCGTTAGTAATCGGATACTAACGGGGTTAGTAACTTTCGTAATCCGGTACTAACGAGGTTAGTAACGTTAGTAATCGGATACTATCGGGGTTAGTAACGTTAGTAATCGGATACTAACGGGGTTAGTAAATTTCTGAAATTTACTAACGATTTTACTAAAAAAATGTCACTGTTTAGTAAAATTTACTAAAAAATTTAGTAAATTTTACTAACCGAATGATGAAATTTAGTAAACTACGTAACGTCACGTGCACGTAACGTTAGCCGCTTCTCCCTGAATTCTCTATTGAACACTAATTTTTTTTACTTTAATAAAAAGCTTTCAGCCGACCTATTTCGCAAACTAATTTGAAAAGAAACGTTATCCCTGTACAAAATGCAATTCAGGGGGGATTCTGCATCACACGATTTTGTCTATTTTATTAACCTTTTTCTTTTAATATATTTAGTCACTGGTTGCTGTAAGAAAAGTCATTGGGGCAAACTGAGCGGATCCTTCCAGAAAGCCCCGGGACTTCCCAGACTTTGGCTTGGGAGTATGTGCTTTATCCACCCAAGTTTAGTTATTAACATGGTCATGGGATATCTCCCGACACTGACAAAAGTTGGGAGATGTGGCTTAACCCAAAAATAAGCCAATATGATAAGCTGACGTGAGCTGCTGTAATAAGTTGTCGCGATACTGTTTACACATACGAAAGAATATTGGGATCGATCGATAAGATTTTGACTCTAAATCGATAAGAAATCGAGAATAATTTTGATTGAAAAGTGTAATTTTGGGTTCGATGGTGTATACTCCTCAATTGAGCACTGTTTGGAAAAGATCTTTGATTGGAAAATGCAAATACAAGGATATTAAACAGTTATTTAATATTATTAATCGCAAAACTTTGATTAGTCGGAGAGAAAGACAAGACAAGAAAAAAACATTTAAGAGAGAAAAGAACAGACCTCCCACAGTTTTAGGAATATCGAGAAGTCAGATAACCGAGAAGATGTAAAATCGAGAAGCCCCAAACACCAATTCGAGAGCGGTTTTCGAAATCCACAACCTTTATGCACGATTTCTGACAGTCCCCTCTCGAGTTGATCTCTTTCAGCTAAGGTTTTCGTACACTTTAGCAGGTTGTTCTTAAATTTAATTAAAAACAAAGCAGGACTTTCTTTATGTAATTGTTTCATTCTCATAATCTCTACTAAAGAGGTTATTGAATCTAGTTTATCAATTGCCTTGAGGAACTGGGTCTGATCTCGACCCAATTTAAGATGAAATTCGGTAAAAGTCTCGACTACCAGCCAAATGCGTCCTCAGTTAGAGAATTAGGAATTAGCTTGAGCTTAACATATCATTGTTTGACATTTCCCTCATCTGATGAGTAAATTTAGCTATATGTTCTACAGGAGTCGTTTTATCTTCTCCCGAGAACAAGGTAAAGCGGGGAATCTTATATCATCGAGGTATCTCTATCCCTCGTTCTATATAATCAGGAATTGGACTCCTATACAGACACACATCTTCAGTCCTTGTACTCAGGTTTATAATAGAAACTCTAAGTTTCCCTTCGTCGACTTAGGGGTGAATAAGCTGGGTATACATTATAGTTCGAGATCTACGAATGTAGGGTTTACATTCTTGTTAGGCTCAGGCATCGAACTTTTTGAACTACCTACACCAACTCTGAACGCTCCATTGGAATTCCCGGGATATGACTCAACACGCTCATTACAAAGACTCCCATTAACCTTCTGCTTTCCAGCAGTCCTAGCATCTCCCATGAATGATTTGTCTCCTGAGGATTCACTCTTTTTCTCAAATTTATCACCCCTAAGTAGGCTTATCATATCTATAAGTTCTTGATGTTTTTCATCTATTCGTATTCTCAATTCCCTATGACCCTCTACTAATTCCAATTTCAGTTCTCTCATAACATTGCCAAACTCTTGCTTGGTTATGAAGTCAGTAGGAGAAAAAGCAAGCCAAGGATTGTTTGGAGGCCCTATGAGCACGTCCTGGTGACCCTCAGTCTGGTTTTCATTAAGTTCCCCTATTTTATTAGGGTCAATTCCTACAGAATTTTTCCCGATTTCAGCACGAGACATCTTCTCAAGAAGCTTTGTGAATTCTTAGTAATTCGACTCCCATTGTGATTGCAAAAAACGTGTTGCGCAGAATTGCGTTCCCCGCAACACGTATCGAATTTTACAGTGATTTGTGATCGTCGTAAAGTAAAAGAAAGTAAATTAAAGCAAAGAATGAATACTTGAATTGATAAAACAATGCTGGATTACAAAGTTCAAGATTCTACACCACTTCCAGACATGACATGAATGAAAATACAACAAAAGTGACTTGAAAACGACGACAGTGTGCTCCAAACGAACGACGACGGACGAACGGCGGCTACGGCAGATCCCTTTAGTGGAATCTACCTTGGTGGATCGGTGGTCGGATATAATGAAGTGACAGTGATTTCAGGACACTTTCAGGACGCTATGGGGAGAGCAGAGGCTGTAGACCAACTTAGACAAATTCTGGGTTTGTGTGGTTGATTGTGTGCTTCTCATTATTCTTTCTGCCTTTTATGTTCCTAAAATCTTGCCGTTGCGGTTATTCAATTAGAATACTATTTTCCTAAATCGTGTGCACGATCAGATCTCTATGAGCCATGCACATAGTGTGTCAGACGGCCTTTCTAGACTTGCCACGTATCATTCTATTGTCGTAGTCAGATGTGGTTTAAAGCAAGCTCGAATCGTGTGCACGATCAGATCTCTATTTTGTAGGAGTCATGCACATAGTGTGTCAGACGGCCTTTCTAGACTTGCCACGTGTCATGTTCTATTGTCGTATTCAGATGTGGTTTAAAGCAAGCTCGAATGAGACATTACGGGTTCTCGAACAATGATCGGTTGCTCAGGTCTTGAGCTATATCAAGCCGTTTGTAGCTTACTCAAGAAGCGCTTCTCGAGTGAAAGTTAATCTTAAGCCCACACCCGGGAGACATTCTTCGAGTAATGTTCCTACGGAGTTGTATATATTCGACCCATTAAAAATGAAACCAAAATTCATTTGTAAACGTAATCACAAAGAAATGGGTCTGCTTTCCAACAGCTATTTGACCGCCCCTCCCCCTCCCCACGTAGGTTAATGATGTTAATAAGATCAAGGGGTGGTTGTAGTCCTCGTGATTGATTTTTGGTTGTTAATTTTTTGTGGGGATGGTGGTGGGGATGTAAGGGTGGACAAGGAAAGCTTGAAGACTGGGGATCACATCTACTCCTGGAGGACTGCCTACAACTATGCCCACCACGGTTCCACCTTCAATCCCCCTCTCCTCGCTTGCTTATTTTGTTAATTGGTTAGGATTCATTTGGTGATCGGGAAATGTTTGATCATTTGCCCTTTTTAGGATACGGGTTGGGTTGGGTTATATGTTATGATCAGATTGTTTTGTTTGTGTGTGTGTGGGTTTTCTGGGCTGAATGATTCTTCTGTGCTCATTAGACATTTGGGATCCAGGCATCTTCATTGGAAATGACCATGTGGTCCACTTTACTCGCCGCGGACAGGAAGTCGGGACCGGGACTGTCCTCAACCTCCTCCTCGTGAGTTCCGGGCCGACCCGATCGAGAGGCCCTTGCCCAACCTGCACTTCGCCCGAGCAGGGTCATGGTGTTGTTCTGTCCTGCCTGGACTGTTTCCTCTTCGGCAGTGTGCTTTATTGGTTTGAGTACTCCGTGACCCCAGCGCACTTCCTTGCCAAGGCACGAGGAGGGACTTGCACCCTCAGTCTCTGACAGTGACAGTCTCATAGTCCACAGAGCAATGTACCTGCTTGAGAACAGTTTCGGGTGCTACAACGTGTTCAAGAACAACTGTGAGGACTTTGCAATCTACTGCAAGACAGGTCTGTTGGTTCTGGACCAAAGGGGAAGGATCGGACAGGGCGGGCAGGCTGTCTCTATCGTGGGCGGCCCCCTTGCAGCGTTAATGTCCATGCCGTTCCGCCTGGTGACGACTAACGTGTATGGGATGGCGGCCACGGCCATAGGGTGTACTGTGCCAGCAGGTTCCCGGCGTATATAGGGAGCTGGTTGAGGAAGGACGTGGTCCAGGTCCAGGTGGAGGACCTGACGAGGAGGCTGGCGACCGGCCTGCTCACAGTGATGGAGCCCCTCGAGGCTCCAGCACTTGCTCAGTCATAAGCAACTCAGAGGTGTGTCCGATCTAACCGGAAGGAACCTTACTCTCAAGTCCCTTTCATTTGGAACATTAACCTTTAACCATCCGAACCCTAAGATTTCCTGTTCCGTTCCTTGTGAGTCGGACGGACGAAGGAAGCGGAAACAGATTGAGTTGCTCGTGTGCAATGTTTCCTGCATCTACATCAACCTGAACCATATGGATGATGGTAATGAATCAATTGTAAGGCCTGCTGCAAAACTTTGCTGATTCTGGCGTGGTGGTGCTGATCTTGGGCCACGCCACATTTAAAAAAGTGATTTTAGTTACATTTGGTTAATATTTATTATTGGCCCTTGATTTCCAATATGAGTTTTACGAAAACGTGTTATGAATTAAGAAACTGATTTATAGATAATTAAATCGTATCGCTATAAATGCATTTATTACTTAATGCATGTGACTCTCGTTTATTTATATTGGATATATCAGTAATTTATATTGATATTTGTTTTTCTTATAAACAAAGGGTTTTGTGAATTCCCGAATCACTGTTACATCAAAGTTTTCTACCACTCTTGTAATGTCTTTAATACTCTCCCAACTTTGTTTCACCAAAAAAAAAAAAATTAAATTTTATTTGTTTCACTATTGATAAAAAATCTCATAAAATGTGTTATCCAATCAAAAGCCAGATGAGGGATTTCACACCAAATTCTCATAATAATAATAATATCTTGACTTTATTTTAATTTTAATTTCTTTTATGTTTTGGTGATGGCCTAATTAATTTCTTTTATCAACCCTAACTGTTAACAAAGACTTATGTGGCGCACATGGGAGAGCAAGGTTTGATTGTTTTTGCAAACAAAGTTGTGGACGGTTTCAGTTTTAGAAATATAATTTATATCGTTCTCAAATCAAAATTTTAACTCATCACATTCATTTTTTTTAAGTCGCGGTTTAAATTTCAATAACATCTTTTTAACTATTTCTCGTCATTTCTCTCGATGGACGAATCTTAATCCCCACACCCACATCTTAGCAACTCAAAATCAACTCAAAATCAGAATATTGTCTTTCCAATTAAAGATTTGAAATAATATAAGGGAGGTTCAGCTTAATTGCTGTGATTTTATCATATTTATTATAAATTATATTATCTTAATAAGATAATTACGTGTGGGGATCAAATGGCTAAGTTTGGAGATATTTGGAAATAGAATATCTAATTATAGCAACATATTCCATCCTATCTCAAACTCTACGGCCGTTAAGAAATATTGTTATTCCTGATTCATCCTTGCTAATGATTGAAATAATGATAATATATCATTATGATGGTGATTAGATCAAATCACACGAATTAGGAAACTTGATAAAGAGTCCTTTCCTTCTTGGATGTTGTGACCGTTAAGCAGCTGTACGCTGATCCTGATTACAGCACGCTGATCCTGATTACAGCATGCTCAAAGCTGGTTTTGGGTAAACAAATTATCTTATTCATCCCTATTAAGACTAGATGACATTCATACACTCAACAACGAATCTGTGTTGTCTGTGTGGTTGTCCAAAGCATGTGTGATCTGTGTGAAGCTTTGAGGAGCTGTGTGAGCTGTGTGATCGGCGGAGAACGGAAGATGCTAAGTGATCGCCTGGTTCTTACCTCTCACAATTTGCGTGAGGGAGTGCCAAGGGCTGTGTGCCAACTTGGTGGTCGTGAGAGAGACTGTATCATTGGTGTGTTCAACAAGCGGTTGGCGAATCGTCGAAGGGAAGCTACGTGACCTGTTGTAATTGCAGTAACCAGTTGCTGACCCATCAGCAAGAAGCCGTTCTTGTCGTGTCTTTTCGTAGGGAAGTCACAAACCTACGGAGTTTGAGCAGTTTGCGTGCCAGAAGTCTCGTGCCTGTAGGGTAGTCAGGAGTTGGGAACGCCGCCAGAGTGGAAAGAGGTCCTCCCAAGCACAGGGGTGCTGTGCAGAAGTCTCGACCTCCTGATATAGAGGGACAATAGAGCATGTTGCGTGGAAGCCGTCGGAGCTGAAAATTCTACTCTAAGCACTGGGTGTGCAGTGTAGTGAGTCACGGCTGTGGTAACCGTGCATGTCCAAACTGAGTGTAGGACGGATACCGCGACTTCGCTCTGTGAGAAGTCAGGTTCTGCTGTGTGAGGAACCAATCCATGTCTTATGTCTTTTGTTCTCTGACTCTTTGTGGTTGTCTTTTGAGTGCTTACAGGCTCGTCTTGAGAAGAGACAAAAGCTGTGTGGAAATCCTCTGCTGAGCTATTAAGTGTTGAAGCATTCCTCTACTGTGAACCAGAAACGGGCTGCTCTTTGAGAAGTCGTTTTGTCACTGTAAGGAATTATTTGTGAGTATTTATACTCTAACACGACATTGTCTTTGTGCTTTGATAGACAGGCTTACGCCTAAGTGACAACGTGCTGTGTGGAAATCCTTTGAGCAATCAACTGTTGAGAGTGAGCATCATTCTGCTGGAAACGAGAAGACGTCCACTGTGTGGGGAGCTGATTGTTGCCCAGGAGTGATCTCCTCTTGTAAAGGATTTTTGTTGGAAAAGGTTTTGATGATGAGCCAGACCTCTGTGCCACAGAAGGTCGAACATTCTTGGCTTTGATGATGAGCCTGACCCTCTGTACTACAGAAGGTCGAACATTCTATTCTACAGAAGCTTCTCTTGTTAAGGACTTCTTGTAAGAATTATTTTTGTAATTAAATGATTAGTTATCAATTATTTAATTACGAAATACACATTCTCTGGTTATGATAATTATCTGATCAGATTACCCTGATTTTATTTTCAAATAATCATATTGGAGATAATATTTCTTGTAGAAGGAAATGTATCTTCTATATATGGAAATGTTCTATTATTTGGTCTACAGGCTTCTGTAAGCTTACTTGATCAACATACGAACATTATTTGATTGCAAATCACCACCACCTGTCCAGATACACTCTCACGTGTGTTTTTATCAGGATGGAAATGACTTCAAGTCATTTGGAAACAAATCAACGATTGTTTCCACCTGTAGAAGGTTATCAAGCAGAACCTTCTGCGATACCTTCTGTGGTGCACTATTCATGGAAAATATGTCATGATCTTATTCGGATTTATTTTCTGAATGCTTGCACGTGTATATCATTCTGTTTATTATGTAAACTAACTTTTAATTTCTTATTTTGCAGATTAAGTTTTTATATTTTCCCTTTTGTATTTTACTCTTTGAATCTTGTGTATAAATAGCCACGCCCTCTCCCATTGTAAACAATCAGACAATTCTTTTCTCCCATCCCATTCTGTCCAGAGAGAGCGTGTGCTTGAGCTTGCTTTATTTCTTTCATTCGTTCGAGTTAGTCACACGAGGAGCACTAGCAACGGACGGCTGCATCGTTGGTGAAGCCTTCTGGGAGAGTGACTCGGGGGCTCGAGGGACTCGGTTGGAAGCTGCAGGATACGTTGTTGGAAGCGTGTGTACGTGGACAACGTGCAGCGGGCCGGAGAGAAGGGCTGAACCTCGGGAGCACAGAAGGTGAGGGACTGACTAGCTTCTGTTGTGTAGAACTCTGTGTGCAGGAACCTAGGACAGAGGCTGCCGTCTGCTTGCATGGGGTTTGCCACGTGCTTGCGCAGGGTCTGCTGCGTGCTTGCGTAGGGTATGCTACGTGCTTGTGTGGGGTACGCCACATAGTCGCTATCTCGAGGAGATCGTGCAGGTCGTGTGGAGCCGCCGGAGGGAAAATCCATCCTTGAACAGGGGTCGCTGTTCGCTTGCGTAGGGTCCGCTACGTGCTCGCGTGGGGTACGCCACGAAGTCGTTTTCCTTAAGAGGATTGCGCATTTGCTACCTAGTTAGTCACGTTAACGCGTGCAACCTTCTGTTGTACAGAATCTTCGGATCTGTATAACCTCCTGTAGTACAGAACCCTACGGGTCTGTGCATACATTTTCCTTGTCACTTTTACTACAGAACCTCACGGTCTGTTCAGTAGAAGGTCGACTACCCTTGGTACAGAATCTTTCAGATCTGTGCTTTTTCATCTAAGTCATTTTCCTATACAGAACCTTCTGTTGTGGATTGACATACTCGGTACAGAACCTTACGGTCTGTGCTATACCTTCTGTGATACAGAATCCTTGGATCTGTTCTATAGAAGGTTGACGTCTCTAGTACAGAATCACTTGATCTGTGCTATAGAAGGTTAACATATTCGACACAGAACCCTCTGCGTTGTGCCTATCCTCTTCGACACAGAACCCTCTGTGTTGTGCCTACCTTCTTCGACACAGAACCCTCTGTGTTGTGCCTACCATCTTCGACACAGAACCCTCTGTGTTGTGCCTACCGTCTTCGACACAGAACCCTCTGTGTTGTGCCTACCTTCTTCGACACAGAACCCTCTGGTCTGTGTTGTGTCTAAGTCTCTTCGACACAGAACCCTCTGGTCTGTGTTGTGCCTTACCCTCTACGATACAGAACCTTCTGGTCTGTATTGAGCCTAAGTTACTATAGTACAGAACCTTCGGGTTTGTGCTACATAACGAGCTTCTACGGTACATAACCTTCTGGTCTGTGTTCTGCCACTCAAGCCTCTATTGTACAGAACCTTTGGGTCTGATTTTAGTTGCTATCACTTGTGTAATTTGTACTGAGATACATTTGAGTGGAAACCATCCAAATATCTGGGTGAAGAGTGGACGTAAGCAATTTGCTGAACCACTATAAAAATCCTTGTGTCCATCAAACAAATTTGCGTACACAATCAAACGTTTTGTCTTACAGAAACTTACAGGCTCTGTTTAACAGAAGCTTTTCATTCCACTGCGGGGTAAAACGAAAAAGGGTTAAAATCCAATTTTGGAGATTAACACTAATTCACCCCCCCTCTTAGTGTAACAATTGGTATCAGAGCGGGTTCAACAGAGGCTTAACAGCTTGTTGTAGATCCTTGAAAAGCTCTTTCCAGCTACACACTCATCTCCACAGAAGCTCTTAGCTCTGTGACTGGTTCTATTCTGAAGAAGCCTACGCTCTATCAGAATCAACCCGCTACTGCACAGAAGCTTTAAGCTCTGTGAAAATCTACTTGGTTCTATTCTGTAGAAGCCTACGCTCTATCAGAATCAACCCGCTACTGCACAGAAGCTTTAAGCTCTGTGAAAATCAACTTGGTTCTATTCTGTAGAAGCTTACGCTCTATCAGAATTTAACCTCTGTTCCACAGAAGCACCTTGTTCTGTGAGAAACTATTTGTGTCTTCTCTGTAGAAGCTTTAGCTCTATCAGAAGCTACCTTCTATTCAACAGAAGCGTACGCTCTGTGAATATCACATTTGGCATTTTGTTTCTGTTCTGCAGAAGCTTGCTGCTCTGCGAGAATTCAACAACTGCCACCTGAAAGAAATTCTCAGTTCTGTCATATTGACACTCGTGCTCTATTTAACAGAGGCCTGATTGTTGACTTGACGACTGACTTCTACCCAACAGAAGCTTGCTTCTTTGTTGAGGTTCTATTCGTCAACGTTCTGTTCTATAGAAGCGTAATACTCTATACGAATCGAACATATGGCTGAAAACTATAATGTGCCTAAACCACATGTTGGGAATCCTCCCATTTTCGATGGTAAGAATTTTTCCTACTGGAAAATTCGTATGAGCGCATTTGTTGATGCAATTGACGAAGACTTATGGTCTTATATAGAAGATGGTCCTCCTTCTATACCAGAGAACCAACAATTTGATCGAGAAGGTCATCCTACACGGGAATACCTTAAGATCAGACGACTCACTAAAACGGCAAAGTATTTGATGTTCAATGCTATGTCAGAAGGTGAATTCGTCAAAGTTTCAACTTGCACTTCGGGCAAGGAAATCTGGGATAAACTTGTCACCATGTATATTGGGACAGACCAGATAAAAGAAACTAAGGTGAATTTTTTAATTCACCAATACGAAAACTTCACTATGAAGGCTGATGAATCTGTAGAACAAATGTTCCAGAGACTCAACCTTCTAGTTGATGCCCTAACTCATTTGGGCAAAACCTATCAAAATTCTGAACTAGTTCGAAAGGTTTTGCGTACTCTACCCAAATCATGGGAAGCCAAGAAAACGGCTATAGAGGAAGAAGCTAAAGACCTCTCTATTCTTCGACTAGATCAGTTGATGAGCTCCTTAATCTCGTATGAGATGGAAAGATCCTCTCAACCAGATATAAAGAGAGCACCTGTTGCTTTCAGAGCATCAGAAGAACCTACAGAAGGTTCGGATGATGAAGCAGAAGCTGATTCGGATGATGAACTCGCAATGATAGCTAAACGACTTTTGCGGTTCGCCTCCAAAAAGTGCTTCAATAAGAGAAGCCAAAAACACATGGATCCAAAGTTGGTCACATGCTTTGAATGCAAAAAGAAAGGACACTACAAAACGGAATGTCCTTTACTTAAAGAAAAGGAGAAACCTTTTCCTAAATACAAGTTCAAGAAAGCAATAGCTTCTTGGGCAGAACTTGATGATTCTGATGATGAGGAAGCACAAGTGTGCCTCACAACTCACACAGAAACTCAAAATGAACTTCATACCTGCTTTCAAACAGAAACTGTTGAAAGCGAATGGTATCTGGATAGTGGATGCTCCAGGCACATGACCGGAGACCCATCCAAATTTTCCCAACTGACTCTACAATGTGGAGGGTCGGTTAAATTCGGTGACAATAGCAAAGGCTCTGTCATCGGCAAAGGTACCATTGGAAGTTCTGACTCCATGGTCATCGATGAGGTTCTGTTGGTTACAGAACTCAAACATAATTTGCTGAGCATTAGCCAGCTTTGTGACAAAGGTTATAAAATAACTTTTGATCAAGATAAGTGTTCCGGAGTCCTAAACAATGAAGTTCGCTTCATTGGGACCCGTAAGAGGAATATCTATACCTTGACTCAGAATAGCTTCTGTACAACAGAAAGTTGCCTTCTGACAGTCAAAGATGAAAGCCTACTATGGCATAGAAGGTTGGGACACTCCAACTTCAAATTGTTATCCAAGCTTGTGAAAAAGGATTTGGTTAAGGGATTACCCAATATCCGTTTTGAGCATGACAGCTTCTGTGAAGCATGTTCTCTTGGAAAACAAACTAAGTCTTCATTCAAATCTAAGAATGAAGTTTCTACTTCTCAACCTCTTGAACTTCTACATATGGATCTATTCGGACCTACTAGAGTTCAGAGTGTCGGCGGTAGAAGGTACTGTCTAGTTGTGGTCGATGACTACTCTAGATACACGTGGGTTAAATTTCTAACTCACAAAAGCGATGCTTTTGAAACCTTCATTAAGCTAGCTAAGAAATTACAGAATGAAACTGGATCTTCTGTAAAGGCTATAAGAACGGATCATGGCACTGAGTTTGAAAACCATGACTTCGCTACTTTCTGTGACGAACAAGGTATCGATCACAATTTTTCTGCTCCTTATACTCCTCAACAGAATGGAGTAGCAGAACGGAAAAATAGAACTCTAATAGACATGGCTAGAACCATGATGTGTGAGAGCTCTGCTCCATAGAACCTATGGGCAGAAGCTGTTAATACAGCCTGCTACATATCAAACAGGGTTCTACTTAGACCCATACTTGAGAAAACTCCCTATCAACTATACAGGGGGAGAAAACCGAACATCTCCTATTTCTACTCCTTTGGAAGTCCTTGTTTTATCTTGAGACCTTCTAAGGACAATTTAGGAAAGTTCGAAGCTAAGACAGATGAGGGCATCTTTCTCGGATACTCTATGTCTAGCAAAGCTTATAGAGTTCTAAACAAAAGAACTTCTACTATAGAGGAGTCTATTAATGTAAAAATTAATGACCTTCCTACTATTATTACAAGAGATGTTATATCTCAAGAACCTACAGAAGATGCTGTAGAACCTCTACCCTCTACGAAAGAGAAGGGTGAACCTTCTGTTCATGAATCTAAAAATGATCTTGAACAAACAAATGATAATTATGAAGAACATTCTCATAATGATCAACAAAGTGATATTAGAGCACCTGCTCTTTATCAAAGACGTCATCCTATAGACCAAGTTATAGGAGATCTTAACAGAGGCATACAGACTAGAAGTTCTGTAAATGCCTTCTATGAACACTCGGCTTTTCTATCACAGAAAGAGCCAGAGAATATTGATGAAGCTCTCAACGATCCAGATTGGATACTTGCTATGCAAGAGGAGCTTGAACAATTTGAACGGAGCAAAGTGTGGTCACTTGTTCCTAAACCTGGTAACCGTTCCATCATTGGGACTAAATGGGTTTTCAGGAACAAACTAAATGAGTCAGGCATTGTTGTGAGGAACAAGGCTCGGCTCGTTGCAAAAGGGTACTCTCAACGAGAGGGTATCGACTTTGATGAGACGTTTGCTCCTGTAGCTCGTCTAGAGGCAATACGAATGTTATTAGCCTATGCTTGCTTTAACAACTTTAAGTTGTATCAAATGGACGTAAAAAGTGCATTCCTCAATGGAGAAATCAAGGAAGAGGTCTACGTAAGTCAACCTCCTGGTTTCGAGGATCTGCAACACAGAGACTACGTCTATAAACTCTCCAAAGCTCTATATGGCCTTAAACAGGCTCCCAGAGCATGGTATGAGAAACGTAGCTCCTTCCTTGTCGAAAAGGGATACAATAGAGGAAGAGTAGATACTACTCTCTTTCTCAAACACAGAAGCAATCATCTCATTGTTGTCCAGATCTATGTCGATGACATTATCTTTGGATCAACTGATGAAACGCTCTGTGCAGAATTCTCCAAACTCATGACAAGCAAGTTTGAGATGAGTATGATGGGAGAACTCACGTTCTTCCTTGGTTTACAAATTCAGCAATCTGCAGAAGGTACTTTCTTACATCAAGAAAAGTACACTAAGCAGCTTCTGAAGAAATTCGGCCTAGAAGGCACGAAACCTTTGTCTACTCCAATGGGCACAAACACTCAATTGGACAAAGACGAAAACGGTAAAGAAGTGGATAGTAAGCTCTACAGAAGCATGATAGGTTCTCTTCTGTATCTTACAGCTTCTAGACCTGACATACTGTTTAGTGTATGTCTCTGTGCTAGATTTCAATCAGCACCTAAAGAATCTCACATGACTGCGGTCAAGAGGATCTTTAGATATCTACAGGGTTCTGTAAACCTTGGCATCTGGTATTCTAAGAAATCAAACTTTGATCTCACTGGATACTCCGATGCAGACTTCGCAGGAAGTAAGGTGGACAGAAAGAGTACAAGTGGTACTTGTCAGCTCATGGGAAACATGTTGATTTCATGGTTTTCCAAGAAGCAGACTTATGTTGCCCTCTCCACTGCGGAAGCTGAGTATATAGCAGCCGCAAGCTGCTGTGCACAACTCCTGTGGATGAAACAACAACTTGAGGACTATGGTCACTCATTTACAAAGATACCGATCAAATGTGATAATACTAGTGCTATTAGCCTAGCTAAGAATCCAGTATATCACTCGAGATCGAAGCATATCGAACTCAGACATCACTTGCTGAGAGATAATGTACAACAGGGTTCTATTAATGTAGAATACATTAACACTGAACACCAATTGGCTGATATCTTTACTAAACCTCTGGATAAAGAAAAATTTTTCTTTTTCAGAAGCAAGTTAGGAATATGCCATCCTATATAATGTCTTTCATAAGACAACGAAAAGTTAAGTAAGTACTTCAGAAACTTACTACAGAAGGTACATACTTGTACACTTCATACAGAAGGAATAATCCTCTGTTTCTATACTATAGAAGGTACAACGTCGTACACTTCACTATAGAAGGTCGTATATTTAGCTTTCTACACAATAGAAGGTTAAATTCCACCATCTATCATATAGAAGGTACACCTTTGTACACTTCAAACAACCGAAGGTATAATCCTTCGTTTCATCTTTATAGAAGGTAGAATTATCCACCCTCTATTAAACAGAAGGTACAATTGTTTGTACACTTCATTACAGAGAGTTGATTAAACTTTCTACCTTATAGAAGGTCTTACGAAATGCTTACCTAAACTTTAATTTAGGTAACTTTCAAACTAAATCTGGAGATATAATATATCATCCAATAAAAGATTTTGATGAATAAAATATTTATTCTGATCGAAATTTTCTTTGTTAGGAATATTAAAATCCTAATAAATTATACTTGGATACAAATATCCATTATATTTAGCTCTTCGGTGTGGAAGAAGCTTTAACAGAAGGTGACGATGTCTTTCTTGCCTTGAAAAGCCATTCGCCTCACACAATCGAATCAAGGAAATAAAATTTCCTTTCCCCCGTGCTTCTGATGCATGTCAGTTTGACATGACATCTCAAATAGATCACTTGAGCGGGAAAATTATTTTATTCCCATAAACCGCCTTTTTGTGTCAACTTAAAAACCCACAACCGTCACCCTTCTTCTTCACCACCTTCAGATCATCGCATCCCCTTTCTTTTTGTCCTAAAACTCCCAGACCTTCGTTCTTCATCATCCATGGCACCCAAGGCAAAATCCTTGAGGAAAAAGGCTAAGGCCGGAAGAAAGAAGGCTCGCGCCTCTGGATCGGAGAAGCCTGCATCATCTGCGAGCAGGACTCCATCCCCTTCCTCGCCGGAGAAACCCATCTCTCCTGCGAAGGAACAGACCATTCCTGCTGTTGTCGAGACCCACGATGACATGCAACCACTCTCCAAGGACAAGGGACTTGAAAAAGCCCAAATCCAAGTGGAAGAGAAAGCACATGAGGGATCCCTGGTCGCTGCGACAAAGGAACTCCCTGACCCTGAACCCTCTGCCAAGGGTTCTACTGCGGCTGATGACATTGATGCATCAAAGGTCGCCACTCCTGAGGAGAATGCTGAGTCTGATAAGGAGGTGGAAGTGCCCCTTGTCGATGACGCACCAGAGGAACCAGATGAGGAAGCTCCTGCTCCTGTCATCTCTGTCTCCCCTGACCTCAAGCAGAAAGGCGTTGCCTCTGCTGCACAGAAGGCTACCCAGAAGCCTGCAGCACCCTCTGGAACAAAGCTTCTCCATGATGCCATCAAGTCAGGAGGTGTATCCTCACGGACTAGGCTGAAACGGAAAGAGCCTGAGACTGTCAGCACCTCTCTTGTCAAAGCGGCTGCAAAGAAAACCAAGTCCCCGGAGAAATCTGTGGACACCTTCACTGAGGGGCTGGATACCTTCATATTTCCGGTAAACCCTCTAGTCTCTAGAAAGGAGATAGAAACTGTGCTTGCCGATACCAAATTGCCCAAATGTGATGCTGCTGATCGACAGTTCGCTGCCTTCAAGCGCATTGATTTTAATTGGTTTAAGGCAAATGATCTTGACATTGCTCCATTGCTTGAGAAAGTTGGTTTGAAAAACTTCTGTGAGACATATGCAGAGGTGGCCGTTTCTCGCCTGAGAGAGTTCTATGGTAACATTACGTTCCATGAACAAGGACCTCATGTCAAGTTCATCAAAACAGTGATTGAAGGGGTTCCGCTTGTCTTCTCTGCACATGATGTTAACCAATTGTTTGGCTGTGAGGAATATGACCCACTGTCAGATCTTGGAAAGGAGGAATCCTACAGCATCATCATGGGGGAAAGAGTCCTGTCGGACAATTACCTGGAGTGCACAGAGCTAGAAGTCAAGACCCGTGTCTTGCATCGAGTTGTGCTATTCTGCCTCTTACCAAGGACCGGGAGCATCGACACCATCACCTCAATTGATGCGTCACTGATGGCCCACATCATGAAGGGAATCCCTTTCAACCTTGGTTTGCTGGTGTTCTCGCACATGAAACGTTGCTGCAATACCACAGGAAAGGCTCTGCCTTATGGCCAGGTAATTGCCGGCCTTCTTAAGCTTGCCCGTGTTTCTACTGATGCATCTACTTTTCAAGAGAAATGGAAGGTTGGTACCTTTGGGCACCAGATCATAGCTAGCATGCATTATGTAAGGAAGGGCTCCTCCTGGACTCTCAAATTGAAGTCACAGGACACCACTGAGGATGATGAGGATAAGCCCCTGTCTGTCAGAATGTCCAGAAAGGCTGTTGCTGCACCTTCTGCTTCTGCCTCTGCAGTTAAGGCTCCTTCAGCACAGAGACCTCCCAAGTCCTTTTTTGAGATGACCATCCTCCTAGAACAAATTGCTCTCCTCAAGGACCTCCAGCAGAAAGATGTGGCCAATGAGGAAGATATGCGCATCCTACGCGAAATGGTAGTGAACCTGACTCGCGAGCTGGAACGCCAAGCAAAGGTTATCCGTGATAATCTTGATGCAGTCCCTTCTGAGGAGGAAGAGGAAAACTGAACTCTCTTGATGTTCTCTCTTTTATGCATTTCTAGCTAGACCAAAAACTGATTTCTGTGGTCTTCTAGATTGTAATAAGTGCCAATTTGTTGGACACAACTCCTCTGCATGAATGGTATTTGAAGTTTCTGTCACACCTTCTGCACCACATTCTGCATGATGGTTTTTGAACTCTCTGTTCTACCCTCTGCAAGAATTAAAATTACCCTCTGCACGTTGGTTATGAACACTATGTCATACCTTCTGCAAGAAATTTACTCTTCTTTTTCAACCTACATTCATCTTCTTTTTGATGTGACAAAAAGGGGGAGAAAATTGTGTTGAGGGGGAGTACCTAGCTCTGTATTGGTTATAGAAAAATCCTTGATTTTCTATAACTTTATGGGTCGTAGAAGGCTATACCATCTATGTTATAGAAGCTTGTGAGACTGATACAGCTCATATCGCAACTTTCTGTAGGGAATGCGATTCGTGATCTTTTTAAAGTCACTATTGCTGGGAGTGCAGAAATGAAATACCATCATTTTTGTCGGGCTATATACAGAAGCTCCACGCTCTGTATTAATCACAGAAGCCTTTGTGCTCTGTACAACCTTCTTCATAACAGAAGCTTCTATGCTCTGTTTTACAGAAACCTTATGGTTCTGTACAAACGCGAGACTCTTACTCTCATCTATTTAGGGGGAGTTCTTGCAAACATATTTCCCTCAATGATGAATGTTTTGTCATCATCAAAAAGGGGGAGATTGTTGGAAAAGGTTTTGATGATGAGCCAGACCTCTGTGCTACAGAAGGTCGAACATTCTTGGCTTTGATGATGAGCCTGACCCTCTGTACTACAGAAGGTCGAACATTCTATTCTACAGAAGCTTCTCTTGTTAAGGACTTCTTGTAAGAATTATTTTTGTAATTAAATGATTAGTTATCAATTATTTAATTACGAAATACACATTCTCTGGTTATGATAATTATCTGATCAGATTACCCTGATTTTATTTTTAAATAATCATATTGGAGATAATATTTCTTGTAGAAGGAAATGTATCTTCTATATATGGAAATGTTCTATTATTTGGTCTACAGGCTTCTGTAAGCTTACTTGATCAACATACGAACATTATTTGATTGCAAATCACCACCACCTGTCCAGATACACTCTCACGTGTGTTTTTATCAGGATGGAATTGACTTCAAGTCATTTGGAAACAAATCAACGATTGTTTCCACCTGTAGAAGGTTATCAAGCAGAACCTTCTGCGATACCTTCTGTGGTGCACTATTCATGGAAAATATGTCATGATCTTATTCTGATTTATTTTCTGAATGCTTGCACGTGTATATCATTCTGTTTATTATGTAAACTAACTTTTAAGTTCTTATTTTGCAAATTAAGTTTTTATATTTTCCCTTTTGTATTTTACTCTTTGAATCTTGTGTATAAATAGCCACGCCCTCTCCCATTGTAAACTATCAGACAATTCTTTTCTCCCATCCCATTCTGTCCAGAGAGAGCGTGTGCTTGAGCTTGCTTTAGTTCTTTCATTCGTTCGAGTTAGTCACACGAGGAGCACTAGCGACGGACGGCTGCATCGTTGGTGAAGCCTTCTGGGAGAGTGACTCGGGGGCTCGAGGGACTCGGCTGGAAGCTGCAGGATACGTTGTTGGAAGCGTGTGTACGTGGGCAACGTGCAGCGGGCCGGAGAGAAGGGCTGAACCTCGGGAGCACAGAAGGTGAGGGACTGACCAGCTTCTGTTGTGTAGAACTCTGTGTGCAGGAACCTAGGACGGAGGCTGCCGTCTGCTTGCGTGGGGTTTGCCACGTGCTTGCGCAGGGTCTGCTGCGTGCTTGCGTAGGGTATGCTACGTGCTTGTGTGGGGTACGCCACATAGTCGCTATCTCGAGGAGATCGTGCAGGTCGTGTGGAGCCGCCGGAGGGAAAATCCATCCTTGAACAGGGGTCGCTGTTCGCTTGCGTAGGGTCCGCTACGTGCTCGCGTGGGGTACGCCACGAAGTCGTTTTCCTTAAGAGGATTGCGCATTTGCTACCTTGTTAGTCACGTTAACGCGTGCAACCTTCTGTTGTACAGAATCTTCGGATCTGTATAACCTCCAGTAGTACAGAAGCCTACGGGTCTGTGCATACATTTTCCTTGTCACTTTTACTACAGAACCTCACGGTCTGTTCAGTAGAAGGTCGACTACCCTTGGTACAGAATCTTTCAGATCTGTGCTTTTTCATCTAAGTCATTTTCCTATACAGAACCTTCTGTTGTGGATTGACATACTCGGTACAGAACCTTACGGTCTGTGCTATACCTTCTGTGATACAGAATCCTTGGATCTGTTCTATAGAAGGTTGACGTCTCTAGTACAGAATCACTTGATCTGTGCTATAGAAGGTTAACACATTCGACACAGAACCCTCTGTGTTGTGCCTACCTTCTTCGACACAGAACCCTCTGTGTTGTGCCTAGCTTCTTCGACATAGAACCCTCTGTGTTGTGCCTACCTTCTTCGACATAGAACCCTCTGTGTTGTGCCTACCTTCTTCGACATAGAACCCTCTGTGTTGTGCCTACCTTCTTCGACATAGAACCCTCTGTGTTGTGCCTACCGTCTTCGACACAGAACCCTCTGTGTTGTGCCTACCTTCTTCGACACAGAACCCTCTGGTCTGTGTTGTGCCTAAGTCTCTTCGACACAGAACCCTCTGGTCTGTGTTGTGCCTTACCCTCTACGATACAGAACCTTCTGGTCTGTATTGAGCCTAAGTTACTATAGTACAGAACCTTCGGGTTTGTGCTACATAACGAGCTTCTACGGTACATAACCTTCTGGTCTGTGTTCTGCCACTCAAGCCTCTATTGTACAGAACCTTTGGGTCTGATTTTAGTTGCTATCACTTGTGTAATTTGTACTGAGATACATTTGAGTGGAAACCATCCAAATATCTGGGTGAAGAGTGGACGTAAGCAATTTGCTGAACCACTATAAAAATCCTTGTGTCCATCAAACAAATTTGCGTACACAATCAAACGTTCTGTCTTACAGAAACTTACAGGCTCTGTTTAACAGAAGCTTTTCATTCCGCTGCGGGGTAAAACGAAAAAGGGTTAAAATCCAATTTTGGAGATTAACACTAATTCACCCCCCCTCTTAGTGTAACAATTTTAAATCTCACTTGTTGAGATACCGAAAGCCTAGTGCAAAAGGTTCATTTGTACCCATTATATTTATATAGTGGAATCACCTCTACGGTGAAAAGTGGACGCAGGTCGATTAAGGCCGAACCACTATAAAATAATTGTGTCCCTTACGATCGTGCTTACATCCATACGAGTATCTAACAATTAAAATCGTAACGCTTACAGCGAGCCGACCTCACTTCTGATAAACGCTTTGCTGTGACACGGTACGCTTCTGCATACGCTGAAAAATGGTGAAAATGTGATAAACACTAATTGTGTACATAAACGATCCAACAAAAAACTAAGTTCAAGAAGTAAATTGGGATAGGAAATTACTCTCTTGATATTATAAAAGAAATGGTTAAACTTTGTAAAACTTGAAGTGATGTGTCATAGTGTCCGACCAAAGTTGACGTTTCTTGAAAGTTGGCATCTTGAACCATGGCATATCTTGGATCATATGACAGAATATCGAATTTCTCACACGTCGACCTCTGAAGGATCCGTGAGTCAAATTAGAATGATATTCGGCTGTCATCTCTCGTATGTCAAGCAATCGACCTATGCACCACGTGTCTCATTACAAGAACACGCATCCACACTCACAAGCATTTGTTTGGAGTTGGTTTCCTGAAAAGAGGAAGTGTCTAATATATCGAGCCTAAACTGCATCCTCTTGGTCTGCCAGTAGGTAGCGCATGTGTTTCAACATCACAATTTTGTTCCACTCCAAAGGCCTCTTTTTACCAAGTCCACCTACCAATTTCAGTTTATGCACCTCTTCCCTAGCAACCCATTTTCGATGAAGTTGGAGATCAGGTCTAGACTAAAGGAATTGGGACATAAGCTACTCCCATACACATACCACCACAGGGAGGTGAAGAAAACGTGTTTGCAAAGAGAAGAGAATCGAACTGTGTAATTATAGCATTCATCCTAAGAAAGGCGCCGACTTGTCCAGTATGAGATTCAATTAGCTAAGCATCAAAGGGCATTTTGCAGTCCACAAACATCATTACCATGGTTGTAAGGGGAAATCTAAGTGTCCAGTAACGGGAATCATTACAGGAATTGTTATACATGCTATTTTATAATAATGGAAATCACCCAATCAGATAGAGCAGACGTAGGTCGAATTGGTTGAACCACAGTAGAAATTATATTGTTTATTTATGTGCTACAAACCTTCTTGTGTATTTATTTGACCAGATAGATACATCCACACAGACGATGATTATGTTATGCTATAAGAACATCTTTACAGCTATTTAATTTTGTTACTAGGACTCGTTGTTTTAGAAGTCTACTTAAGTACGATTTCGTACGATAAAGACGTTTGCTTCCGCAAATCGGGAAAGTGTTTTAGTTTTCTAAAAACTGCAATATGAATAAAAAACACTAATTCAACCCCTCTTCCACAGATCAGGCACTTGCTTGAGATGTGTGGCAAGAAGAGAGCAGCCAACTGTAATCGCACCTAAATCTGAGTTCCCCACATGGACAATGGAAGAAGCATCCTTCGCTCTTACTGGCCAGTTTTACGCGATTCGTCACCTTCATGCATAACAGTAATAGCAAGGCAACACATATCAGTTTGCATGGGTTGGTGGAGGTCGGGGATGGAGGGGTTGATAGGTGAGTGATTTGGAGGTGGGTCAGTGAAGAGGTCGGGGATGATGGAAGAGGAAGGGGAAGAGTAAGAAGGCTAGGGAAGAGGAAGAGGGCTGGCAGGATTGGAGATTTGGAGGAGGAGGAACAAGATCGGAGGAGGAAGAGGACCAGTGCCCGATTTGGGAGTTTAGGGTAAGTTTGGGCAATTTATTTTGTGACGGCGGGGCGACTGACAGCGTTAGTGCCATGTCAGCGCCACATCAACTTCCATTAGTCGGACGACTGACGGAGGATAGATAAGAAGTAACGTAGTAAGTTTGAGATATATGGAAATATTGTGTAAACGATAGGATGAATCGGAAAAAATCAATTTAGTTTAAGATAAATAGGATAATTTGGCCAACAATTTATTTTGTGACGGCGAGGCGACTGACGACGTTAGTGCCATGTCAGCGCCACATCAACTTCCGTGAGTCGGACGACTAACAAAGGATAGATAAAAAGTAACTGAGTAAATTCGGGATATACAGATATATTATGTAAACGATAGAATAAATCGGAAAAAGCCGGTATAGTTTAGGATAAATCGGATAATTTGGCCTTTATTTTAGGCTTAATTAACAAATCTATCCTGAACTTTACTCTTTTTATCAAATCTATCCTAGCTTCAAACTCATACCTTTCAAAATTACTTTATAGTCCTCAGGTTTTCCCTTTCTATAGAGAAGTCCTCCAAGACTTAGCAAAATCCTTAAGCGGCTCTGATACCAATAATCCCGACAGGAATCGGACTTAAGGTGATTTGCTTAATTGTCTCTGTCGTCGGCGTTCGACCAACCTCGAATACTCGTTTGAGTATCGCGAACTAGCTGCAAATCCCAAGTTAGATTTGCCTTCAAGGAAATATTCCTCGAATTCACTCTGTAAGAGAGTCAGCTCTTCTAATTTCTTAGAATAGCTATCCACAAGTTCAATCAGCTGCTGTATTTGCGCTGAAATTCCTGCCAATCGATCTACTACCGTGTTTAGGAGCCCGGTAGCAGAATCCTTGCCAACCCCGTGATCCAAATGCAGAAGATCTGGGTTGGGACAATCAGTCATAAGAGTGACTCGTGCTTCTGCACCACCTTGATTAAGTTGCCTTAATCAAGATCTTCTTTCTGAGATGAAAGAAAGCATAAACAACTCTAAGACATAAAGATGTTTATCATACCTTAATCGAATTGCTCAGAGGGTTCACCAAGCTTCCGCACCAAGAGAACTCAGGAGGTGAAACTTCAGGAGTCTTCTTCTCAGGAACTTAGAGAAGGTGTTGGAGAGGCTCTTCTGTGCTATCTCAATGCCCATACCATGAGGGACTTATATAGGCACTCCTCATCCAAGGTTTCAGCCAAGTGGCTTAGCCTTACAAGGCTTAGTCACAATGACTTATCCTTCAAGGCTTTGATCCGCAGATCGAACCTTTAGTTAGACTTAACCAGTCTTGATTAATTCTAACTTTCTTGGTTTCTTAAGGTATTTTTCGAAGAACAATCAGAGAGATACTTTAGCTCAGATTTGAGATCGAGTTTCTCATTTTAGATTTTCTCCTGGAGGACAATCAGAGAATTCTTGCTCAAAGTTTTGAGAGAGAAAATTCTCTATTCAGATTGCCTCCCCAAATGAGGTAGAGGGCTTGTGAATATATACACAAAGGAGCTGGTGCCTATGCACTGTTTGCCAGCTCAAAAGTAAAAGGAATCTAACTATTGCAAAAGTTAGTGGGGTCTTAATGCCCGACAAAAATGTCCTAGTCTAACTTTATGCAGTTGTTTTCTCCCGTTTGCCTTGGTGCGCTATCTTGGGAGACTCCTTCCTTACTGTTGGCGTTTGTTGTCTCGCCAACTCCTTCTTTCTCTGAGAGTCCCATCTGGTCTTGAACTACTTCAAGAATCTGTTGTGATATTTGTTGGGTTCTCTCATCATGCTCGATTTGCTGATTCAGGGTCTTGTCTGTGAAATCAGCAATCTTGCTCCAAACCTCGAAGGTGTCGGTTCGGAGGTGCAACTCAGAGTTCTCTCTCCTCCAGAAGCTATCTAGAAGATCGAGCATTCTCTGCCATCCTCGGTCTCCTGCTTGTTCATCGATGAAGCTTAAATTTGACCGAAGAATCGTGACGGTGATCATACCATCACAGAGCACGTAATATTCGTCCTTGCGGGCTAACACATGCTCTAGCACGTCTTTAAGGAACTCAACTTTTATGGCCTTTCGGACAGTCTTGTCTTTGTAGTATTTCCGCCATAACCCTCTCTGATCGAGGTCTTGTTTATGAGGTTCCGTCATACGTCTACTCTCACACGGATGGATGTCCCATACTTGCAGATTTTGAAGTATTACCTTCCCATACTGCGGATGGTCTTCTTCCTCCATCATTGTGCTAGTAATCAACGCCGTGGCATACTTTGGTCCATAGCCTAGGCATCCGAGTATATACCTTACTAACGTAGGCAGGGGTTCCATACATTCTGGTTCTGATCTGTCGATCTCCAGTATGTCCACAAACCCAGCATACACATAAGGCGCTGCTACTCCCACCATATCTGAGTGTATCCTCAGAGACGGCCACTTTCCCGATATCCAGTGTAGATACGGTTGAAGCACAGTGTTTTCCTCAAGAGAGGATTCACTCATGTCTACTGTTACCCTTGGGACGTCATATTCTCTAACTTCCCCTGGTATTATAGACATCGTTGTGGAGAATATCTGCTGCCTTTCTTTTTCAAAACGAGACAACTCCTCCTCACCTGAAGCCATTACAGATAGTTTGAACTCCAGATCTTTGATGTACTCAACCGTCTTTCTTGCGAAAAACTCAATCTGATGCTTGTCATCTTTTTTGATGCCACCTATGAGTCCTCCACAGACTACAGCCGCATCCCAACTTAGGGATTCGTCCTCAAATGAGTCCTCATCAAAAAACCAGGATCCTTCCAGATCCTTTTGGGTTTTTCCAACATGGCCTTTGCCATCATGACCTCTATCACCGTGAGAAGTCTCACCAGACTCTTTGACTGAGTCTTTCACAGGAATTGCTTCCTCAAGGCCTTCTTTCTTTTCAAGATTGCCTTCCAATGCTGCGTAAGCACCTCCGAAGTCGAAGTATTGCTCACACTCCATTGCAGCCTCTTCCTCTGGTTCTTCCCTTGGTTCAGGGTCTACCACTTGGATTGGCTCGCCAATTATGGCCTTAAACTTAGCCTCTTCCTCAGCGTACTGTGTTTCCATGTTCTCCTTCTGTTCCTCCTTGCTTTGTAACAAAGCCTTGTAGGATTTCACAGCCTGATTAATGGAAATTTTCTGCTCTTTGGCTAAGTGGTTTCGGCAGTAGTTGAACTGCTCTATGGTCAACGGAGACCACCAAGGTTCTTCAACCTTTCCGTCCTTCTTAGGACCATCTTTTGCAGAATCATCCTCTTTTGGACCAGAAGACCCAAGCCTCTTGGCTTTCCTCTTCTTCCTGGCTTTTTCCTTTGATTCGGCTTTTGCCTTGTCTTTCAGATCTGCCATTTCCACATCTCCTCTGGAGCTTTCCTCCTTTGGATCTGTCATCTTCTTCTGAAGATCTTTCTTCACATCTCTTTCGGAGTTGGTGTTACCCTTCTCCTTCAGATCTGTTTTCCCCTCCTGGGAAACTCTCGCTTTCTCCTTGGGATTGGTTATTACCTTTCCCTTAGATCTAGCCATCCCTTTCAAGGATTCTTTCGCCTTTCCCTTAGATCTGGCCTCAGCCTCTTTGGGATTAGCCATCTCCTTTTGGAGATCTGGTTTCGCCTTACTCTCGGAGTCAGCCTTTGCTTTCTCTTTAAGTTCAGCCTTCCCCTTCTGGGAATCCGCAGTTTTTAGCTTCTTGGGACACTCATAAGAGCGATGCCCGAGTTGCTTACACTGCCAGCAGAGCACTGCCGCTTTCGTTCCTGAAACGGAACCAGCATCACTATGCTCACCATCTCCCTTATTAGGACATACCTTTCTGGAGTGTCCCTCTTTCTTGCATCCCCAGCATATCTTTCTCTTTGCAGCAGGATCCATCTGCAGAGTTTTTGGAAAGAGAGGTGTTTGCAAGTTCTCTAGAGAGAGAGTCAGCTATTATGTTGTGGTCAGACTTAATGTATTCGACCTCGTATTTATAATAGCTAAACCATTCCTGCAACCTTAAGAGTCTCGTTTGCCTAGCTTCCTTAAGGTCCAGACTCATAAACCTTTTTACATAGGTCGAGTCAGATCGCACTAAAAATGCTTTCGGTGCCAAAAAGATGTAAAAAGCCTTTATTCCATATTTTAAGGCTAATACTTCTTTTTCATGTATCGGGTACCTTAGTTCGTACCCCTTGAAGCTTCCCGACCAGTATTTGCATACCGGTTCTGGTTTGCGTCCTTTAATTTTAAGGACTGCTCCCCAATGTTCTTCAGAAGCATCAACTTCCAAGACTAACTCATCTTTGTCAGATGGTAAAGCAAGTTGTGGCAAATTCTTTACCTTTGCTTTAATCCTTTTAATTGATTGAGTGTCTTCATCTTCCCATATCCAAGGATTAGTAGAAGAAGTTTTCTTCGAAATCCTGCTTAGATCTCTGGAAAGATCTTTCACAAACTTTCTTGCATAGTTAGCGCATCCACAAAATCTTTGGACTTGCTTTCTATCCTCAAGTCTGTCAGGAAAATTAACTATTTTCTCGGCAATATGATTTTGCAGTTTAATTTTACCCTGCTCAATCTCCATACCTAAGAAGTTAACCGTCTCCTTGAACCATTCTATCTTCTTTTCAGATAGAATCATACCTTCCCTTCGGAAGATATCAGTCACCTTATCTAGGTGCTTCATGTGGTCATCTTCAGTCTGACTGTAGACTAACACGTCGTCAATATAGACCGCACAAAATTTTTGGATTTGCTTAAAAGCATTATCCATCTTGCGCTGGAATACGCCTGGAGCATTCTTCAGGCCAAACGGCATCACCAGCCATTCAAACATTCCTTGCGGAGCATTGAAGGCAGTTAGATGAACCGATTCTTCTTCCATCTTGACTTGCCAGTATCCACTTTTCAAGTCAAATTTAGAGAAGAACTTTGGTTGGCTCAGACTTACCCTATCAATTAAATCTCCAGCAGTGGGAATCTTATAGCCATCGTCTTTTGTAGCTTTGTTAAGCTGACGATAATCTATAACCATTCGTGCTTTACCTCGCACCTGCTCGGCATGATTAATAACCATAAAGGCAGGACTAGAATGTGGACTGTAACTGTCCCTAATCAAGCCTTTTCCAAGCAACTCAGGAATTTGTTTGTCAAACTCCTCAACCATCTCAGCCGTATACGTAATGTTTCTGGCTCTTATAATGGTTTCGGGATCTTTCAACTCTAATCTAGCCTTTAGGCTATTTCGAGTCCATTACTTTAGTGGATCTTCACTAAAATTATCGGCTAGTTTTATTAGGAACTTATCCCATTTCATTCCTGTTAACTTTACAGCCATACACACTTCTTGTCTTGAGAACAAGTCGTCATACCAGTTAGAACTCCTGGTATTCGTTGGAGAAAACAGGGTTTGTTCCCATGAATCGTTCTCATCCAACCGTATATCACCACGTTGAGCTCGCACTCTGAAAGCTCTTTCACATGGGATATTGCCACAGTATTCTGTCCGTTTTACCGGGTAAAAGCCAAATTTTAACCGAAGTCTAGGCTCTTGTAGAATACTAATTTTTACCCCACCGATGGTAACATCATTTTCATTATGCACAAAAGGAAGGTTTTCCTTTTGACCCTTTAAAAAGGCGTTACCAATAATGATGTCGGCCTCTAGTAAAGGATGTGCAAGAATCTCTTTAATGATGAACTTTTGTCCACCAATAAAGACAGGCACATTGCTTGCCTTATGACCAACAATTGTGGCCATACCATCGACGTTAACCATGTGGATGGGTTTCTGCAGTGGTTCCCACCACTCATCCGGCAGAGCATTGAGTCTAGCACATGTTATGCTACACCCAGTGTCTATCAAAGTATCCAGAGAATACTCATAGTATCCAGGAAATTTGAAAGTTAGAGCCACATATGTGCTCATGTCTTCCTTCCTGACACTAAATCCTATATTCTTAGGAACTTCCTGGGATGGTTCTATCATCCTCCAGATTTCGTCTATTGGAATAGACCTTTGCTCGGCTATTTGTTCAATAACCTTACAAACTTCAGGAATCTTGGACAAAGAGTATTCCATACTGGTAACCCTTAACATCCGTATAGACTCCTCTCTCGGTTGATCTACAGGGTCTTCATAGACTGGTAATGATACTTGTCTATACCCTACGATTCTACCCGTATGTTGTGACGGGGTTCTCGAATCAACAGACCTTCGAGACATCTCTTCTATTAGTGGAGGTTCGCTTGCAACTTCTGGTCGAGAGACTATTACGTCTTCTCCCACATCACTAGCTCTTGAAGAGACTTCAGAGGGCGCTCTATTGAGCGGCTCTCTCAGGATTGGTATCCTCACAGGCAAATGCCTGTCAGCTCTATCGCTAAGCATAGGCAATTGCCTATCAGCTCTAAAATTGTCCCTAGACGGTTCACCCAACATTAAAGTAATTTCGTTACCTCTTTGTCGGATATTGGCCGCACTAATCGGCCTAGAGCTACTACCAGGTTCAGTCATAACCCAGTTTCTTGGCCAGGTTAACTCTAATGGGTTTACCTCTCGCCTGTGAAACTGTTGGTAGTTATTATGACCTTCTTCGAACAACTCGGTAAGCCTTGAGATGTTCCTCACACCAGGACTAGTTGTATTTACCAATCGGTAAATCACTCTAGTGTGATACGCCAAAAACTTGGCCTGGGAATTCATCCTATCCATATTCATTGATTTGATTCTTAAGGTTAATGAATTTCCCAAACAGCGATCGTTCAGGGCCATCATGAAATTTGGATGGACCTGGAACCATACAGGGCCATGCGCTAGGTTGGCCTGTATTCCTGATATCAGCTGATCTCTAAACTCTCGCCAACGTTTATCGATCACAGCTGCTACCACAGGACTATCCGCTGGTAAATGAAACAGCGGGATTAATCCTACTTGGATCAACCCAATGTGTATATAGTTATATACACCTCTCGCACGCTGCATGGTTTCCCTAATGCGTTGTACGTTGAGTAAGGGTATATCCATCGTCTCAAGTTCTGTATTTGTTACTTGAGCCGTTGCTTCTGTTTGTGAGATGTCTATTATCGATCTAAAATTGAATCTCGATACATTATAGACCTCCCTCACATTAACATTAGGCAACCTCCATTCCAGTACTGACTGGGATGGATCTTCGTACTGGTGAGATTCCTCCAGTACCTGATTCGATGCTTCCAATGGAACCATCTCATCACCGTCTTCGTTTTGCACCGCTCTCATCATGAACAGATGCATCTTCCAAAGATCAGAATCATCTTCCGAGTCTGTATCATAATCAGATACTACCTCATAGATTGATTCTACTTCCGAGTCTAAGTCTGAAATCTCTTGCTCATCTATGGGTTCGTAAGCAAGGACTTCTTCCTCATGACTCCTGTCATCCAGGAAGATCATTCGGAGTCTTTCTCTCCTTTGGTTCTTCTTCGGACAACTATCCGCTTTGTGGTCCTTTGAGCCACAAAACCAGCAGCAATTACAACTGCTCAAGGGTTTTCCCTTAGGACATTTAGGTTCTCTGCCATGCTTACGCTTAAAAGCGTCGATCCTGTCTTTATCCTTAAGGTTATCCCTTCTCCTTACAAACCTTCTAGGTTTGTAAGCAGGACTTCCCCTTTGCTTACGCTGGAAGTCCTTCTTGGGCCAAACTTTCTTTTTGTTGTACCCAACAAACTTCCTCTTACGAGGAAAGTTCCTTCTCTTTAAAGAGTCTCCTGGATTGTTGCGAGTATCGCATCCATATCTTCCAGGCACATACTCTATCTGAGAACAACAGCTCTTGTTTAGGTATGGCAGCTTCTTAGCTGCCTCCTTAACTTGGAGCTCCGTACACGCCTTCCTCATCGCGTACTTTACCGCCTGAATTTTTCCTCCTAGTCCAGAGACAATCTTCTCTTCACTAAGGAGTAATTCATAGGCCTTTTGCGCAACTTCCGGCCAGGGTTCTGGAAGTTTTGCAAAAAAGGTTCCCAATATGAATTGTTGAGAGACTACATCCAGATTATAATAATACTTCTGGAATTCGCATACGTAGCTATCAAACAAGCACATATCGCAGATCTGTAGTTTAACCAGAGCGGTCAATGACTGCTCCTTCTCCACTGTCTCAGTGGATAATGAGAAACCACAGAACTCACGTTTCAGAGCATCGGCGATTATTGCCAAAACTCCGTCCACTGTCAGCGCCTGATCTATTTTTTCTTTGATGTCTGTATGAGCCACCAAAGATTTCCAATATTTCTGCGCCGTTCCCATGAGGGCTGCCACACACAATTCATAGACAGATCCAGGGGATAATATCCCTGCGGATGCAGTCATTCGAATTAGTGATAACCACTCATCTATCTTTTCAGATACATGCTTTTCACAATCTATATCTAGAAAAGCACCAGGGGTAATTATAGGCTTTAAAACATTATCCCTTGGAACAAACTCTTGTTTAGTTCTGTGGGGATAATCGGGCCTGTAAATTTCCCTCTTCGCAGTTACCAGTTCATTAAACGTTCTGTTGTCTAAATGAACCGGGGCATCTTCTGCCAGACCTAAGGCTTTCCTCAAGTCTTTTGCCAACTCTCCACTTTGAGAGTTCAAGTTTGCACTTCGCTTTTGTGTATCTAAAATGAAAGGAGCTACTGACTCCTTATACATTTCATCTACACTCTTGCCTTGATTCTGTTTGGAATTTCTTCCTCCCAGATTCAATCTTTCGACTGGATTTCCTGTTGTACTTTCCAGTCCTGAGGTCGCCTCGGCTTCAGGCCTCTTTAAACCTCTTTTTCTTTCCAGAGCGTCTAGTATGTTATTAACATAAGCGCCTACTTCTCTTGCCATTTGGTTTCGGCTTTCTAGACTTTCTGTACTCCCCTGAATGGCTAGCTGAGTTAGAGCATCATTTATGCTCTTGCTCATCCCAAAGGGAGACAATCTAGACTCTGGAACGAACTCCAATCGGGATGGAGTCCCAGAAGGATTTCCAGAAGATTTTCCTTCTCCAGCCATTTCGAGGACCTTTTTGTAATTTTCAAGAGTTGAGGACTAAATTTTAATTTTTTCAAAGTCGGAGTTTGCGACTATTTTAAAAGTTTAGGATACCTAAGGTTATTTCTAAACTTTTGGAAGGATTTGTCTAAATTTTATAAATTTCAGGCTATATTTGTTTAAGGGGCCTTTATTTTATGTTACTAAAACTGATTTAGGAATTTAGGATTGTTTGGGGTTTGATTTAAGGAGAAAAGCTTATAGCATTTTACATTGTTGAGAATGATCGGGAAAAAGGTGAAATAAAACACGATAAATTTGTTAATTAATCCCTTAGCTCATGATAGGGAATGCCCCATTCACTTGCTCATTCCATTCACCTCTCCTTATCCTCTTCATTCTTCAATTAAACACGTTATTTTCTTAAGCAATTCCCTTTCTAATAACTATAATTTTTTCTTCCTTTTTATTTCATTTTGTTCGGCATTCCAACCAAACATGCTGCTACTAAAGCATTATTAATAAGTAAATGCAAGTGAATCTCTATTTTTTTTCCTTTGCCATCAACCTAATACAAACATTTCCCCGAGTCCATTACAACCCGAAAGTGACCGACCACTACCATCCAATGCCATGCCATGCATTCACGTGTAATCAAAACAATTTTATTCCATCGTATGTAACTGGGTTCGGCCTGTTTCTTCGTACCAACGAAAAAGGCACCCCTAGATTTCCTGGCAAACAGGAATAACAATAATTTTGTTCCCGACAGAAACCCCAAAACAAAAAGTGATCAAAAACCGATCTCTATTGAACCGTCACGATTCTTTCGTGAATGGGTTTAGAGCATGTTTGTAATCCATTTATTTTTCCTTGAAGCAGCAATTCCAAGAGATCGAAATCGGAAAAATAGAAATATAAACGGTTCGACGACGTGGAGTGTGTGCTTTAACCAAATATTTCCTGGGTCGTAGATTCAAATGAAATGAATACCCAGTTAATTCCCTAGCCACGATCTGAAGAAAGAAACTCGCACCCAACACACGCGTGATTTGTGAACTTTCACCTTTTAATGCATGCATGCAATTAAGTTAAAAATAGGGTTTACAATAATTGAGTAGAATATCATACAATCAACGCAGGCCTGCCATGTGTGACAAGAGGAGTGAGTGCCAAGAGAATAATGCTCTCTTGTTGTTGTCGTCTGTATCAGGGAACAAGCTGTTTTAAATGGACCGACCCACCACCGTTGGAGATCCCATGGACCATCCCATCCCTTCTCGCTGTCCATGTGATGCTGCCAATATTTGATTGGATGGAAATCTCACAACGTTATCCTCATATTATTTGTTCCTTCTCTCTTTCACAGATGAACATTTCCAGCTGCATGTTATAATTTTATATAGATATATCGTACGATTATTCAATTTTCCCCTCTTTTCAGCCTTACTTTTTTCTTTTGACCCCCCCTTGAGAAAAAAGGAGAAACTTTCTCGAGATTCAATCGTTCCTTCATAAAGTAGATTGCTTTTCTCTGGATAAGATTTTTAAAAATTCTCTTTTGGACTATAATTCAATTCTTTACTATAAATCGAGTTTCACTTACCCCAAAGCCGATATTAATAATTAATTATCAGATTATTAAATGCTTATTCAAATGACGTTTTGAAAGGTGAAATAAGAGAGAGGAAATTAAAGATAAATTATTAGAATACGACCGAATAGGAGGCAGAAGACAGATAGATGGGGAAATTTTAATTATCCTGCGGCGGCCCACTTAAAGTTGGGTCTCTTACTTTGATGACAAACAATTAGATACATCTCGTGATAATAAGGGCAGTGAGGATTTACCTAAAAGATTAAGTGATCCATTCATTAGAGATATACATGGAAGGAGTGATTGTATTTGTTTGGGTAGTAATACTATATCGATTTTACGCTATAAAAGAAAGATTTTAAAGTTTAAGTTACAAAATAAAGTTAGACGAAATGTTTGGCCCATAAATCGAAATTTGGCTGGATAATTACAAGGCAAATCGAGTTACTACAAATCGTAGATTAGAGTAACGTCGTTTGAACAAGGCCACAAAAAAATTCAAATTGTCGATTTCAAACTTTGGACCACAAAAAAAGTTGGCGAAAATGTGGTGTTACAAATCGATATTTTGCAAAAAAACTTATTCTGGTATCTATTATTTTATTTTGTTAGTTTTTATAGGTAAATAGTTATGTTACATGTGTAAAATTCTAGGCCCTAAATCAGAAGATTTTAGTACTCGATCCATAAAGAATTAACTAAATCTTTGATTGAATATTTTAGTCGACAAGATATTTGATGGAGAAAATGTTTAATCGATACACTACAATCTGATTAAAAGTTGTTGAAAAGAGAGAAAATCTTTACAAAAATTGATAGTTAGGGATATCATTTCAAGGAAAAAATAAGACACGTGGGAGAAAAATCACGATTTAGTTAAAATTAATGTAAACAACAAGTTCAAGATCAAGTCTCCAGCATGCTGCACCAATTCAAGATCGAGTTTCCAACGCTTAACAACAACTTGAGATCGAGATTGTGTGATGCGCTACCGCCACGGAAAAGGAAAAAGACAACGACGAAGGCTAAATGGAACGCAAGGGAACGATGTAAATCAAACCAGAACTCGGACCGCTATCGGATACAGGCGAAGCACCACCTGGACTGTCACGTGGATTGAACGCCTCACAACCGAATATAAAAATACCATCGATTATGGGGATGCTCGGATAAAATCTCGTCAAGCTTGGAATCCACCAAACGATAAAAGAAGTTACACAAAGTTCATGCAAGAACTTGACGGCTGCCAAATTTGGTTAAAATATTCAAAATATTTTATCATAACTAATCACAAGAGTCCTATTTATAAAAGAAAAAATGGGCTAACCCTAACTCTTCATTAGGCCCAAAATAGTAAAAACCACAACCTAATTAAAAACAAGTCCAAAAAGTAAAACTATGGAAACTGTGTCTGACGTCGACTGGCCCATCTTGAAGTCTTCTCGAGCTCCTGGTCTCGAGTTGATAAATCAACTCGACCACTTTTAACAGCGTGAAGGTGTTTCTCATCTCGAGCGCTCCTCTCGACTTGATCTCGACTCAGCCTTGCACATTCCAACTTGCCTCATTGTGGCACTTTCA
This sequence comes from Melastoma dodecandrum, assembly GCA_029817715.1. NCBI lineage: Eukaryota > Viridiplantae > Streptophyta > Magnoliopsida > Myrtales > Melastomataceae > Melastoma > Melastoma dodecandrum. The sequence continues at coordinate 121,486 of JARUPY010000556.1, read as the reverse complement.
TCAAGTTGAGTTTGAGGACGGTGATTTAGGCAGATACACAGTTGTTACTTTTCTACCTACGTTCCTGACGGTTTCTCATGTCCTCTCCATGATTTTTGACGGTTTCTCCCAACGAAGCCTTGGCGGTTATGTTTATTTTAGTATAAATAGGCGTTCTTTTTTCTGTGAAGGGCACGTAATCCTCGGACACTCTAGCGTTTTGTCCTCCAAGCGTTAACTTTCCCTTATTTGTGTTTTTGGTTTATATACTCCATTTGTGCACGGTCAGTGTTTCCATGTAAGTTTGTTCAATCAATGACTGCATTTCTTTTCTTGTACACATCATAAACTGCTCGCCGATCATATTTCCACACCACCTTCCCAATAACAAGTAACACGCATCCATCGGTACTACATTACAAGTCACCGTGTCCTTGTAGCTCTGACCAATACTCAACGAAACCAACACTTGCTTAGTATCCCTGAGATCACTCTCTTTGCTCAACCATTGAAGCTTCTATGGTCGATGATGTGGCTTGGTCGATAGCTTCAACTTCTCGACCATGATGGTAGACGCTACATTGGTGCAACTCCCACTGTCAACAATCACGTGTCAGACATTTTCCTGCACAGTGCATCGAGTCTGAAAGATTCTCTCTCGCTGATCAACTTCTTCGGGCACTACAGTTGCATTAAGAGCCTTTCGAATCACCAACAATTCGCCCTCCTTGGGTTTCTCCATTACTTCTTCCTCAGCATCCCAAATGGGTTCTCCTTCTCGATCATACACTTGATCATCCTCCGAAAGCTCCATAATAGTAACGGTACATCGATTAGGGAAACAAGAAGCAATAAGTCCAACTCCTTGATACTTGAAACACTTTCTCGAGACACCTGTGTTTGGGAGTGGCCGAACTTCAACCTTGGCTTGATCCTTGGTATTACTCGAGATTGAACTTCTCGAAGACGAACTCCCTTTACTGAAAGGAGTTCTCCTCATAGCTGACCTCACAAGCGTTCTCTTAACTTGTTATTTCTCGACTTTGTGGGCTAAGTTGTATACATTCACGAAACTCTAACATGGATGTAACTCGACAGCATCCGCTAGAAGGGTTTTCAACCCTTTAATATAACTCGCAATGGACTCTTCGGGGGGCTCACACTGAAGCATCAATTGCTCGAACTAGCGAGTGTACTAAAAAACACTCGAAGACTGTTGAAACAAGTTCAATCTGAGGAACAAGTCTTGTCGATACAGCTCGGAAGGAAACCTCTTCTTCATCTCTCTTTTCATTTTATCCCACGAACGAATCTTCTCTGTCCCTTCTCGACGACGCTGTTGATTCAAGTTCTCCCACCATAAGCTAGTGTACTTGCGAAGTTGAAGGGCTGCTACCTTGACTTGCATTTCCTCGGTAATATCTTCATAATCGAATACTCTCTCAATGGCATGAAGCCAATCGAGAAACTCATCGGGGTCTATCTTTCCTCAAACTCAAGAATGTCTACTAGCATATTAAAATGACGTGCGGGTTCTCGAATTTGCCTCCTGGAACTTTCCCCTTCATGAATTGATCTCCTAAGACTCTCCTCGTCCCCATATCTATCCACATACGAATTATCTTCAAGTGCTCATAATATCGAGGAGATTGTAGTTCAGGTTGCCTCCTTTCTTCTAGGAGTTGCTGCATTTGATGACGCAACTCTCCAACCTCTTGTTCTAAACGAGCCAAATGGACCTCCTCCGACTTCATCTCATGTCGGAATCTATTCGCCATTACTACCACCGTGCGCTCAATAACAATCCAACGCACTCAACAACCCAACACTCTACACGACCGTGCACTCTCCTCACAACCAGGCACTCAACACAATAACCGTGCGCTCTGATACCAACTGATGCGCTACCAGCTACAGAAATGGGAAAAAACAACGACGAAGGCGAAACAGAACGAAGGGAACGATGTAAACCAAGCCAAAGTAAATAAACGAACGGGATAGAACTCAGACTGCCACCGGATATAGCCGAAGCACCACCAAGATTGTCACGAGGGTTGAACGCCTCATAACTGGATACAGAAACACCACCGATTATGGGAATGGAATGATAGGACAAAATCTCGCCACGCTTGGAATGCACCAAATGATAAGAGAAGTAGCGCAAAGTTCATGCAAGAACTTGACGGCTGCCAAATTTGTGTAAAATGTTCAAAATGTTTTGTCTTGACCTAATCACAAGAGTCTTATTTATAGAAGACCAAAAATGGGCTAACCCTAACTCCCCGTTAGGCCCAAAATAGTAAAAACCATAGGCTAATTAAAAACAAGTCCAAAAAATAAAACCGTCTTGAAGTCTTCTCGAGCTCTCGGTCATAAGTTGATGAATCAACTAGATCACTTCAACAGCGTGAAGGTACCCCTCATCTCGAGCACTCTTCTCGATTTGATCTCGACTCGACCTTGCTCATTCCAACTCGTGTCATTGTGGCGCTTTCATCAAGTTGAGTTTGAGGACAACGATTTAGGCAAATAGACAGTTGTTACTTTTCTTTCAACGTTCCTGACGGTTTCTCAAGTCCTCCCCACGATTTTTGACGGTTTTTCCCACGAAACCTTGGCGGTTATGTTTGTTTTAGTACAAATAGGCGTTCTCTTTTTCTATATAGGGCACGGACAAATTCTCATACAACTCTGGCCTTTTGTCCTCCAAGCGTTAACTTTCTCCTATTTGTGTCTTTAGTTTCTATACTCCATTTGTTCAACGGTCAGTGTTTCCATGTAAGTTTGTTCAATCAATGAATATATTTCTTCTCTTTTACGTTGATTGGCTCCATGTTCGCTTTCTCCACATTTTCTCTCGTGAAAATAGGTATATACCCTTAACCACGTATATTGTGATGGATGTTTATATCATTCCTATTCAATCAAGATGACAATCACACGATTTGGGGGGTAAAAGAATTATTTATTTTGGGGAGGAGTGAGGTGGGTGGGTCATCGACGTTAACGCCACTATTCCGATTTTAAAGATTCGGCGATAAGATGAGGAATAAAAGTAGGATTGTGCAAATTTCCTTGTCCACAAAGAACAAAAAGAGAGTGACACCAATTCACTTTCGACCTTTTAAACTTTCTTTTTCTTTCGGTTTTGATTAATCCAATCCCTTCTGTGCTTGACGTGCCTCCCACTAACATACATTGTTGGCATGCACTAAAAAGACACCGATTCCGACACATTCCGGTCGTTAACCGAGATACGAACACGAACACGAACACTGATATTAAGTCTAATACCAAAACATCTTAGGCATTTAAATTCTTGTTTATCCAAGGGGATCTCAGTCTCTTTTGTTTTCCCATTTTATTTTATTATACTGTGCAAAAATCTGGTATTTATAATGGTTCAGAAACAATAAAAATGAATGACAACAGTAGTAATAAATGAGCGTAATCTGGTTTGGTCACAATCACATATAGAGGGAGTCTTGGCTTCCCTTCCTCCTTCCTTCTTCTCATTTATTGTCAACGTCCTCTTTGAATCTCGGTGTCTTCATTTCTCCCCCCACTCCCATGACTTCCGCCAATTTTTTCCACGATCTATGAATAAAAAAAAAAAAATTCCCCAACCAAGGAGGAGGCGTTCCGTTTACGAAATATCCTCGACAAACAAAAATTGCGAAATGAGTTCCGTACTTTACTTACGAAGGGGTTTCATGCTTTAGTTCGTAATTATTTGTAAAGTACGAAATTCGTAAAATACGAAACGAGTTTCATACTTATTTTACGAACTAATTTGGTACTTTACAAAACGTTTACGAACGGAAGTACAAAATGCGTTTCGTACTTTTTTTTTTACGAAATATTCGCGAAGTTTCGACTTTCACCGGTGGAAGAATAGGCTAAATAATCTAGAGAAACCCTAAATATGTTTCCTTGTAAACGTGGGGACAAACGAAGTAATTCGTTCATATATATTGTGTATTAGGATTTTGTTAACAAGTGTGTTCTCACGGCACCTAAAAGGTAATTAATGTACTTTTCATGAGTTATGTTTTTATCTTTATATATATATCTTAACGGATACTTAAGGCTCGTCTGTAAATTATAAAAACTTAGAATCGTTGCAAAGATCATATTTACTTCAAAAAAAAAAAGAAGAAATATCAAACCAATGGATTAAGCAAGAAGCCCTAGAAAGAATTCCGCTTCAATACAAATTATAAAAACCCCGACTTATGAGAAGTACACTGAGACTAAAAGATCTACCAAACAGAAGATGAAGATATATCGTTGGAATCCAAGCGCAAGGGGGTGAGGTGAGAGTGAGGCATTCATTTCAATTTCTTCCAAGGGGTTCAAATTATTAGGCTAATGAAATAGTGTTTGTTTGTTTGGTATCCCCACCCAAACTCACCTTCTTTCTTTAAAAGAAAATATTTCTTTATAATTTCGACCCATTTAGATCAAATAAAATCAAATTCTTGGTTCCCACTTGAAAATAAAATTTTAAAAAATCCAATCTTGATTAACTTGAACGAATAAATAAAAAAACACAGAGAGGAGACACGTAACATTGGAGACACCTCAGCGGCAAAAACGCAGAGCAACAGGCCATAAAACGACTGGCACGGGGCGTAACAGTGAGAGATGGAGGGAGAGAGATTAAAAAGTGGGTTGTAATAATTTAAGGAAGAAAGAGATCGAAACCCAGAACTCCCCCCAACCGCAACCAAGCAACGGATGCGAAGCCATCGCCAACACCCAACTCCCACCCTTCATTCCGTCATCAGATGAGCCGACCCAGTTTCGCAAATGGCCGATTTCTTACCCAAAGTCCTCGTCTTTACTGCCCACATGCTCTGTTTCACCTCCGCCGCCACCGACCCCGGTGACTTGTCTATCCTCCAGGACTTTCACGACGGCCTCGCCAACCCCGACCTCCTCAAATGACCCCCCAACGACGCCGACCCCTGCGGCAACCGCTGGAACCACATTTTCTGCTCCGGCAACCGGGTCACTCAGATTGAAGTCCAGAAGCTCGGCCTCAGAGGTAACCTCACCCGGAAACTCAACGGGTTAACCCAGCTGACCCACCTCGGCCTCCAGAACAATGAGTTCGCTGGCCCCTTGCCTTCTCTCTCTGGACTCTCGAGCCTCCAGTACGCGTACTTAGATTACAACCGGTTCGACTCCATTCCCGGGGACGTCTTTGTAGGCCTGGATAGTCTCCGGATTCTCGCCCTGGATGGGAACAGTCTTAACGGGAGTGGTGGGTGGATGTTCCCCGACGACTTGCGCAACTCCGTGCAGCTGATGAACTTGACTTGTAACTCTTGCAATTTGGCGGGACCGCTGCCGGATTATGTGGGGAGTATGGCGTCGCTGCAGGTGCTGTTGCTGTCAAATAACATGTTGAGCGGCGAGATTCCTGCGAGTTTTGGCGGTTCGGGGCTGCAGATGCTGTGGTTGAACGACCAGAAGGGTGGAGGGATGAGTGGGGGAATCGATCTCGTGGTGTCGATGGTCTCGCTCACGAGCCTCTGGTTGCACGGGAACAGCTTCTCGGGGAAGATCCCGGCGAACATTGGGGATCTGGTCTCGCTTAAGGACCTGAACCTGAATGGTAATAAGCTTGTCGGGTTGGTCCCTGATAGTCTCACGAGTATGACTCTGGATAGTTTGGATCTGAACAACAATTACTTTATGGGTCCGATGCCGAAATTCAAGGCGGCAAAATCGACTTGTGCGTCGAACCCGTTCTGCTTGCCTACACCTGGGTTAAGCTGCTCCCCGGAAGTCATGGCCTTGATCGAATTCCTTGACGGGATGGATTATCCTGCAAGGCTGGTCTCTTCCTGGCAAGGCAACGACCCCTGCTCAGCGCTCTGGTTAGGATTGAGCTGTGACACGAATGGGAAAGTCTCGGCAATCAATTTGCCCTCGAAGAACCTTACCGGTAACCTGAGTCCATCAGTTGCAAATTTGAATTCACTTTCACGTGTTCAATTGCAGTCGAACTATCTCTCCGGCGCAATTCCAAGCAATTGGACGAGCTTGCGGTCGTTGACTTATCTGGATCTTAGCAACAATAATATTTCGTATCCTTTGCCAAAGTTCAGTAGTTCAGTGAAGCTTGTGTTGAACGGGAATCCTTTACTCGGAGGCAATCAAACTGCTACTCCCCTTTCCCCGGCTGGCACTCCGAGCTCATCGTCTGGAGGTAGTAGTTCTACTTCCTCTGGCAGAAGTTCTGGTTCTCCGTTAACGTCAGTTTCGGGCTCCATTTCAGGGGATTCGTCGGGCTCGGGCAGTTCTAGCCCCACCGGTAACAATTCGAAGCGTCCCAAGTTGGTCTGGCTAGCAATCATAGCCCCGGCAACATGTCTCGTTATCCTTCTTTGCCTGGTGATTCCTCTGTACTTCTACTGTATCAAGAAGAAGAACGCGAGTCCAGCTCCGAGCTCGCTTGTGGTTTACCCAAGAGACCCCTCGGATTCTGACAATGTTGTCAAGATTGCCGTTGCAAGTAATGCACAAGGCAGCACTTCGATGAATGGGAGTGGCTCAGGTAGCTGGAACAGCAGTGGGTTTGGAAATGAGTCCCGCGTTATCGAAGCTGGGAATCTCATAATATCGGTTCAGGTCCTAAGGAACGTGACGAAGAACTTCGCCCCGCAGAATCAACTCGGCCGTGGCGGGTTTGGTGTTGTTTATAAGGGGGAATTGGATGACGGGACAAAGATTGCGGTTAAACGGATGGAGGCCGGTGTGATCAGCAACAAGGCCTTGGATGAATTCCAGGCTGAGATTGCGGTCCTCTCGAAAGTCCGTCACCGCCATTTGGTCTCCTTGCTCGGGTACTCGATCGAGGGGTATGAACGGATATTGGTTTACGAGTACATGCCGAAGGGCGCGCTAAGCAAGCATCTCTTCCATTGGAAAAGCTTAAATTTCGAGCCGCTCACATGGAAGCGGCGGCTGAACATCGCGCTTGACGTTGCCCGAGGAATGGAGTACCTCCATAGCTTGGCGCATCGGAGCTTTATCCACAGAGATCTCAAATCCTCGAACATACTGCTTGCTGACAATTATCGAGCCAAGGTCTCGGATTTTGGTCTTGTGAAACTCGCCCCTGACGGGGAGAATTCCGTCGTGACGAGGCTTGCCGGTACATTCGGATATCTGGCTCCAGAATATGCAGGTGAGAATTCATGACCCTGCCCGTGTATCATTTCATTGTGGCAATGGGTGGTTTCGGAGACTTTCATGTAAGTAGTGCTTGATGTGTGTTCCTCGTGATCGGGCAGTGACCGGGAAGATCACGACAAAAGCCGACGTGTTCAGCTTCGGGGTAGTCCTGATGGAACTACTGACGGGACTGATGGCGCTGGACGAAGAACGGCCCGAGGAGAGCCAGTACCTGGTCGGCTATTTCTGGAACATAAAATCTGACCGAGAGAAGCTCATGGCCGCGATCGACCCCGTGCTCGATCGCGAGGACGAGACCTTCGAGAGCATCTCAGTGATCGCCGAGCTAGCAGGTCACTGCACGGCGAGGGAGCCAAGCCAGAGGCCCGACATGAGCCATGTGGTCAACGTCCTAGCCCCGCTGGTGGAGAAGTGGAGGCCGTTCGACGACGACACAGAAGAATACTCGGGGATCGATTACAGCATGCCGCTGAACCAGATGGTGAAGGACTGGCAGGAAGCCGAGGGGAAGGATGCAAGCTTCATGGACTTGGAGGACAGCAAGGGGAGCATCCCTGCTCGGCCTACCGGGTTCGCCGAGTCGTTCACTTCCTCCGATGCCCGGTGAAAACATGGGGGCATCCCTTTTGTGGGATAAGATATGCCAAATCGTTCACTTCCTTCGGGAGAGGAATGTCATGGTGGGGTAAGATCTGCCAAATCTTCAAGGGATGGGAAAATAAGTCCCACTTTTTGGATTTATTTCCCTTTTGTGTGTTTTATGATTCTGCCAATGTAAAAATATGGGGAGTAGATAATAGTTGTAATGATGATGGCATGAAGTCGTCGGGTATTACAGTTAAAACATATTTAAACTCGGGAAACAGATGATTTCCGAAAATAGAAGTGCCCCCCCTATCAAAACCCACTTCCTAAAAGTCCCAACAACTTCCAAAATCCAACCTGTCCGAAGATCCCAATAACTAAATCCAAGACTCACCCTCGTCCCTCCTTCAATTCCCAAAAATCAATCCCAATTCCTTTCCCCCCTCCAAAAAGAATTTTGCAGTTGCATTGCATGGCTTTGCAATTGTGAGATTTGAAGGTGGGAGGGAGTCGGAAGATATCGAAAGGAATAGAAGAAGATCATCAAGCATTCCATGAGAATACCAACATGATGATGGCATCTTCCCAAGATCATCAGAGGACCACCTCGGCGGAGGATGCATCCCCAAACAATGGTAATGACCATGACGGTAGGCCTCCCACGCCGCCGCTGCCGATGCAGCAGCAAGCCATGGGTTACCCTCCCGTGATGGGCTACCCCCCGCCTGGCCAATATCCTCATCATCATCCTCCTCCTCCTCTCAATAATGCCTATTCGCCGGCCCCGGGTTACTACAGCCCGCACCCTCCTCCTCCCTGCCTTCCCCAGCAACATCATCATCCCCCGCAGGTGCTACCCGTGTCTAGGTTCGTGAGAGGGATCCTAGCCGCGGTTGTGTTCTTCATCATTGCGTCTTGTACAATAAGCATCATAGCGTACGTGATCCTACACCCGGTGAACCCGGAGTTCAGCATAACGGGGTTCTCCGTCGAGGAATTCAGGGTCATGCCAGGGGTGCCGATCACGGGGAGCTTCGAGGCAAACGTGACCGTGGGGAACCCGAATGAGAAGCTCAGGATCAGGTTCCATAGTATAGAGAGCTACGTGTACTTCAAGAACCCCGTGGCGGAGCTCGCGTGGACGACCGCGGCGCCCTTCATCATGGAGACGAACACGAGCCACGTTATGACGGTGAGGGCCATTGCGGACGGAGACGTCGGTGGGGACAACGCGGGGGACGACGAGGAGGTGAGGGGGGACGAGGACGCGGCCGCAGCCATGGAGAAAGAGTGGAGGAACGGGACGGTGGAGGTGGGGTTGATGATAGGGATGTGGGCGACATTTAGGTCCGAGAATGGCTGGTGGTCGAGCCAAGCTGTGATGAGGGTGCAGTGCGACGAGCTGTTGGTGACGTTCACCAAAGGGAACGGGATGACACCCGTCACCGGCACCACCGGGGCCTGGACCGGCAATGGAGTTCCCAAGAAATGCATTGCATATAGGTGAATGGTTGGATTTATAATTAGCATGATGTTTGCTTTAATTAATTAATTGAATTTCTTTTTATTTTTCAAATTTCTTTGGTTTTTTATTGGGGAATTAACAAATCAGGAGAACTAAACAACTCAAAGAATGGGACAGACTCGGACTATTTGTCATGAAACTTTTCCGTGTCACTGTTCGCGTATAGAACGGATCACGTCGGAAATATTTGGCAAAGGACTCACAGGGACTGGATTGTGGTCGCCAGTAAGAAGATGCACAATTTTATTTAAAATAGAATGCAAGTCTTACAATCTTGACGAATTAAGAACAGGGGCTTACAGCCATAAAAAATGAAAAGGGGGCGAAAGGGGGCGAGCGGTGACAACGATGTGGAATCCTGTGACGGCGGAGAACTTGTGACGAAGGCCTTGGAAGCTCGCTCCGTCGGTGGTGGTCGCTGGCGGGAAGCTGTGACGAAGGCCCTACGAGCTCACTCCGTCGGTGGTGTCGCTGGCGGGGGTTGACGGCAAAGGCCCTACGAGCTCACTCTGTCGGTGGAAAGGGAGTTGACCTATAAACCGGGTCAAGGTATCTAATTTCCTAAGGTTGACGAACAAACTTCAGAGCTTTGGCTGTGTATGGTCGTCTTTTGTCTCGAAAAATTCCTCTGCTATTTATAGAGGCCTTGTACGTGTTTAACACGTAACAGATAGATCGTTTTGCAGATCGTGTTATAGATCGTGATCCCTAATATCGTGGGAGTGTCTCAACAACCTCCTTGATATATGGGATCACGTTCCTGGACATTAGGATCAGTTACGATCCTTAACAAACGTGATTGAAAATGGATAAACTTACTCCAACCTTGTCAACTTGACTGATCTGTACGGATTACGACCAACTTGGTCGACTTATCCAGAATTCTGTCGACTTAACCCTACTAGTAGACTTAGCTACTGTTGAGTCATCTTGGTTGACTTTGATTACCATATTCCTTCGTCGTGAGTCGACCTAGTCGACTCCGTTCATAAATCGACTTAGTCGACTTCGTCATAAGTCGACCTAGTCGACTTCGCCGTGGGTCGACCTAATCGACTTCGTCGTGGGTCGACCTAATCGACTTCGTCGTGAGTCGGCCTAGACGACTGTATCTTGGGCCGACTCGGAGTGTGACTTGAGTGATTACTGGGTTTCTGTTCTAAGCCCAGGCCCAAAATTATTTGCCATGTCAACATAAGCCCCCCTTTTATGCTGGGTTGGCTATGCCGACTCAGCAGAAATCATACCCTATATAAAGGAGAGTCATCATCCTTTTCCCGCACTTTTCTTCCTTGCTCAACACTTCTCCATCTTCTCCAGAAACCCTTGTTTTCCAGAAAACCCTTCGTCTCCCTTGCCAAAACTCCTTCGATCCTCAAAAAGATGTCAACTTTTAAGTCTTTTGAGTTCCATAATCTGCGCGCGGGGCCAACCGGACCCATTCCGGTCGTAGAGGATCAGGGGTCGGGCGTCACTCTTGGACCTGTCTTGCCAGAGCGTCTTTTCCCGAAGACGGTGCCGCTCAACTATCTCATCACTGAGAAGCCCATCCCGATTTGTCATCCCAACTTCGTCGATCCCCTCAACTGGGAAGGTCAGGGATCTTTCCTGTGTTTTCCATCTGCATCTAAGTCTGAGATGGTAGACTGGCTTGAGATGTGGGAGGAGCACTATACAGAGAGATTTAGGAACCAGAGAATTTTGAGATTATTTAGGATGTCAGTAGCGAATAAGAACTGTGATCCCAGGGTTTGTTCGGCCATGTTGCCTTTCTGGAATTCTGTCGTGAACTGCTTCTATTTCCCAGAAGGCCCTATGTCAGTTACATTGGCAGATGTGAAGATTTTGACTAAGTGCAAAATCAATGGCCGCCCTGTTCGACAGTACTCCCAGGCAGGCGATATTAATCCCAAGGGCGCCCTTCAGTACATGGAGGTGGTGAATAGGCATCTGAAGATGGCCTCAGCAGGCAAGAGGTCAGATGAGAGGTTGTCGACTGAAAGTTTTGGTGCCCGGGAAGAGGTCGAGTTCCTCAGCACTTGGTTGAGCAAATTTGTCTATTGCTTCCCTGGGAAGAAAGTTAGCCACACCTCTTATGCGGTGGCCAATTTTCTGAGGGAGACCGATGAAGAAATCTCCTGGGGTCCCTTCATTTTGGGTCTTCTTTATCACGATCTGGACAGAGCAACGTCTCAAATCAAGCCATTTCCAAGACATCCAGCAGGAGGGTTGCTCTGGCTAGTTCATCTTTGGTCAGCCATATGGATGCCGGGATTGACTGGGTTCAAGGTCCCTTCTCCGCCCCCTGAAGCCTTCTATTATGGGGAAAGCATCCTAAATCAGTGCTGCCAGCATAAGGATCAATGGCTTATGACATCGGTTACTGGCCATCTAAAGCACATAGTCGACTTCGGCAGGGTAGATCGACGCGACTGGGCAACCTTTCCAGGCGGCAAGATACTTGCTCAAGAAATCAATCATCAAATTGCTCGTGGCTTCTGGAATGGAGTATTGACCAGCAGAGATCTGCCAGTTATTTTCGATGGCTACCTGACCTTTGAAGTCTATAACCCTCAACTGTGTGCAAGGCAGTTTGGGTTTATCCAAAGTGTAGCAGTTCCACTCGCTGACCCTGCCGGCGGCTTATATGGGGACAGGATGAAGAGGATTGTGTGCAAGTCGATCGACTCGAAGACCCTCGACTTGCTCAATCACAAGGCGCAGCTCTCCCAGATGGAATTCCCATCTGATACTTCTTCCTGTTTCGCCACACAGTTCATCACCGTGCCGTGGTCGACTACATACGAAGAGCTGCGGGCTTTGATGCATTTCTTGGAGGTCTCCAAGGAACCTAATTTTTACACCGATGACGCGCATATTAAAGCAAGAGGTAAGGACTTAGCCTTGTTTTAAGAGTATTGGGTTCTTAATACTAATAATAAGTTTTTCTCCTCTTTCAGGATCATTGCTTCCTCGGGGCTCTGGAAAACCCAAGCATAAAGCCCCCCTTGCCCCTGCTCCTTCTAAACTCAAGTCGACCAGCAAGGGGAAGGCTAAAGTTGCGAGCCCCAGGGAAGTAGCCAAAGGTGATTCCTCTAAGGCTCAATCTAGAAGCGCACCAAAGCGCAAAGCGGCCGAGAAAGAGAAAGAGGATCTTGAAGAGGTGCCTTTGTCTCAGATGAGGAGACTGGTGAAGGCGTTGACTCCAGCGGCGACTTCCTCTCCTAGGTCGCCAGTTATTGCAGCGGCGACCCCATCCAGGTCGCCAGCTGCTGCAGCGGCGACCTCGTCTAGGTCGCCAGCTGCTCCACCGGCGACCCCATCTACCAAGGCACCAGTTGCGGTGCCAGTGTCTTCAGCTGCAGTCGACGCTCCACAAAGGCCGACCGCAGAGGTATGACTCTGATGACTCCAGTTTTTGTTTTGAGTTTTCATATCTAACCCATACTATATTGTCTTGGGAGAGGCTCCAGATGAGGATGATGACCAGCTTATCTCCCATGCCTTAGACAAAAGTTCAAAGGCTTCAGTCGCCAAGGTGAGTTTAATTCTAAACTGGTGTATCATTACTTTAGTTCATATATGAACTTTCGGTTATGCATCATACTTTGTTTCAGGAACGGCACATCCCTGAGGCCTTGGTTCAAAAAGAACAGGTTGCTCTGGATGTCGTGATCCACTGACTCGGTCGACTCGTGAGGAGAAAAACCAAGCTATTCCTTCTCCTCCAGTCCAAACTCCTACACCAGCGATGGTATGTGTCTGGATGTCGCGATCCTGGTCGACCCACTGACTCGGTCGACTCGTGAGGAGAAAAACCAAGCTATTCCTTCTCCTCCAGTCCAAACTCCTACACCAGCGATGGTATGTGTTCTTGTTTTAAACAGAACATAGTATTATCATTGCGATTTTAACTGGGGTACTTATATCCTTCCTTATAGGCTCATCCGAAGAGGGTGAAGGTGCCTGCTGGTCGACAAAAGATTCCTACTCCCCCTTCTTCTTCGGACGAGAGCTCTGGGGATAAATTGCCTCCAGAGGTAAATACTCGATCGCACGAGGTCGTTGGCTTTTTTAGGGTATTGTTTAACAACATTTTGCCTCTTATTCTTCAGGATCCTGCTGCAGCGACTTCTAGGTCAACTAAAGACCCGTGGGAGAAGCTTCACGAGGATATTGAAGAACTTTGTCAACTTCTGCTCATCGACCCCTTAGGCGTCAACGAATTTAGGAGGATGCAGAAGCTGTTGAAGAGAATCGAGGCATCCCCTCGGGTCACGGACGAAATATTGGGGGCTTGCAAGAGCTTCAGGTCGACGTTCTGGACCCGTTGGAGGGATTACGACGCCGACCTGCTCACCTTGGAATCGACTGACTCGAAGATTCGGTCGATTAATAAAGCTCGAGAGCAGGCCTCTAAAGCTGCGCAGGACGCCCGCCAACGTTTGGTCGACGTGCAAGAGAAGCTGACCGAGGTAGAGAGACAAATAGAGTTCTATACGAACCTCAAGAATGACCTGACTCGGCAGCTCGCGTCGATCAATACTCAAGAAATCGAGGAGCTGGAGGCCAATGCTGAGAAGGATAGAGAAAAGGTCGTCGACCTTTATGCCCAGCGAAACAAGGTGAACGCGAAGCGACGAGCTCGTGAATCCCTTGTCCTCGATTTCAAAGAAGTTGGCGGGTTATGGAAATTAAATTTGTAATCAAAGAACAATGCAATTCCATTGTTTTTGTTTCACTCAATAAATCAAGTTCATTGTGTCTCAAATGAATTTCTGCCCACTACGCGCAATTCATTCTTCCAGACAGCGTTACTGAAGCCTAGCGCGATTTCTTAGGAATTAAGCGCTTCCCAAATTAATGGAGTCCTTTTTTTAGAATTTTATGGTGAGCTTCCCAGATAGTCGCGCGATAGGGTTTGAGATATTTACCATTAACCTTTAATGGATGTCTGACCCCACTCCTCGTCATAAGCCGATAACTATTAGATGAGTATGTTTCACATACCTCATATGGACCTTCCCAATTAGGGGACCATTTACCCAAAACTTGGTCTTTCGATTTAAGGGGAAGCACCATCTTCCAAACCAAGTCCTAGCAATCTTTTGTTTATGCACCTCGAGTCGGTCTATTACATCAAGTCGCTTCTTCTCTAATTCTTCCAAAGCGAGGTACATTGCCTCGTCTTGTAAATCAGGGTGAGTCACCCTGAGCGACTCGTATCGAACCTCAATAGGTAGGACGACGTCTTGCCCATATACTAGTGAAAAAGGGGTTTCCCCTGTGCTTTCTCTCTTAGTAACCCTTAAAGCCCACAAAGTGTCTTGTAATAGTTTGTGCCATCCTCTTGGATTTGCACCAACCATTTTCTGAATATTGTTCTTTATGAGTTTATTGGTAGCTTCAGCCTGTCCATTCGCCTGAGGATAATAAGGTGTTGAGTTGGTGATTGAGAAACCAAACTCCGTAGCGAATTCTCGCATTTTCTCATTATTGAAAGCGGTGCCATTGTCCACTACAATATTCTGGGGAATTCCAAATCTATAGATGATGGATGATTTGAGAAAATCGATCACTTCTTTATGATCAATCTTCTTATAAACCTGAGCCTCGACCCATTTAGTAAAATAATCGGTGGCGACCAGAACATAGGCATCACCTTTACTTGAGTGCGGATGGATTTCCCCGATTATATCTAAAGCCCAAGACCTAAATGGCCAAGACTTGATGACTAAGACCAAGTCGGACGCTGGGGCCCTTGTCACCGGACCATGTTTTTGGCACTCTTGGCATCCCCTAGCCATTTCTATGCAGTTCTTTAGCATTGATGGCCAGTAAAAACCATGTCTTTGGATAGTCCAAGACATTTTGGTGCCCGATTGGTGAGATCCGCATAACCCCTGATGAGTTTCTAACATAATTGGGGTCGCTTCGTCTAAGTCGACACACCTTAACAGGACTCCTTCATTGGTCTTTCTGTAAAGTACCCCATCTATAAGGGTGTACGACAAAGCCTGAGTCTTAATTCTTGGGCTCGCCTTTCGTGTTGGGTCAGAAAGGAAGTTGGTGATTGGTTTCCTCCAATCCTTATCGCTTGTCATTATGTCCAGAGTGAACGCGTCGCTTTGGGGAACTAGGTGGGAAACTATTTCTGGGATACAATCGCTTCCTCTTTTGGCCTTGTATCCTGAAGCCTTTTGGGCTAAGTCGTTAGCGATGGTATTTTCCCCTCGACCTACAAAGAGGAAAGTGATCGCTTCAAATCGCTCGACTAGCTTGCGGGCGACTTGATGATAGGGTGTGAGTTTCTCTTGGCATATAGAAGTACCATTCATATGATTAATCACCAGTTGAGAGTCCCCCATCACTGTGGCTTTCTTGGCTCCCAAGGTTAATAGTTCCTTCAGGAGTGTGATCAAAGCTTCATATTCAGTCGCATTGTTGGTGTGAGTTGCCGTCAAGCGATACACTAGACGAACATCTTTCCCTAGTGGCGAAAGTATACAAAGGCCTATACCTACGCCGAGTTTCGCCGAAGATCCATCAAACCAACCCTGCCAGATGTCCTCAAGGGATTCTTCTTGGTCAATTGATACAGACGGATCGTGACTCACCAAGAAGTCGGCTAGAGCCTGTCCTTTCACCGACTGTTGGGATTTGAATCGTAGATCATACGCGGATAGCACTAAACTCCATTTGCTAATTCTCCCAGTCAGTAGGGGACTTTCGAAAAAGTACTTTATGACTGGAGACTTGGTAATGACATGAACCTCTTGGGATCGAATATAATGTCTTAGCTTAGTGACAGTATAAAAGACTGACAGACATAACTTCTCCTTAATTGTATAGCGTTTTTTCTGTAGCGGTTAGTTGTCTTGACAAATAGTAGACCGCTCTCTCAGTTTTGTCTTCCGCCTCTTGGGCTAACATGGCTCCGATGACTGATTCAGTCGCTGCCACATAAAGCAGATAGGGCTTTCCTATCCGAGGAGGGGCAAGTACAGGCGGCTTCATTAAATACTCCTTTAAGCCTTCAAATGCTTTCTGGTGTTCGTCGCTCCACACAAAGTTTCCCTTTGCCTTTAGTAAAGTCGAGAAGACTTCTGTCCGTCCAGCGACGTTACCAATAAATCGCCTGAGATAATTGACCCTTCCTAAGAAAGCCTGTAACTGCTTCTTGTTACTCGAAGGGTTCAATCTTTGAATGGCGTTCACTTTGTTCTGGTCGACTTCTATGCCGCGTTGATGAACTAGGAACCCTAGGAAATGTCCTGCTCTTACTCCAAAAGCACATTTGAGAGGGTTTAGTTTGAGCTGGTGCTTTCTCATTTGCATGAAAGCATTCCTAAGATCATTACTATGCGACCTCTCGTCTTTTGATTTGACCACTATATCATCTATGTATACCTCGACTGTTTTGGCAATCGAAGCATCAAAAATGGCATTCATGGTTCGTTGGTAGGTTGCACCAGCGTTTTTAAGCCCAAACGGCATGAGTACCCACTCGAAAATGCCTAAGGGACATCTGAACGCGGTTTTATGGACATCTTCCTCAGCCAAGAAAATTTGGTTATATCCTGAGAAACCATCCATGAATGACATAATTTGGTGCCCTGCAGTCTTATCGACTAAGTCGTTTGCAATGGGCATGGGATATTCATCCTTTGGAGTAGCACGATTCAGGTCTCTGAAGTCGATGCAGACTCTAATCTTGCCATTCTTTTTGATGACAGGGACTATGCTGGATATCCACTCGGTGTACCTCGATGTTCTTATATACCCAGCTTTAAAGAGCTTCTTGACTTCTTCGAATACTGCCTGAGTGACTTCATGAGTCATTCTCCTTGGTGCCTGTTGGACTGGCTTAAATCCTGCTTTGATTGGCAACTTATGTTCTACAAGTCGGCGATCTAGGCCAGGCATTTCAGTATAGTCCCAGGCGAAACAGTCCTTGAATTCTTCAAGAGTAGCCTTAATAGAATTGAAAAGTTCTTTATTCATTGAAGAACTAACGAAAACGACCCGAGGGCTAGATTCCTCGCCTAAATTGATACTTACAAGCGGGTCACATGGCATCATAAGTGACTCGCGACCCTGGACACCGCCTAAGTCGGTATCAATGGACTTAGATGAGCTAGCCTCAGCATTTACATTGCTTATTTGGCAACCTAATTTCCTAGACTTCCTAACATACTCCTGAAGTCGCTGGAGGATATCAGCGACTGCATAGCCTCTTCCTTCGTCACTGTCCATACAACCCTTCGTGCAGGAGTCTATCGGGCTCCAACTCCGTCGCAGCACTTTCCTGGCTCTTAGGCGCCTCCCCCTTGTCGCCATTAGGACTGTTGTCTGTCTCGCCTCCATCCTTGGTCGGGACTACTTCCTGCAGGACCTCATCTATGTCCTTGTCCGTGAAGTCGGGCCCCCATCCCGTTGGCATGATTGATCCCTCATCAGGCTTGGGGTGAGAGGTGCCATAGCTCACAATGAAGTCGAACATCCCGGAGGGTTCACCTAGGGGTCCGACAGTAGGGTCTCCTAGCTTGTAGCGTTGATCCAGGGTGAGGTCCTTGACCGTCTTGCATGTTTCTGCATGTAAAATGCCCTTGTCACAACAGGAGTATTCATCAGCCCTGATAGTCTCTATTTCAGAGTCAAGCCATAAAATCAACTCCCTATGCAAAGTCGATGGGATCGCGGCGGCTTTGTGAAGCCAATCGCGCCCCAAAAGCGCATTAAACGAAGGGGCTATGTCAATTACGAAGAAAGCAGTTTCCTGCTCGTGTCTTCCAACGCCTAAATGCACTGAGCATATCCCCAGGCATTCGGACTTCCTCCAATTAAAGCCGCTTACAGCCACGTCGGTTCGCACCAACTCGCTAGGCTTGTACCCAAGTAGTCTAAACTTGGTGAGCGGGAGAACATTGACGGTGGCGCCGTTGTCTATTAAGACTCGACCCACCAAAACACCGTCAAAGGTGGCTGCTATGTATAACGAGTGCATGTGCTGTTTCATGCGATCCGATGGTTTCCTCAGCCAGTGCAGAGGGAAGCCAGATGGAAAAGAAGTGACCTTAGAGTCCAGGGTTTTACCTTTCGGCGCCTCCGACTTGTCGTTGCAGGCGAACTCCGCAGGGAAGGTGAGAGCGTTACAGCTCACAAGGGGCCCTTGTTCTGCGTTGAAGTCGCAGGGCCTGTCTCTTCGTAGAGGAGTGTAGTCGAAGCTTGAGCCCGGGTTTTCCGAGTAATCAGTAGACTCGACCCGTTCAGGCTCCGCGACTTGTTTCTCTGCGGCTTGGTTCCCTTCCGAGGGTTGCATCGCAGGGGTCATCCTAGGCCTTTTTTGGGCGCGACTTAGACGCCTTTCCTTTCTCTTCTGAGCCCTTAAGGGGGGCGCAGCCTTCCTTTCTACCTTCTGCCATTGAGACGAAGGGTTAAGGGCTTTGACGAATTTTGGTTTCTTAGAACCAAAAAGGAGTCGGCTTACCTCCACGAATCTGCCGTCGACTGGGTCATATCCCACCTGCACTGGAGTATTTTCTGGTATATTCGAGGAAGGTTTGCTAGGGTTCGAATTACCTGTACCCTCGGGGCGGACCGCTTTCACCAGCATCTCTCCTTTTGCGGACAAGTCGACCAACAGCAAGAAATAGTTGACGCAGCATGCTGTGCAGAGCTGGGTAATAAGTATCCGATTGTGGGCGATTAGTTTGCATTTCTGGCACAGTAGCTTCTCGTCCAAGAATTGGGCGATAGGAGGTCCCCTCCGCAATTCCTGGGGGTCGACTGTCTGTGACGCATATCGAGGCCTGCGACCTGCAGCCTGTTGGGGTCGGTCTACTCCCTTATACTCTTCCACAGGTCTTATCTCCTTGACAGGGGTAGTCCTAGTGTACCCCTGCTTGATGACTCTCTGGCCAGACGAGTCTATAAACTCAAGTCGCCGTGCCGGGCGTTCCGTACCCCGGGGGGCTGCCTCTCCATTCCCCCTATGCCCCTGGGAACCTCCTCTTCCTCCTCGCGAAGCCAGTCGGCGATCCACACTAGGAGGACTTTTGAGGACGTGAGAAGGTCCTCGGGGGGTAGTCAACGACATTGCTGCTTCCTCGAAAGGGGTCAGGTCATACCAGTCTTCTGTCTTACTGTCCAACAGGTACTTCTTAAATGTGTGGTCTGTCATGTGAGTGTCGTTCAGGTGCCAGTGGCAAAGCCACTTGTCCCTTCCCTTCGGCAGAATGAAAACCCCACGCTCAGCCAGTCGCTTCATCAGGGCATTAGCCACCAAGGTCTCGCCAGTTGCTTGCAAATCCTGCGAGGGTATAGCAGAGTCGTTAATGACTTCTACAAGGTTAACCTCAGTGTCAAATATATCAAATGTATGAATGGCGACTTCGTCGCCAAATGGATTATCATCCACCATGGCGACTTCATCGACTTCAGGAAAACAGAGCTCTTTAGACTCTATTAAATCCTGAATTATATTTCTAAAGGACAGGCAGTCCCTGGTAGTATGGGTAAAGGAACCATGCCACTTGCAGTAATTCATACTTTTTTCCCTTTCTGTCTGAGGGACTCGATGACCAGGTTTAAGCCTGATCCTTTTCTTTTGATAAAGCCAGTCAAAAATGGCGTCGACTTTATCTGTGTCGAAGGAGTATTTCCTTTCCTCGGCATTTTTCTGGGAGGCTTTAGCTTTAGAATTTTTCCCAGTCAAGGGGTCACATATAGTCGACTCTCCCTTGACAAACTCGGCCACGTCGACTTCATAAGTATCGACTTGGTAGGCTCGAGTCAGCTGGGCCTCTTCTGTTAGGAGCTGATAGTACTCAGTGGCTCTCCTTGCCAAATCATATAGATCGGCAAAGCGCTCCCCTTGTAGCTTTTTTCGGAAAGGAATGGACAACGCATTTAATGCGTGGAGCAACTGGTCTCTATCCGGTATGGGAGGCCTACATCGTAATAAGGCCTTTCTAAGTTTCATTAAAAACTGCCCCGGGTGTTCCCCATTAGCCTGTCTAAGGCGCATAACCTCAAACATCGACATGGGGGTATCGAGTCGAGCAAAGGTTTTAACAAACATGGACTGCATCTGAGTCCATGAAGCTACTGACCCCGACGGCAAACTTGCATACCAGGTAAAGGCATCCCCTGTTAATGAGTTCGGGAAGAGCTTTAGTTTCCAGAAGTCATTCCCGGCCGCCTCGCCAAGTTGATGAGTGAAGCGAGCAATATGCTCGAGTGGAGTCATTTCATCTTCGCCCGAGAAGCGAGTGAAGTCGGGCACCCTATAACCTCTAGGTAAAGGGAAATCCCTATCAATGTACGCAGGATAAGGAGACCTGTATAAACAGGTGTCATCTCGCCGAGCTATTCCGGGGACGACTTGCTCTATAACCTGAGTTATGGCCTCTCTTAAGTCTGGGGGTACACCGCCTATCGGCCCCTGCCCTGCGAGTCGAGTTGGCCTTAACGGGCTATACGGAGGCCTTTCTCCCATTGTTTGGCTCGTTGGATCCCTTACATAAAATGAAGGCTCCTCACGGTGATTACTACTCCGGGGTCCGGGCTCATAGGGATCTCGAACTGCGTCGACCATTGGCTCTTTCCAGGGCGACGAGACGGAATAAAATCCTCCCCCCGTTCTGTTTCCTCTTGGAGGTCCTCTGCCTCATTCCAATACGTATTCGATGGTCGATTACGTGAATAAGAGGGTCGACCAGGGGGAACCAGATTCCCGGGTTCAATGAGAGCATTCGTCTTTATCTCAGATTGCTCAAAAGTCACGTTACGTGGTCCTTGAGCAGTCCGACGAGCGTCTGCCATGAACGTAGACTCCCTAAAGGGGGCCTCTCTCTTACGAGGTCTCACTCTTTCCTCGTCTCTCGGGCCAGAAAGACGCCCTATTAGAGTTTGGACATCCATTAGGATACCCTTCAAATCAGTCAACTCCTGACGCACATCCCCCAATTCCTTGTGGAACTCCAGTCTCGAAATAAATTCGGACGGGGCATGTGAATCAAAAGTGGACTGGTTTGTAGCTGCCTGGCCTCCTAGGGCCGGCGCTTCCAAGTCCATTCCCGGAGGAAGCTCCTGATCTTCCCCATCTACGGGATTCTGAGGCTCACGGCTTCGAGTATTTCTCGGCATTTGAGACTAAGATTTTTTTAAAGCCTCCCACTGTGGTTGCCAAAAACGTGTTCGCGTATAGAACGGATCACGTCGGAAATATTTGGCAAAGGACTCACAGGGACTGGATTGTGGTCGCCAGTAAGAAGATGCACAATTTTATTTAAAATAGAATGCAAGTCTTACAATCTTGACGAATTAAGAACAGGGGCTTACAGCCATAAAAAATGAAAAGGGGGCGAGCGGTGACAACGATGTGGAATCCTGTGACGGCGGAGAACTTGTGACGAAGGCCTTGGAAGCTCGCTCCGTCGGTGGTGGTCGCTGGCGGGAAGCTGTGACGAAGGCCCTACGAGCTCACTCCGTCGGTGGTGTCGCTGGCGGGGGTTGACGGCAAAGGCCCTACGAGCTCACTCTGTCGGTGGAAAGGGAGTTGACCTATAAACCGGGATCTAATTTTCTAAGGTTGACGAACAAACTTCAAAGCTTTGGCTGTGTATGGTCGTCTTTTGTCTCGAAAAATTCCTCTGCTATTTATAGAGGCCTTGTACGTGTTTAACACGTAACAGATAGATCGTTTTGCAGATCGTGTTATAGATCGTGATCCCTAATATCGTGGGAGTGTCTCAACAACCTCCTTGATATATGGGATCACGTTCCTGGACATTAGGATCAGTTACGATCCTTAACAAACGTGATTGAAAATGGATAAATTTCTCCAACCTTGTCGACTTGACTGATCTGTACGGACTACGACCAACTTGGTCGACTTATCCAGAATTCTGTCGACTTAACCCTACTAGTAGACTTAGCTACTGTTGAGTCATCTTGGTTGACTTTGATTACCATATTCCTTCGTCGTGAGTAGACCTAGTCGACTCCGTTCATAAATCGACTTAGTCGACTTCGTCATAAGTCGACCTAGTCGACTTCGCCGTGGGTCGACCTAATCGACTTCGTCGTGAGTCGGCCTAGACGACTGTATCTTGGGCCGACTCGGAGTGTGACTTGAGTGATTACTGGGTTTCTGTTCTAAAACCAGGCCCAAAATTATTTGCCATGTCAATAGTCACATAATTTCTAAAAACTAAAAAAAAAAGAAAATAATGTTTTCTTAGTTTCCTTGGAATTTTAGAAAACAGGTTACATCAGTTTTTTAAATTTTTTCTATCATAAAAAAATTACCCGCCCCGCCCATTCCATCCCTCCCAACCCCACAACCCAGTCGCCACTCGTCCCACCCCGCTTTCGGGGCTCTCTCGACTAGTCGCAAGTTTAGTATATGAAACCGCAAATTAGCGCCAAGTGGAGAAGCCTCAACGCCCTTCAAACACCTTCCATGCGATAAATGTCGTGTTAAATGTTGTATTAATTTGTAATATCATTAAGTGTGCAGTGGGATGATATTAATGGCCTAAGAAATAAATGGGAGTTAATGACCTAATAACTAGAGTAGTGTAAATGCTTTCTCTATATTTATCATAGGACACTATAAAAGGAGAAGCAATCTCCAAATGATCTAAAAGAGAAGAGAAAAAGGGTGTAAGAAAAAGACTCTGGTCGTAAGAAAAGCGAATGCCTTCGCAAAGCCAAAATATTCTCTCCAAATTTCCTTGTTCCTTGTTTCCAGAAATACTTCGCTGTATCGCAACAGTTCCGCAAAACCCTTCCTGTGATACAGTAAAGTACCGCTTTCCAAACAACCCCGACAAATTTTGGTATCAGAGCGCAGCAGATGATGGCTACGTCTTCCAGCAGCATGTTCTTTTCCTACTCGCCCAACCGAATCCCAATCTTTGATGAAGAGCACTATGATTATTGGAGTTCGCAAATAGAGACTATATTTCTCTCACAAGATTTGTGGAGGATCGTTGATGAAGACGACGAATTGTCAAGTGATGAAGAAGGTACTAGAAGACAAAAAAAGAAGGCAAAAGAAAACGTGATGAAGAATGTGATGGCGTTGCGGATCTTGCAACAATCTGTAAGCAAGACGATTTATCCGAGGCTTTATGGTCTCAAAAAGCCGAAAGAAGCATGTAGCATCCTAAAGAAAGAGTTTTAAGGCTATGAGAAAGTGATTTCCATCAAGCTTCAAGGCTTGTGGAGGGATTTTGACAACATGGCCATGAAGGAGTCCGAAACGGTGAAAGATTTCTTCTTGAGAGTGGTTGAAATCATGAATCAAATCAAGTGTTGCGGTGATGAAGTTCCCTTCAAGAAGGTTGTGGAGAAAGTGTTGAGAAGCTTGCCGTAGAAATTTGAGCACGTTGTTGCTGTGATTGAGGAAACGAAGAATCTGTAAGAAATTTCTGTGTATGAGCTAATGGGTTCTCTTGAAGCACACGAAAGAATAGTAAGTACTCAACTCCCGTTGAACAAGCTTTTCAAATAAAGTTAAATGTTTCAGAAAAGAGGTCGGAGCAAAAAGAGTGTACTATGAACAATAGCAGAGAGTTTTATGGTCGTGGACGTGGAGGCCGTTCTCAAGGAAGAGGCATAAGACGTACAGCAAGACTGTTCCACAGTAGAGAAGACCATTCCTACAGTAAATCTGAAAATTCAGAAGGTAGTTGCTATATTTGTAGAAAAGCTGGACATGAGTCAAAGGATTGCTATTTCAGGTGCAAGAGATGCCGATTTCCAAATCATTCAGAACGAGATTGTTATTTTAAAGACAAGCAGCAGCAGCAACAACCGTAGCAACATGTTTCTCAAAATTCGGAAAATTTTTCAAAAGAAAAAGAATCGAAGCAAGCATTCTATTCTTGTTTCAATGCACTGCAAGATATGAATGAAGTGTGGTTTTTGGATAGTGGCTGTAGCAATCATGTGATAGGAAATAAGGAAAACTTTGTAGATCAACAACAGCTCCAACTTGCTGTTAGAGCTTGGGTACAGCAAAAAGATAATGATTGAAGGAAAGGGAATCGCTGTGAGAACAACAAATGGTGAAGAAATGCGGATTAATGATGTGTTTTATTCTCCAGGCATTACTCAGTATCTTTTGAGCATGGGACAAATGATGAAGAGAGGTTATAAGGTTACCTTTGCTGATGGTCAATGTGAGATCGTTGACAAAAATGAGAAGAAGATCGTTGTAGTGAAGATGACGATGAATAACTTATTTCCGCTGAAGATGAATTCGTTTTTTAATGTTGCATTGAAGAGTGAAGATGCTGATGAAGCTTAGTTATGGCATCTGCGATATGGACATTCAAGGGTCTAACATTGTTGAGATAGAAGAATATGGTCATAGGTCTTCCAAAAATCCAGCCAACAGTAACATGCATCTGTGAATGATGTGTATATGGAAAGCAACATCGTCTTCCTTTTCCCAATACCTCTTGGAGAGCTAAAGCCCCTCTTGAGTTAGTGCATGCTGACATTTATGGTCCAACCCAAACTCCAACGATCGGTTACAGGAGATATTTTCTCTTATTTGTTGATGATTACACTCGTATGATATGGGTATACTTTCTTGAAAAGAAATCAGAGGCTTTTACTACTTTTTTGAGTTTCAAAGCCAATACAGAGAAGCAAAGTGGATATCAAATAAAGACTTTGAGAACATATCGGGGAGGAGAATTCATTTACATGCCTTTCCTAGATTATTGCAAGCAGCAAGGCATACAACGACAGCTTACTGTGAAGTACTCACCTCAGCAGAATGGTGTTGCTAAGAGGAAGAACATATTGTTGAGATGGCTCGAAGTATGCTCAAAGGCAAGGGTATTCATGATGGGCCGAAGCTGTATACAACGGCTTAAATTCTTAATCGATCACCGACGAAAGCGGTTTAGAACAAGACGCCTTACGAAGCGTGGCATAAGAGGAAACCCGTAGGTGATCACTTGAAGGTATTTGAATGTTTTGCATATGCTCTTTTGTCGAAGAAGAAGGAGAAGTTTGATGCGAAGAGTGAGAAGGTAATCTTTATTGGTTAGAGTGAAGAATCTAAAGGTTATCGGTTGTTTGAGCCAAAGTCTAACAATCTAGTGATGTCAAGAGATGTTATTTTCAATGAGAATGTAACGTGGAAGTAGGAGAACGAATCATCTTAGACTCAGCCAACGTTTTCTTATCCAGAAGCACCAGCAGTAGTGCCTTCATCTCACTGATACAGCAGCAGTTAGTTCCTCAATAGTAAATTCAGATAAAGATGATATGCAACCAAGTAGGGGTGAGCAAAAACTTCGGAATTCCAATTACCGAACCGAAATTTTGGTATTTCGGTATTTGGAGTTCGGTATTCGGTATTCGGTATTTGGTATTTGGTTCGGTTTGATATTTCCATTAATTTCGGTTTTCGGTTCGGTATTCGGTATGTCCACAAATAAATTCGGTATTTTTGGTACTACCGAAATATAGCTTCTTGACCAGACCCGACCTGATTGTTAAATATTAAAATTAAGTAATTTAGGCCAAAGCACATTAACCCAACCCAATTTCTTATTCCTACCCTCTATCTCCTCGCCACGTTTATCTAGGGCAAGGTGGACCCTTCCCACACCTTCGAGAATCGGGAGCTCGTCGGCATCCTCACCACCTCGATCGTCATCCTCATCAGCTGCGTCGTCGCCCTCGTTTAGCAGAAATCAGGCACCCAGAAGAAGCCTAGCGCCTTTGTCCCTCCCAAGCCCTTGATCGTCAAAGAGATGGAGCCAGAGTTCTTGGGAAGAAGAAAGTTACCATCTTCTTCAGCACCCACCGTCTGAAGGTTTAGCCAAGGTTTGACTTTCAACTAGGGGGATCTCCGGCAGTTGTTTTTGTTGGAATCCTTCTTTTTGAGCAAACTTTGGAAGATCCAAATACCGAACCGAAATACCGAAATTAATTTCGGTATTTCGGTATTTGGAAGTATGGAGTTCGGTTCGGTATTTAGAGGATAAAATTTTGAAACTTCGGTATTTGGAAGTTCGGTATTCGGTTCGGTTGGTATTTGGAATACCGAATACTCACCCCTACAACCAAGGATGTATTGCTCATTAACTGAAGTTTACGAGCAAGCTAACTTTGCACTTGTTTCGTTTGAGCCGTAGAATTTCGAAGAGGCCGCAAAAGAAGAAAAATGGAGAAATGCAATGAAAGAAGAGAGGTTTAGTATCGAGAAAAATGACACTTGGTCCCTAGTAGACCTTCCCAAAGGAAAAGAAGCAATTGGCTTGAAATGGGTGTTCAAAACAAAATTCAATGAAGATGGAAGCGTACAGAATCACAAAGCTCGTTTCGTAGCAAATGGTTACTCACAATAGCCTGGAATCGATTTCACTGAGAAGTTCACTCATGCCACAAGAGTTAATGAAGCAAAATTGATGCGTACGGATTGCCCAATCGCTAAACATCGCTCAAGTATGCGAAGTATTGGAATATCAGGAAGTGTTGATGATCGAATAAGTATGTCAGGATATCTTTTCTGTATTGGAACAAAACCCATCTTCTGGAGTTCAAAGAAGCAAACTACTGAAGCGTTATCATCAGTTGAAGCAGAATACATTGCAGCAAATGAAGCAATTCGTGAAGCAGTACGGTTAAGAAGGTTATTGCTGAAGTTACAGCAGAAGGTTACTTATCCAACAACGGTATTATGTGATAATCAGTCAGCCATTGTTATGACGAAGAACCCCGTGTTTCATGCAAGGTCAAACCACTTTATCAGAGAAATGGTGATGAAGAAAGAGATAATTATGAAGTTTATTCATACCCAGGATCGGCCCGCTGATGTTCTAAAGAAAGCCGTGAATTTCAGCTCGAGTTGTTTAAGAAGTTTCTGAAGATTACAAATTAAGAGGGGGTGTTAAATGTCGTATTAATTTGCAATCTCATTAAGTGTGTAGTGGGAAGGTATTAATGGCCTAAGAAATAAATGAGAGTTAATGACCTAATAACTAGGGTAGAGTAAGTGCTTTCTCTAGATCTATCCTAGGACATTATAAAAGGAGAAGCAATCTCCAAATGATGTAAGAGAGAAAAAGGAGTGTAAGAGAAATACTCTGGTCGTAAGAAACGTGAAAGGTTTCGCAAAGCCAAAATATCCTCTCCAAATTTCCTTATTCCTTGTTTCCAGAAATATTTCGCTGTGTCGTAGTAAATCCGCAAAACCCTTCATGTGATACAGCAAAGCACCGTTTTCCAAACAACCCCAACACCATGATTGTCTGTGTGTTTTATTACAAGCTAGAAGTAACTATTTATAAAAATCCTAATAACAAAACGTGCTGCAATTGAAATCAATTGTTTCATCTTATCCATTTGCAGTCGCCGCTTCATCCTCTATTGTCGTGAATGCTGCTTCAGCCCTCATCGACACTGCTCTAGCCTTCATCGATGCTGCTTCTATGCCATCCGTCGATGGAGCTGTATCTACGCCATCCATCGATGGAGCTGCTTCTACGACAGTCGTCAATGCTGCAGCTTCTACGTCAGCCATCGATGGAGCTGCTTCTACGCCAGCCGTCGATGCTACTGCTTCTATGCCAGTCGTCGATGGAGCTGCTTCTACGCAAGCCGTCGATGCTGTCCAGGATGTCCACGGATGAACTACGAAGTTCTTCATCATCGATGGCATTTCTCTCTAGGCTTATCGTTACACATGGTCTCTTCGATATTAAGCTCGACCTTGCCCAAAATGTCGTTTTACCTTCCTAGCGGCCACCCACACACGCCTTTAGGCCCCGTCACACATTTTTTGTTAAGACTTCTCACACCTACTAAACATATTTTCTATTTTTAAAAACTAAAAATAAAAAAGAGAACCTTTTGTTTTTTAAAAAATTGAAAGAGAAGAAAATTTTCCTATGCCAAACGGCACATTAGGCTCTGTTTGGGAGTTTTCCCTCTTGATGGAAAACGAAAATGAATTATCCGAGTGAAAAAGTTAAATATTATATAAAATATAAAATTAATAAAGAAATGACAATATCTTTCCCACAGTTGAACCCCCACATAAGCATCATCAGAAAATGAGAGACATAACTCTTCCTTCAACAGTGATATTTGGTGCGTTGAATCAAAATCCGAAACCAACCCCACTGCAATCCACCAGCCGGGGCTTTTTTCCCGTCACCTCCTTCTCAACAGAAAAACAACATAGAAAAATGACATATCCCCTCTTAACAGAAACGACAGCTTAAATATCGTCCCCACCCCTTGTCTGTTACACGACTACATCCTCCTGGGTTGTGCTTTGCTAGTGTAAGCCCTCCTCCTGGCCTTTTCTTCTTCCTCGAGCCTAGTCCTTCCCGGCCTTGACCCATAACCACATTTTGTTCCATCAAGTGGCTCCTCTTCGATCACACTTGTCCTCAAATGTGAGTTCTGGGTACCTTTTTTCCAGGTCATAAAGATATTCCCAGGTGGCTTCTTCCTCTATTTCACCCGTCCATTGAACCAACACCTGTGTCACAGCCCGTGGCCCCTTTTGACCATCTTTCTTGCCAAAATTATTTCCGGTTTCTTCAACAGAACCCCATCAATTGGATTAGATATCAACTCTCTAATCCAAAAGAGCGATGAATCCGATATTGACTCAACATTATTCTCTCTACCCTTTGTCACATACCCAACAATTGTACTACTTACTATTCGGTTAAAGATTGCTTTTAACGACGTCAAAGCGCCTAAACTCCACGCATAGAATAAATGAAGGTCTCAAGTCAAAAGGTCAGTTACACTCACTTATAAAAAGGATTGACCAATGATGTTCAATATGTGGCATCCTCTTAAACGATCGTGTCTGGTAACCCTAATCTTAGGGTACCCCTAAATATAACTTGGACATACTACCTTCGGTTTATCTTAACAACATTTATATTCAACGATGATCTAGATGTCCATGTCCCCTCTAAACATCTATTCGATCACGGATAATTTCATATTAACATACTCATTAATCTGTAGGACTTTATTATTAACACGAGCAGAAAAGTAGAACAATCAATGACAAATACTCGCCTTTATTTATTATTTATTCATAAATACAATAAAGTGTATTGGCACCTAAGTGCACACACTAAGCCGCTTGGTTTGCGGAATGGAATTCAGAATGGAATGTAATGAGAAGAGAGAAAAATATAGTGATTAGGAAGTGAGTTGTTTAGAAAAATGATGTGTTTATTCAAGAAAGAGGAGGAGAAGAGGAAGATAATGAAAAGGCCACGGGACAGGACAATGACGAGATTTGGGACAGTGCCATTACGGTTCAAACACTGCAGACAGTAACGGATATTGCCATGACCACGGGACAGGCCAATGAAGAGATCATGGACAGTGCCATTAAGGTTCAAACACGGCAGACAGTTGCGGATACTGCCATGGCCACCGGACAGGACAATGACGAGATCGGGGACAATGCCATTATGGCTCCACAACCGCCCTTTATCGAACCTGTTGATACTCATACGAATGACACTATAGCCATTGCGGTGAGCCCGTGGAAAATGATAGGGAATGTCAGAGTCAAATGGGCATGGATCACAAGCCAGAGGGAGGTCAGCACTGGAGTAAGCGCTACTTGTTCTTGAAGGTAATTTGAGCGTTTCTGATATTTTTTGAATCAACCTGGTTATTTATGAGAACAACCAATATTTACCAGAGACACGGACGGATCAATATCGAGATTATTTTGTTGCTACCACGTTATCGGGATCCGGATACGGCAGTCAGCAACCTGTATCTTGCGTTTGTCGTCCCATACGTGCACTTATGAGACAGATAGGGAAATACGTGGCCACAAAGTTCAACATGTGCAACGACCAGAAGATAATTGAAGATTTTGTTATTATTTGTGCCCTTGTTGGAGGGGGTATGGCTTTGGTTTTCCTACTGGTCGAACTGAAGAGGCTACCCAGTTTCTACCTATCCGTGGATATGGCGACAGGTGTAGGCCATCCAGAGATTCATGTTACGGGTTATTGGGGACACTGGTTGGTTTTAGTTTGGCTTTTGTTAGCCAAACAAGTATTTACGAAGTGTACGAGCTACTTATGCATGTTTTAGCCAGATTGACAACACTTTAAAATGAAAAATGACTTTACTACTTATTTTCAACATTATTTCTTGACAAACAAATAATTGTTTAAGAAATACTCGCCACTAAATAGTGAACCCCTTTTAATACGGATTTATCTCAAATAATTATCACACAATTCTTTAACACATAAATCGTAAAAATAAGTTTGTGAAATGTATATTACTCTTGCAATTAATTCTTCATTCCGGCAATAAAAAACTTCTTTATATCGCGGTTTCATTGAAATATCAAAAGCTATCGCTGCCGGCAACATGAAGACTTGTTTTCCTGCCCAATATATTTATGGATGGCTGGCATACTACTTCAAGACTCATTATCAAGTTCCGGTTAAAGTTAAAGGGCCCTTAATGATCAGGTATTCCGAAAAAGGCAGAGATATTTATTACGACGAGTGTGCAGCGAGGGAGCATATTCATAACGGGGACAACATATTTTGGTGTGCCAACCTTTTCAATAAACATGGCGGTTTTCATCTGAGGGACGAGCATAATATGAAGATCTCGACTTTGCACTTTTTCATGAGTATCCGCCTGTGCCATCCGACCCTAAGTTGTTGTGGTTCTTTTATCGTCGAGCCTTATACTTTAGTCCCTGCCATCACACTTCAGTCGCCAATTTGGCTTCTGTCAAGATATTCCTCCTACATTGGCCTACGCTTGGCCTCTTTAGAAGAGGGCTTAAAAAAATGGCGTTTTTCGGAGCGACATGGTACCGGTTCTCACTTGTACGTTCCTGCTATCCCGACTAATCTGTGCAGTTATATTGCAATAAAGTACAATAAATTATGGACATCCAAATATGACGCCTATCTAGGGCACGGAATCGAGACCTTGATTGCTCATCTCGTCCTCCCCCGCATAAGAAGGACGATATTCGTGAGAAGCATGAGCAAAAGAAGCCAATTAGAATAACTATGAAGAAGAGACCCTTCTCACAAGATATGACAAAAACGACTTCATTCATATTCTTCGGGAAGAAGTGTAACACATTTCTTTTTCTTAGTTGAGGATTCTAAAGGATCGAGCATCGAAGAGCAGGACTTTAAAAGAAACGGCAGTCGGATCCCGCAGTGGAGGATGACGTCAAAGAGGTGCCTCCTACTCCTTGTATTCCGTCAAACTCGAACGAGTCGGTAAGTATCACTCCTTGTATTCCGCCAAACTCGGACGAGTCGGTAAATATCTCGTATTTATTTATCAAATTTATTTAGTTTCAATGATATATATGATCATTGGTTTGTTAGTAGTATCCTCAACAGAAGAAGGCGATGATTATTCCATTTCGAATACAGTTGCCATGGACCGGTTAGAACCAACTCAGAGAGAACAACCTCCATCTCGAAAATGTTCTCCCAAGAAAGGATCATCGATGCCAGCTCAAACTCCTGAAATTATAGCTTAGTGTGAAGGGAATAAGGAAGCTGTTAATGCTTCTATTTATCCTGACTTGAGTGCATCGGTTGTGGCCTCTCGAGCTTATAAGAGATTTGCGGTAAGTATATGAGAAGATATCAAGGAGCAGATTCTCAAGACTCCTTTCAGTTAGAGTCACACAATTATCTCATCGATGAAAGTGAGTAAATGGAATGGGCTCATATCCGTGTCTTGATGGAAGAATACATGCAAGGATCAACGAAATATTCAAATATGTTGGCCACCACTGAAAGGACCATGACAGATGTACGTCGTGATAAAGAAGTTGTCGTGGTTAGAGGTAGTCTCATTGAGGCTCAGGCCAACAAGAAGATCATCGTGACGAAGGAAGCAACTTTACAAGGACAACTAGCCATTGTTGAAGCCAAGATTGAAGAACTTCGACAACAATTGTCTAACTATATTGAGGCTAAAGTGACCTTAGAGGATTCTCTGGAACAGACTGTTGCTATCGCTAAGGAGGCAAATGAGGATACTGCAAATTTGAAGGGGGACATGTCTGCTTTGAAGAATGCCAGGCTAGTGTGATGAAGATCACTTTTTGTTGAATGAACTTCGAGAGCAGCAGAAGAGGACTCGTGAAGAAATTTTTTGGTTTAGTTGAGAAGCTTCCTTCTTTTATGTAGGACTATCATTATTTCAGATGAATAATAAAATCCCTTTCCTTTTAAAGTAGTTCATCTCTTATACTCGTACAAGCCACAACTTTATTTTTTTATTAACTCGTTCATAGTTTATACTCGTCTGGGCCAGGAGTATTGTATGATTTTATTTTTTATTAAGCCATTCATAGTTTATACTCGTGCGGGCCAGGAGTATTACACTATTTGATTATTATTAAGTCGTTCACAGTTTATACTCGTGCGGGCCAGGAGAATTACATGTTTTTTTGTATTTATTTTTCTTTTTTTTTGTGTCGTTCAGTTTATGCTCATGCGACATAGAGCATCATTCTTCAGGCGTAGTACCACTTCAGAAACTTCCCGTTGATTGGTACGATGCACACTCCATCTTGATGAACTATCTTATACACGCCCCTAGTGGAAGCTTCTTGGACGACATATCGGTTATCCCACTTTGAGGTGAACTTGCTTCTTGTCTTGTGTGTGATGATTATAGGCCTTCTCACCTCACGTATGAGATCACCAACTTGGAAGGAGTGATGACAGATTTTCTTATTAAAAAACTTGGACATCCTCACTTGGTAGCACTCAATTCGTTGTTGTGCTTCCAGGCGGTTTTTATCCAGTGCTTCCAATTCTAGTAAACGTAGTCGCACATTATCTTCTTGACAAAGTCCCTCCTGTATAGCTATTCGTAATGACGGTATTTGTCGTTCAAGTGGATAGAGCATCTCAACACCATAGACCAATGAGTATGGCGTCATTAGGGTCGCAGTTTTATATGTCATACGATACGCCCATAGAGCATCTCCGACATGTTCGTGTCAATCTTTTCTGCCTTTAGCAACCACCTTTTTGAGAAGGTTGCATAGCGACTTATTAAACGCTTCTGCCAATCCGTTTGCAGCCGCATAATACATGGAAGAGTTATACTGCTTGAAGGCGAATTGTTTGGGACTTATTATAAAAGTTTTGGCCATTATCATTGACGATATAGCGAGGCACACCATAACAAAAGACGATTTTATTCATGATGAAGGTGATCGTCGTTTCTTTCTTTACCTCCGAAAAGGCATGGCTTTAGCCCATTTGGAGAAGTAGTCAGTTGCTATCATAATGTATGAATGGCCCCCTAACGATTTAGGCATGATAAGCCCGACAACGTCTACCCCCCATACTTCAAATGGCCAAGATGCTACAATTGGATGAAGTGGCTCGGACGATTGATGGATGAAGTTGGCATGAAACCGACAAGCTTGGCACCTCTTAGCGTACTTCATGCATTCATTCAGTATCGTCGACCAGTAATAACCCATTTTCTTCAGTTGGAAATGAAGTTTAGGGCCGGACTGACGGGCTCCGCAAACTCCGGAATGCATTTCTTCTATTGTTTTGTTGGTTTCTTTTTCTCTAAGACACCACAAGAACACTCCTTCGAATGATCGCCGGAAAGAGTATTTTTTTTTTTAAATATAAAAAAAACAAGAGTATTTGTTTTGTTGGCTTCTTTTCACTTTTTATCGAGGATCATCAGGCAACTTCCTGTGCTCAAGAAAGTTAGTAAGTGGTCGTCTCCGATCTTGATCTTCTTCATCATAGACGGATATGAGATTGACTTCGTTCTTTTCCGCATCATCTTCTTCATGAGAGATTGGTGGAACCACCTAAGCTTGGCATAACCTGATGCTAACTTCCTTATCTACCGGAGTAAGTGCAGATGCGAGATTTGCCAAGGCATCCGCTTGTGTGTTTTCCTTTCTCGGTATATGACTTATTGTAAAATCTTGGAACCACCCTACAAGTTTAACTGCAAAGTCATGATATGACAAAAGCTCTGGCTTGCGAACTTCGTATATAGCTAGAAGTTGATTGATTACAAGCTCGGAGTCTCCATATACCCTTAAACTATGCACTTTGTTATCTATGGTCATTTCTAACCCTAATATGAGGGCTTCATATTCAGCCATATTGTTTGAGCATAATTGTGTAAGGGTATATGCATATGGAACGATATCTCCATCAGATGTGATGAAGACAACTCCAACTTCTACACCTTTTTGGGTAGCCGATCCATCAAAGAACAGCTTCCATGGACGGGGAGTATCCACCAACATCACCTCCTCGTCGGATAATTCCTCGTAAATCTTCTAGTCATCTGGTATAGGATGATCTGCTAAGAAATAAACAAAGGCTTGTCCTTTCACGGCCTTTTGAGGTACGTATGAAATCTCAAACTCCTGGAGCATGAGTACCCATTTCGCAAGACGATAAGATAAAACTGGCTTTGACATGATGTATTTGAGAGGATATGCTCGATATGTGGCAAACATAGTGTGTTTGCAAATAATGTCGCAACTTTTGAATAGCGAACATCAGTACAAGACATGTCTTCTCAATTGGAGAATAATTCAATTCTGAACCGATCAAGGCCCTGCTAAAATAATATAAAGCATTCTCCTTTCCATCGTGGTTCTCTTGGACTAACAAGGCTCCTAATGAAGTTTCTTGTGCCACTATATACAATATGAGCGGTCTTTCTTAAATTGGTGCACTTAAGACTGGCGGCTTTGATAAGTAAGCTTTTATGTTGTTAAATGCATTTTTGCATGTTTCATCCCATTCTAAAGGTGTATCTTTCTTTAGTAGCCGATAAAAAGGATGACATCGTCCAGCAAAGTTCGATATAAATCTCCGGATATATGCGAGCTTCTCTTGATGGTTCTTCAGCTCGTGTATATTCCTTAGCTCTGGCATCTTCATAATCGCATCTATCTTTAACTAGTCAAAATCTATGCCTCGATGGCGAACGATGAAGACAAGGAATTTGCCCGAAGTGACCCCAAATGCACACTTCATGGGATTCATCTTCGGTTGATATTTACGCAGTCTGTTAAATATTTTTTTTAAGTAATCAATATGATCAGCCTTCGTTTAGATTTGACAATCAAATCATACACGTAACATTCTACGTTCTTATGTAACATATCATTAAAGATGCGTTGCATTGCTCTTGGATAAAGTGCTCATGCATTCTTCAACCCAAAAGGCATCACCTTATAGCAGTATATTCCTTTTGGAGTACAAAAAGTTGTCATTTCCTCATCCTTTGCGTCCGTTCGAATTTGATTGAATCCTGAGGATCCATCAATGAAACTGAGGACTTCATAGCCAGTGGTTACATCTACCATTGTCTCAGTAATTGGAAGAGGAAAATCATCTTTAGGACATGCATTGTTAAAGTCCCTAAAATCAACACAAACGCGAAGTTGACCGTTCTATTTCTTGACTGGCACGATATTCGCAATCCATGATGGATATTTTACTTCCCGGATGAATCCATCTTCAATAAGCTTGTTGACCTCTGCTTCTATTAATGGGATCAACCCTGGACAAAAATGTCGTTGAGCTCACTTTATAGGACGAGCCCCATTCACAGCTAACTTGTGAACAATAATCCATCTTCACAGCTAACTTGTGAACTGCAATCTTTGGGTTGAGGTCGGGCATTTCCTTATAGTTCCACACAAAGACGCCTATGTATTCCTTCAGCAATTGGATATACAACTCCTTTTCTTCAGGCGTTAAACTTGTACTGAGAAAAGTAGGACGATGATCCCCTTCTTCTCCAAGGTCAACTTTCTTCAGTTCATCGACAGTGGACTTCTTCCCATCTTCTAATACTTCAGGAGCATCTTTCGCATCATCTTCTTGGTGAGATGTGTCTTCATCAGCCTCTGAAATCGTGACATGGTAAGAAGCGACAACATCATCTTCAACATTATCCTGAGATAACTAATCGTTGCCATTTGTGGATATCCTCATCTTTGTGGTCATTTTTAACATTTCTCCGATAGTTACCTCAACAATTGTTCGACGCTTCATTCGAGAGGGAATTTTGCTATGGAGATCATTCGTGTCTTCAAGAATAACTAGGATATCTTTCATGTGATCCAACTTCTTACATACCATTCGACTTCTTGCAGCTTGGCCTAATCTTAGTCGTGCAGATCCTCGAGCGTCACTCTTTCTTCTAGGGACCAAGTCTTCAAATACCGATTTTCATTCTAACGGGGCACCAAGTCGATCGAATACTAAAGTTCTCGTGGGTAACTTGGTAGTTTCATCATCATCCTTGATGTATTGGATTGAGGCGTCTTTCACTGGCTGATAGACGAGTTGAGGATTAACATACCCAAGACCCAATTTGGACTATTTTCCATCACCTCCTGGATTAACTTCTTTTGAGGCATCACGAACCGTCTTTAAGTCCTCAGTGTAGCCTGCTGTAGAAAGTAATCTGAAAGCATTTGGATTGAACCAACTGGTGCGCTTATCGGGCAATCAATTTGCATAGAGAAACAAAACCCTTTAGAGGTGCATTCGTGGAGCCCAATGTTGTGAGCTCTGTCACAGGCCAATTGATCTATCATTGCTCACGAAAGGTGGTTCTCCTGCTTTCATGAATGCTCTAGGGATGTATCGCAAAATTTGCGTGCTCTACTTTGTCGTGTCTTTAACCTTTAGATTTTGAGGCATACGATCGATTGAAGATTCATCTTGTTGTATGGATGGTATATCCACGCTTGATTCTATTAATGGGATCAACTCTGGACAAAAATGTCGTTGAGCTCACTTTATAGGACGAGCCCTATTCACAGCTAACTTGTGAACAATAATCCATCTTCACAGCTAACTTGTGAACTGCAATCTTTGGGTTGAGGTCGGGCATTTCCTTATAGTTCCACACAAAGACGCCTATGTATTCCTTCAGCAATTGGATATACAACTCCTTTTCTTCAAGCGTTAAACTTGCACTGAGAAAAGTAGGACGATGATCCCCTTCTTCTCCAAGGTCAACTTTCTTCAGTTCATCGACAGTGGACTTCTTCCCATCTTCTAATACTTCAGGAGCATCTTTCGCATCATCTTCTTGGTGAGATGTGTCTTCATCAGCCTCTGAAATCGTGACATGGTAAGAAGCGACAACATCATCTTCAACATTATCTTGAGATAACTAATCGTTGCCATTTGTGGATATCCTCATCTTTGTGGTCATTTTCAACATTTCTCCGATAGTTACCTCAACAATTGTTCGACGCTTCATTCGAGAGGGAATTTTGCTATGGAGATCATTCGTGTCTTCAAGAATAACTAGGATATCTTTCATGTGATCCAACTTCTTACATACCATTCGACTTCTTGCAGCTTGGCCTAATCTTAGTCGTGCAGATCCTCGAGCATCACTCTTTCTTCTAGAGGACCAAGTCTTCAAATACCGATTTTCA
Organism: Melastoma dodecandrum; assembly: GCA_029817715.1. Lineage (NCBI taxonomy): Eukaryota > Viridiplantae > Streptophyta > Magnoliopsida > Myrtales > Melastomataceae > Melastoma > Melastoma dodecandrum. The sequence goes on along the minus strand of JARUPY010000556.1, from coordinate 83,687 downwards.
TTCTAACGGGGCACCAAGTCGATCGAATACTAAAGTTCTCGTGGGTAAGTTGGTAGTTTCATCATCATCCTTGATGTATTGGATTGAGGCGTCTTTCACTGGCTGATAGACGAGTTGAGGATTAACATACCCAAGACCCAATTTGGACTATTTTCCATCACCTCCTGGATTAACTTCTTTTGAGGCATCACGAACCGTCTTTAAGTCCTCAGTGTAGCCTGCTGTAGAAAGTAATCTGAAAGCATTTGGATTGAACCAACTGGTGCGCTTATCGGGCAATCAATTTGCATAGAGAATTGGTCGAACAAAACCCTTTAGAGGTGCATTCGTGGAGCCCAATGTTGTGAGCTCTGTCACAGGCCAATTGATCTATCATTGCTCACGAAAGGTGGTTCTCCTGCTTTCATGAATGCTCTAGGGATGTATCGCAAAATTGGCGTGCTCTACTTTGTCGTGTCTTTAACCTTTAGATTTTGAGGCATACGATCGACTGAAGATTCATCTTGTTGTATGGATGGTATATCCAGGCTTGATTCTTTTAAGACATTCTTTACGATAGGCTTTGACTTCGAGGCCCCCACATCTGCACTATTGTTCAAGTAAAACTTGACATCAGCAAAGTATGACTCAACTTCTGTGAAGGGCTTGACATCCGCCCATACTATACATGGCACTCCATCCTTAATGAACTTGAAGCATTGAGGAACAGTTGCTGCAATGACTCCATATTCATCAATGGTCGACCTAGCAACATATTATAGGTCGTCCTTGAATCGATAACATAGAATGTTGTGTACAATTCCATGTCATCCATCGTGATAGAAAGACAAATTTTTTTGATGGCTTGCTCTCCGCCTTGATTAAACCATTGGATTATCAGTCGACTACTTGAGAGATCATCCACTCCCAAGCCAATATCTTTCAACGCTTTTGATGAAATGATATTGACAGCATACCATGGGTCAATCAGGATGCGATTAACCTTCGTGCCACATGTATATTTAGACACAAATAATGGTCGATTGTGGGACTTATGGCCCACAAGAAGATCTTCATCGGATAACGTGATAATTGGACAATTCTCATTCACGTTTTCTACTGACATAACAGTGGAGCTTTCTAAGACACCAACCTTTGGGTTAAGCTACTCTTTATCCGTGTCAATTTATGACAACATTTGGAAAAGTCGCAGGATTTTGAAACTTCTTCCGGAAGAAATCCCACATCGTGATTAGAGATGGTTTCTTTAGAGCTACTTCAACATCAGGGGTTCACTTATTTGTATCCTCCTTGAGGTTCACTTTCCTCAGACTTCTTCTAAAGACTTTCGTTCGGATATGAGGTTTCTTCTCCTGGGACTTCCAGGTCTTTCTTCGGGTCTTTCTCTACATCACCAAAGTACAACCATCTTCATCATGAACCTCATCTTGGCTAATTGCATAACTTGACATCTTGACGTCATGACTATCATCGGATGTCACCTTCGAACACTGATAAGAGGCCATCTCATCAAAGCTAAATGACCCAAAGATAATACTTGAGATGCCAAAAGTTGCTATGTCCACCAAGTTTGACGAAACCATAGAGCATAAGTCAATCTTATTATCTCGGGCAAGTTCCATAGCTTTCTCCATATATACGAAACTTTTCCCAATAGGATGACCCATAACATGGTGATATTTGCAAAACTTTGGATCCCCCGCTCAATTTGCTTATTGTGAGCATTTTGATGGAGGGAGTTCGATCATCTTAACAGACGGAAGAAAGTCAAATATATCCGCGACATCTAAATCTGGGAAAGGATATTGTTTATTATGGTTTATTATGCATCTCTTCCAAAATTGGTCATCTCTTCTCTGTCTGAGGAGTCGCCGGAGTAGGATTGGAAAAGTTAGATTGCCCATTCTCCTTTGGTTATGACTGGAACAACCTCGGTGGCCATCACTTGTTTCTTACTATCCTTGAAGGCAGGCTTGCCCCCAGTTCTACCAACAAGTCTTCCCGTTCCCTTGGATGGCTCAGGTACTGGAAGATCTCCCACACCAACTCTTACAAAGCTCGGCTCCATATCATGCGCTCTTGTAGCTAGTTCCTCAAAAGATCGAGGTCTGATCCCTTAAAAAATATCTTCCAAAGTATTCCTTCAATGCACATATCTATTGATGTCGCTTCAGACAAGTGATCTCTACAGTTCAAGCTTTGGTTTCTCCATCATAGTATATAATCAACGATGGGTTCGCCTTCCCATTGACGAGTGTTAGTGAGTTCTGTCATACTCACCACACGTGTCGTGCTATAAAAGCAGTTCAAGAATTTTCTTTTTAACTGCTCCCAACTGTAAATAATTCTTGGTTTTATGTCGATATGCCAGTCAAAGGCATTCCCCTTCAAGGAGCGGACGAACTGTTTGACCATCAAGTCTCCATCTGTACCAGCATTGTTACAAGTCTCGACGAAAGGAGCCACATGTTGCCTTGGATTCCCCTTCCCATTAAAATGTTGGGAGTACGGAGGCTGATAACCCATTGGCATGCTCAGGCTTTCAATTCTTCGATTGTATGGAACCCATTAGCATGCTCAGGCTTTCGATTCTTCGACTGTATGGCTTATAATACGCCAAAGATGTTGTTGATTTTCCCTCAAGCTCATCCTTCAGGGCCTCTTGTATTAGTTCCTTCATTGCTCTAGTTGAGACTATAGCATCAACAGAAGCGGATGTTGGCTTTGGTGAATCATTCATATTCACATTCTTACCTTTGTCTTTGCGCATATGAGAACCTCCTTCATCAGATGTTCTTCCAGGCTCTTTATTCTCGACCCTGCTTATGACATACTCAAGTTGTTGATCCCTATCCTTTATGGACTTCATCATCACCTCTACTGTTTTGGCGAGAAATGCAACTTGGTCTTCCAATGATGGACTGTCTGTCATCATAATCGTCATAATTTCTTCTAACTTCATAGCTAGATCAACCTCACTAGTACTTCTAGAAAGATTTGGTGAAGAGTCTCTTGATGAGCTATTATGGAAGCTCGGTAGGGGAACTGGCGACATAATGCCTTTACTCAATGGAGCCATTGCAGTGAACTCCTTATAGTATGGAGGTGACTTTGGAGAAACATATCAAAGAATGGGTTCTATCTCCTCCATTTATTTGCGTGTTTTAGCCCTTGATTCACCAAAGCTCCATTTTGGAGTGCAGTTTGATGAAGAGTCACCAGGAGCGAGACATTGATGAGCTCTTATGGAAGCTGTCAGAAGGATTTGGTGATATGGCACCCTTGCAGAGAAGGTTTCATTCAATAACCTCCTTGTATGATGGAGGTAACCTGCTACAGATGGATTGGAGGATAAAAAGTCTCCTTATAAATTTCAGCTATAGGTCGAGTCTTGGAAAATTCGCAAGAACTGGCCGATATGGAGCTTTCAGATGAGTGAGAAGAAAATCGGGCCAATTGATTTTTCAAAGCATTGGTGGAGTTCTTCAGCATGATCATCTTTGAAACCATATGATACTTGGACGTAAAGAGATGAGAGGTAGAGATGGTCCCACTAGGCGTGCCAGAAAATTGTGAGCGCAAAAAATCTCACGGTCCATATATAGACCAGGCGTATAAATTATCCTATGAAAATTATGAACGGGTTCAATCTCTTGTCACGGACAAAGCACATGAATTCCCTGATTCTATACTCACAAGATATCCGAAATGTGGATAGGTTTATGCTCTGGTGAATATCTGCTGGAGCTTCAAGGAGATATGTTAATGAAGACGCTGGGCTATAGAGCTTGATCTGACAGGTCTTCAGGAGTGGCAAAGATGACCAGGGCTATAGAAACTTGATCTGGAGAGTCTTTTGGAGATTGGTGAAGAACACCAGGGCCGTTGTTCGTCATTAGTCGGGTGAGGAAATGATGCTCGAGAACTTCGCTATCGAAGGAGCTCCTCACTCTTTAAGTTTTTTCCCAAATGAGGGGAGGGGACCCCTATTTATATGAGTTATTAAGGAGCCATATGTGTCTTATCTACCTGATGTGGGCCAAAGAAATAAGGGCTTAAGAGCTATATTGGGCCGGACTGCGCATTGGACTAATGTATGGGCCAAATCATGAATGAGCTGATATATGGGTCGAGCCCAATTTTTTTATTATTGGGTAAAGCCCAATAGGCAAGTATATGGGCCGGACCACAATTTTAAAACCCAAAATATAAGTAGGTTAGGAGGTTGAATTTATATAATCTCAATATCACGCCCTTGTATATATTATACCATATAGCTTTGGACCGAATGTGTTATTTCGACATTAATAAAATTTTAATGTATACAATGAATTTGACTTACTTGATCACAGTGAGTTATTAGGTCTTGTAAATGTCTTAGGAGATGTATTAATGTTTGAGTCGAACAAAGAGATTAAACTGACCCTTGATTATTGGTGTGCAATGTTTCGCGAATTAGGTATCGATGAATTCCGGTTAATGTTTGTCCACTTGCCGAGTCAACTTCTTAGGTGGGGGGAGATTTTCTTTCCTGGTGTTTCATGCCTTCGAGATTCCTCCCACCCTATCCTCAAATTTTGTTGTAATATCAGTGATGTCTCGTTTCCTTGGTCCTTCAAACCGGCCCAACCCAGAAGTTCATGATTAAATTTCTCTTCGTGGGTACCTAGTAATGGATAGGTTACTAAAGGCAATATCATCATCCCATCACCCAAAGAATTAATTGTAGTATTTACTTACAAATAACGTTTGTTTGTTGTTGCCATCACCTCCAATGATTACAAACTCGGGTTGATGATGTGCATACCTTCTTCACAGATAAATTTGCTTCACAATTAGTTCACGTATAAAAAAAGTATTTGAATACAGTAACGAGAAGAATTTGAGGTAATTATATGACAATGATGTTTTGCCTGCTTTTGAAAACAGTAATGTTTTTTTTGTTCGAGAAAATTGAATTAAAGTATTTCGTAGAGCAGTAATATTAATATATATAGAACTTAACTGGTGTGGCCTGATATACAATTACTTGGGAGTGATTTTCTAGTTTTATTGAACACGTTTTTTGAATTTGGTTACGCGGAGTTTCCGCAAATCGGTGGGTCCGACCGACGTGTCACCGACACCGACACGTTGATGTCTGGTTTTGATTCAAATCAACTCTCTTTAAAACTTTGTGATTGTATCGCAAAAACGCCAAAACGGGAGTATACACCTTTGAATACACATGGTTGGAATACCCGTAATGGATAAAGTACCAAAATAAATGTATTAGAAAATTTTAAGAAAAGAAAAAACGAAAATTATTTTGTTTTGTTTTGTTTTGGCTTTCGAGATTCCCTTTTGTGTAGGTGTGGGGGAAATTTCCTACGAACACAAAAGAGAAAAAATGTTTGCTTTTTCACACACGAGGGGTTCGTCAAGATACATGATGATTGAGTGGTGCCACAAAACTCTCTTTTGGCCTAGAAGCTAAAATGATGGTAAACCCTCTAAGAAGGTTGCATCGAATTTTAAAAAAAAAAAAAAAAAACTTAAAATGTTTAACTACTCGTTCGTCGTGGGTGATAAGGTTTTATTATCGTTTTAAGAGAATATATTGAACTCTCAGAGACAAACTTAAAACTCTAGTACAGTAATGATAATGTTTCATGTGATTTAACTTGGTTTCACATTTCAAATCAAGCAATGACTTTGACGAACTCATGCGTTCATTACACGAAACTTCCCCCTTTTATTGTTTTTATTACACAACCCCAACTCCCAACAACAGCGTTGTGTAGTACAAAATACTGAACGCTCTTGCTTTTCTTACAACCCCCCCAATTATCAAAGGAAACAAAGCCGATGTCGGAAAAGGTAAGTGAGTGCCAGAAGCACGGCCACGGCCGCCGCAGGATCCTCCGCCGTCTATGCATCGGCCTACTCGTCTTCAACTTCGTCCTCCTCGTCACCATCCTCCTTGCGTGGGCTGTGATCCAGCCACGGAAGCCCCAGTTCGTCCTCCAGGACATCACCGTCTATGCCTTCAACACCTCCGTGCCAAACTTCCTCACCTCCAACCTCGAGGTCACGATCCGGTCCCGCAACCCCAACAACAACCTCGGGATCTACTATGACCGCCTCGACGTCTACTCCACCTACAACAACCAGCAGGTCACCCTCCGCACCACAATCCCCCCCGCCTACCAGGGGCACAAGGACGTCAACATCTGGTCCCCCTTCGTCTACGGGACGATGGTCCCGATCGCCCCCTACAACTCCGTCGCCTTAGGACAGGACCAGGCTGGGGGAGCCATCCAGATCCTCATCAAGATCGACGGGCGGGTCAGGTGGAAGCTTGGGACGTACATCACGGGGAAGTACCACCTGTATGTGAAATGCCCCGCGTTGATCAGCCTGGGGAACCGGATGCCCGTCAACGGGATCATCGTCGGGGACAACGCTGTCAAGTACCAGCTAGTCCAGAAGTGCGGCGTCACCGTCTAGAACATGGGCGGTGGTGGTAGTCCCCCGCTCCTCACATGCACAAAAAACGTCACTTAATTCCTCGTCGGTACATTACCAAACCATATATTTTGAGAAATAAATCCATCTCTCTTTTTCCTCCCCCACAAAAGCTTGTAAAATTTATAATCATGTATGTAACTTTTTCGTGACACTCGCAAGTCCATCGGAGGTTGTAATGATAATTATAATAATAAGAAGAAGGAGAATAGTTGGTTTGCAAATAGTCCAGCGGAGGTTGTGGCGTCCTTTTCCTTATAATATATTATCATATCCACCATTCTTTCCCCTTTTCCCTCTTCCCTTCTCCTCCTTGGGAATTATTGCCAACCATGACTTTGTCTGTAGCGTTGCTTCACACTTACTCTCACTTTTAGCCAAATTGTTATTTATTCATTAGCAAACTGTACGTGGGTGTGGGATGTGATTGTGTGAGCACTGCCCAAATCCCCCATTACAACATGATGTTTCGGGATATAATAAAATTTTGCTTTAAAGATTATGGTTGAAGAATGGTGTAGGGAGTGAACATGGTGGGTGGGGGGAGGGGAGGAGAGTGATAGTGGGCGGTCATTTTCAGCTGTTTCCATCATCCCACCACCTTCTACGGCTGCGTTTTGATGATTGTTAGTGAGACCACCAACAAAATTTTTCAATTTTTAATTAATAGGTTCAATCTAAGTTGATCGGTGCGGAAACAATAAAATTAGGGTCTTCACCGCCTTATTATCCTTTGACCAGTCCGTTAACTTGCCACGTGTATTTCTTTTCTCGTATTTCTACAAAACTAAAATAAATTTTTTGTTTGGGATCAGCGATGATTCAATAAGTAAATCCCATAATAAATACGCGGAAACGATAAGGCGCTACTGCGTCCTAATATGTAACTTTATAATCTCTTTTATATACATACGAATCATAATCACAACCCTATTTAACGATGTGAATCAACATAATCTCATAGCAATTCGCATAATAAATAATATATATAAATCAACCAACTGAAACATTGAAATTTAAAAACGACTCTCTCAGTTTGTCATCACCTATATATCAACATTTCGTATAGTGCCATGACAACATCAGTACGTCCTCACTCACACCTTCAGGAGCGCCCGGGTAACGGCAGCAGATACGACCGCAGTGATCGTCGCCTCCCCGTTCTCCTCCAATCTCACGGTCGGTAACAATTCTCTCAAATCCAATAATCATCAGCATCTCAGGACTTAGCAGAAGATTGAACTCAAGTCCATATACTCACGTTCCTGGGTCACATTATAATTAGACAACTCTCTCAATTTTCAACCAGGTACATATCCAGGAACTCGATCAAGCGCTCGCGCTCACCGATTTCTCATTTTAAAACGCTCAGCCGCCGAACCATAGCCATGAGGATGTAGTCAGTCCAGATTGTAGACAGCGGCGACTTCATTTCCAGCTCATTGAATCCTTGCAAACTCTACGGAACCCAACCACCGTCAACCGGGTTGAACATGGTTGGTCCAATCCGTAACCAGCTGCAACTCTCACGGATCAGCCGCACAACGCATATCCTCCGATCCCCGACCGGCGTCCTATCTCTGTCAAGCCACAACAGCACGGACCCTCTCGCGTTACAAACAGACCAATGCAGATTCGACCAGGCAAATTCACTCACAGATTTGGACAGGCCAACACACGACAATAGAAAGCGTTCTATTTCATTCCTGGCCAGCACGTGACTGATTCGCGGGTCATCGCCGCAGTGATTCTATTTCATAACTGCGAAGGCTGCAAGGTACCACTCTTCTGCCAGGACTTCCCCACCGTCGAAGCTGTACGCTTGGACGACATCGCAAAACGCAGGACGGCGATCAGCACACCAACATCACTGTCACAGGGCGCACAGGCACATCAGAAGAGGCTCGTGCTCGTCGCGATTTCCTCATCCGATTCCACCGCAGAAAACTCGATCCACGTAACTAGAGCTCACGGAGAATCATTCTCCAGCCAACACCACCCACCGGCAGAGCTGTAAGCTCCCAGAAGACACGTAAATCACAAAGCAAGCAACTACTCTTCCGGCGCCACTGTTTACAGTTTGCGCAGAAGAAACAGGATGCAGTTCGCATCCTTCGCAGTATCCCTTCCTCCAGTACTTCACCACCCGACCTTCCCCTGGTATGCACTCCGATCTCTCCTCGATACAGCACACACCAAACACGCAAACCACAACCAGAACTCAAAGGAAACAGGGGAAGGGAGTGGGGAGTACTGGTTGTCTCCGAAGCTCGCTCAACTGTATCTGCGTCCCCAAGAGAACTCTGAGCTGCACCTCCTTCTCTCCCCTTCGTAGAGCCGCGCACTTCTTCAGAAGAAGTTGCCCGCGCCTTGGCCATCTCTCCGTGGTTAGCAGCAAGGCGGAGTCAAGCCAGCTCCGGAAGACAGCCCATGGGAGAGCAGCTGCGGGAAGGCGCGTAGCCGGGGAGTGGATGCTGCGTTCCCTTCGCGACAAACGCTCAGTCTCTTCCCCGATGCTGTCCCTTCTCTGTTTTTCTCGTTTGTCTCTTCTCTGCCCCCCGCTTCTCTCCTTTTCTTTTTATTTTTATTTTTATTAGGGAAATGAGTTCCCAAATTCCTTAACCGAACCTATCCAGGATAAAACTACCGCTTGGATATTTGATAATTCCTTTTTGTTCACGATTTATTTTGTTAACCCCCTAATTTCTCTTAGGAAATTTAATTACTAATTAAACTTTTCTCGGTAAAACTTCGCGATGTTAAACGAATCTTAACGTTACTTTAATTTGATTCCCTTTCGGTCCAAACGTCCTCTTTTCCGCGAGACGTAATCACACGAAATCGAATTAAAAATTTCAATAATAGTAGCTATTAACATCAATCGACAATGAGAATATTAAACTCTCTTGCCACGTTTAATTTTGACTCAGTTCAATTTTTAGTCAACACTTACTTATTTTATTCATAAAAAATTTGGGTAGTTACATATACCTCCGTGTAACATCTTCATCGTTTGGATTCAGCAGGGGAACCTTTCCAACAAACCCTAGTGTTGTTAAACTCCCTCCTCCCCAGTGCCTTTGATACTTCCAAAAGCAAAGCCTGCCTAAGTCCTGGCGAAAAGGGTAATGAATTGAAACTGAAAAGTCTTTGTTGTCGGTGAGAATGAAAGAAATTTAGGGGGGGGATGGGCTTGCCCATGCTTTGAAATTGTGAACAGAGATATGTAAACGAGGTGGAGAAAAAAGAAAAGAGGAATTGGTCATTACTTTACTACTACTACAACTGCTACTACTTACTGCTACCACCCATGGTTTGAGGGAAGAGTTTTTCTTTATTTTTTTTTGGGGGGGGGGGGGGGGGCGCCAGTCCATGTGCAAGCACGCCATTTTGCCTCTTATTTTGACCTCGCTGGTATAAATTATCATTCACACCCATTTTTAATCATAGACTTTGAATAAATAAATATGTAAAAAGAAATAAGCATACATTGGCAACATCTGGATCAGCCACCTGTTGGACCAAACCCACCAGCCTTGGGGGATCAATAGGCCCCAGGCCAAGCCCAAGGCCCACCGTATTCGTGAAAATGAGCCCAATATCTCGGGCCGTTACGGGATGGGAAAGAAGACGGCAATAATTTTATGACATTAGATCAGTAGAGTTTATATGAACTTATGCTAAACAAGATTATTCTTAATCATATATTTTTATGGCCAGTACAACTATTAAATGATTATGGGTTAAAGGCAAATAAATAATATACCCAACGAACTAAACAAAGATCTCTCGCATTCTCTTATGCTTTACCTCGATGGTCTATTTCGTTCGCGGATACGATGTTCTTGCAACCTCCAAAAGATTCCCAAATGTAATAGCTTCTACAACGTTGGGCTTTTCTCGCGAAACCCCCAGAAGAATCCCAATTCAAGTTTTTACGGACTCTTGTTATTATTCACCGCAGTCGTCGATTCATGGTGAATTCGTTACATCATTTTCTTTTTTGTCAGTTTAGTATTTCGTGATATACATACGTGAATCATTTATTTAAAACGATCGTATTGAACATGGATGGGTCATATTGTGAAGTGACATGCAAACGTCATGTAACACGTATTCCCTTGATAGCGACCTTCTTAACACCCCCAACGCGTTTGAGTTTATCTTCTAATTGGCAAACACAAACACAACCATCTTAAACTCGTCCTTTTACTTTTTCAACGTTTTTCGATTTTTATGAAATTCATTTCTCCCTCCCTCCTCATCCTTTTCCAAAGTAAAATAATTAATTCTTTTCGTAGAACAAAACTAATTATGAACAAACAACACTTGGGGACTAAATTTATGACAACGACATGTTGGGAAACTGAAACTGGAACTTCCCCACTTGTGATCTGTATGTACCCTTCCTTTTTGACTTTCTTTGGAGTTCAGTCCAATATTTCTCCATTTCCCACGTCACGATTAAAATAACAACAATTCCGTTTAGTATAAGCCAACCGCGTTTTTTCCAAGGCAAACAAAAACTCTGAACAATGTCAACTTCGCGTTCTGCCGTTTTCTTAACTTTCCCACTTACAAAATAAATAATTACTATATATATATATTATAGGATGAAACGATAACAAGCATTTATTTTGTATCATCGATAAACTACAATCTCTTGGCCATGGCGGAGAAGCAAGCACCGCTCAATGGAGCCTACTATGGCCCCTCGATCCCCCCAGCCGCGTCCTACCACCGCCCCGGACGAGGAGGTGACTGCGGAGGTTGCTGCTGCTGCCTCCTCAAGCTCTTCTTCGAGGTCGTCCTCACCCTAGTGTTCCTCCTGGGCCTCGCCGCGCTCATCGTCTGGCTCATATTCCGCCCCATCAACGTCGTCAAGTTCCACGTGACGGACGCGGAGCTTACCCAGTTCAGCCTCACGTCGAATGACTCCATCCTCTTGTACAACCTTGGGTTGAACCTCACGATCCGTAACCCCAACAAGAAGATCGGCATATACTACGACCTGATCGAGTCCCGGGCAATCTACGAGGGGCAGAGGTTCGACACCGTTTATTCCAGCCCATTCTATCAGGGTCACAAGAACACAACGGTGCTTAGCCCCGTGTTCGTCGGGCAACAGGCGGTCATCCTCGGAGGGACGGAGGTGAACGGTTACAATTCTGACAAGTCTGCCGGGGTGTACAACATCGACGTGAAGCTCTACCTGAGGGTGAGGTTCAGGTTGGGCAAGGTGAAGACATTCCGGTTCAAGCCAAGGATCGACTGCGACTTGATGGTTCCTCTGAGCTCCGGTAGCGGAAGTACAACCACGAAGTTTCAGCCGACCAAGTGCGATATCAACTGGAGAGTCGGGGTCTAGCTCACCATGAGATTCATCTCACATATTTACATCACACAGTTCATTTTGATCGTCTTTTATCACATATATATGTTTTCGTGATTTTTTCTTTGTATTTATTTATTATTCTATCTTGTTTTGAGACTTTAGTACCATTGTTGTTGTGGCATTTTCTTTGTATAATAAATAAAGGGGAAGAAGATGCATTTTGTTTTGTGGCCTTTTATATTTTGGGTAGACTTTTGATTCCTGGTTAGGGATGACGTACCCAACAAAAGGTGGACTTGATAAATTATTGATGAGGATGTGGTTTCCCGTTTTTTACTTTAAAAAAAAAAATTATTTGTTCAAGTGGATCATTTAATTATATTAGGAATGGTAATATAAGGGACGGAAAGGACTTAGATTATGTATGCTAAATGGGCCTCGGTCATCGACGTGAAATGGGCTTGGCCCAGTCTTGAACATGTCATCCGTTAATACCTCGAGTCATCTATGCGTCTTGGATCTCACAATTACCAAGGTGAAATTACACGGGCTTCTGTTAGTGGTGAAAGTATTCAGTAAGTACGAGTAGTTATAAAATTCGTCGAATAATATAGTAATAATTTCGATTTTATTACACTTTTTAGAGAGGGGGGCAAAAAATTAGAGTTGTTAATTCTGAATTATAATTTCACTTATTAAGAAAATAGAAATGGGAACACTGATTTTTTTAATACATTCCCTTTTATGTCGTAGAGTTAAAAAAAAATGTCTGATTAAAAAGTGAAATTATAGTTTCTCAAGGAAATCGAAGTGGTCAGCAAGGAGAAAGAAAATCGAAATTGTCGATCCCGATTTTTTATTTCATACGCTAATCACACTTGCGAAATTCGATTAAATAAAAGTTTTTATAACTACCAAGACTATTTCGCGAGTAATGTTATTTTGTAACAATCTCCGAAATTTCAACCCCGTTATTCAATTACCTCGTACGAGTAGGGTGAATAGCCGAAGAGTCGTGAGAATCTATTTACATAAAAAGAGACATCAATGAAATGTGAAACTCCGAAAACCGGGCGGGCAACAAAAAAAAAGTCCCCCCACCCCCACCCAAAAAAAAAGATTACGTGTCTATTAGAAAAACAAGAAGAAGAAGACGTGTAAACTTGATAAAACAAAGCCAAAAGGCATATGTTTGGTAGGTTGTCTCCATCATATCTCACTATTTCCCCCTCTTTTATTATTTATGGGAAAACTACTTGTGGCCACTAAATGAATTTACTTCTCTCGAGTCTCTTTTCTTCCTTCTCTTTCAATGAGGAAAATGAATTTCACAATCCTGGCCAAGAAAGAACAGGATGATCTCGACAAACCCTATTTACTACTATTAGCAAAAATGACAACGAAAAAAAATCCAAATTCCAAAGTCTAGTGGCACATCTTCATCTTCATCTTCATGATTGTTGTGATTGGCAATTTGCATGACAATTAATAGAAGCAAAACTATTAATACCCCTTTTTCTTTTTAATATATTTTCATGGCCATAAAGAACAAGTAATAGTAATAGACAGTAATACTAATACTAAACACCTTGACCTCTTGCCATGGGTATTGCATCCTAAGAAGTCATCGTCCTACAACGCTGTCGGACTGATCTAGTGGAGCAATGACTAGCCTTTGCTAAACTCATCCTACATCGCTGTCGGATCGGATCTGATTAGCCGGAAGCCGATGTCTTCTTCGTTGCCCTGCCTTTCTATAACATTAACAGAGCGCGGTTGTCTTGGCGTAGTCCCTGGATGATATCCCATCCTGTTCTGCCCGTGGGGGAGACGGCGACGGAGTGAAGTACCGGTCTGGCGACCCGTACGGGGTTGAGAATGGCGTGAGTTCCAGGGGCGATTCCTCTGTGACATTCACAGCAACAGTACCCTCCATTTCAGGACCCAAACCATCCTCCTCCTTCCCCTTGGCAATGGAAGGCAACTCGCCGCCCCCACTGCAGTTGGACTCCGTGGCCGCTCCCCCCTCCTTTTCCTCCTCATTGATGGTGTACAGCATCCTTGACTCCCGATGCATCGCGTGCCACTTCGGCATCTCGTTTTCTCCGTCCTCCTCCGAGACGTTACCGCCTTGGGCATTCGGTACCTCCCTCCCATCGGGCTCCACCCGAGAGGACGACAACTGGCTGTCCTTCCAGCAGAAGAAGTAAAGCAGCTCCTTCGTCACCTTAACCCCTTCCGTGTCTCCTCCTCGTACGACCCCGTCGTTGTACCGTAAGAACCTGTTGCGCCTCCATATCACCCACGAGATCTGGGCTGCCAGCACCGCAAGGGAGATGATGAAAATTGCGGTGAGGACAACCCCGAGGTTCGTGAGGGCGGTCATGGTCGACCTTCGATCGCTCGTGAATGGAAAGTTAAAAAGTACTTTTTATTGTCTTTGTCCGGATGAAGTATGTCCGGATTGTAAGGGGGGACACCCGGGCAGCCGGGCGGTGACCGGGAATAATGGGGGTGGGGGCGCGGGGGGGGGGTGAACAGAGCTATAACCGGTTGCCGGTTGGGGGGGGGGATTAATCAAGATAGACCGAAACGACATCGTCGCTTTCGTTGTTTGTTTGTGATGGAAAAATATGAAAGGGGGTGGGGAGGATCCGGATCCTCTCCATTTTTTTATGAAATGGAGAATCTTCATTCTATGACAAGGTATTTCAATTTTCAATTTAAGGGTTAAAATATTTTTTATTTTATTTCATTTTAATTATAGTAAAGGTAAAATTGACATTTTTAAAAATTTTACATTTTATAAACACTATATATATTAATAGCAAAAAAAACATAAACTCTAACTTATAAACCCAAAACATTAAACCTAAATGTTAAACCTAAATCGTAAAAGTTAAACCTTAATATTAAAGCAAAACTAAACCTGCAACCCTAAAAATTAATCTTTAAATGTAAATGTTAAACCCTAAACACTAAAAGTTAACCTTAAAAATCTCAAATCATAAACCTAAAAGTTAAACCATCATAAACTTAAAAGTTAAACATTAAATCAGAAAATGTAAACAAAATATTAAATATTAAGTGAAATATTGATGACGTGGTGTAATGTGAATCAACGCTATCTCGAATTTCGAATATTTTTTTTTCTTACTGGGGTGAAAGCACAGCGGCAGGGTGGAATGATTGATATTACCTAGAGGTGGCAAACGGGCGGGCTGGCTCGGCTCGGCCCGCTACAGTAACGGGCTGGCTCGGCTCGGGCAATCGTCGACGAGCCGAGCCGAGCCAGCTAGATGGGCTCGCGAGCCCCGGGTTGGTGAGCCAGGTGTACCGGGCTAGCGAGCCGGCTCGCGAGCCTGTTATCGGGCCGGCTCGCGAGCCGGATTAAAAAATTATTATTTTTTTTTCCAACGGTCATTTGACCGTTGGATTTTTTTTTTGTTATTTTTCAACGGTAATGTTACCGTTTGTAACATTTTTTTTCTTTTTAATTTAAAAAAAAAATTCCGCTATAAATACCACCAAACTCATAAAATTTTTTACAAACAAACTCTTCCTCTCTTATTCTCTTCTTCTCTTGCTCTCTATCAATTAATCGTGATCTAGTGCTCTCCTCTCGATATCGGCAAGCGGCAACAAGCTATTGTTCATTAATTGGAGTTTCGGTGACGGTATCATTTATTTATAAGATTTTGTTATTGTTTGTTATTGATCCACATAATTATAATATTAATGATGATGTTGACGAACTTAGGAAAATAAATGCTTCATTTTCAATAGGACAATCTTGTACACAAGCATCCGCATCCACCTCATCGCCTCAAAGAAAAAGAAATAAAACGTCAGAAGTATGGAAACATTTTAAAACGATAGAAATTAAAATTGGTGGAAAGATAGAATCTAGGGCTCAATGCAATTATTGTATTAAAAATTATTCTTATACTTCAGGTAGTTCAACGAGCACACTTGGTAGGCATTATGAAAAATGTCACTTAAACGAACAAAGTAAAGATCGTAGACAAAAAGTATTAGATGCTAGTGGTAGTGGCATATTTTCTTATTCACAAGATAAAATGAGAGAAGGAATAGCTAAACTTGTAGCACAATTCGAGTTGCCTTTAGCCTTTATGGATAGTGTTGAATTTGAAAATTTTATGAAAGAATATGCCACTCCTAATTTTAAGCGTGTTTCTAGAAGTACAATTAGAAACGATATTATTAAAATATTTAATAATATGAAGAATGAATTAATTTCATTTTTTGCAAGTGCTCCTGCAATGTGTATTTGTATCACCTCTGATTTGTGGAGTGCACGCAATTCTATAGGTTATGTCGTAGTAACTTCTCATTTTATTAATGACTCTTGGCAATTAAATAAAAGAATTTTAGGATTTCGTAATTGTGAATATCCTCACACTGGTATTACTATTTATAAATATATTGTAACGATTTTACAAGAATATAATATTCAAGATAGAATATTTAGCATAACACTTGATAATGCTAGTGCTAACGATGTTGTTGTTTCACATTTTAAAAACTATTTTCAATTAAATACTACATACGATTCTCTTTTTCATATGCGATGTGTTTGTCATATTTTAAATTTAGTTGTTAAAGATGGTATGACATTTGTTGCACCTCACATTGAATCAATTAGGACAGCAATTTCTTATATAATTGGGTCTAATTCCAGGCAACAAGAATATAGAGATTATTGTAAAGCTGCTCAACTAAAACCACGAAAATTAAAAACCGATGTAGAAAACAGATGGAATTCGACTTATTTAATGTTAGAAAATGCCCGACCATATTGGCAGATTATTTGTGCTTATATTAATGAGAAAACATCAAATATTAATCTTGATAAATCTATTTGCGATGTAGCTAATATATTTCTTGACTTTTTAAAACCGTTTTATGATGCTACAAATGAATGCTCGGGAGTTTATTATCCCACTTCTCATCTTGTTCTCCCAATTTTTATAAACTTAACTAGTAATTTTGCAAGATATCGACAAATAGAAGAATTTAGAGAAATACTTAATAAAATGGAAACAAAATTTAAAAAATATTGGCTTAATATTCCTTCTATTTTTTGTTATGCATGCATTATGGATCCTAGATATAAATTAAGAGGAGTATGTCTTATGGTTAATAAAATTTCTCATAATTTACAAACTACTCCTAAAGTTTCTGATGATCAAATAACTAATGGTATTGCCAGTTTATTTTCTTCTTATGAATCTAAATATTCTGATGTTTCTCGTTTACATGTTGGTGTTTCATCACATGCTAGTTCAAGCAGTGGAGGTGGAAATATTGTGCATTCACAATTTGGTATTGAAGATATTTGGAGTCAACTAGAAACAGATGTTCACTCTAGTTCTATGAGAAATGAACTAGACATTTATTTTGACACTCGATATCACTTTTCACGCGAACAAAACTTTGATATTTTAGATTGGTGGAAAACATTTTCCACCACGTATCCTATTCTTTCTATAATGGCACGTGATCTACTAACACCTCCGGTCTCTACCGTAGCATCGGAGTCTGCTTTTAGTGCAGGTGGACGTGTGTACGATGAACGCCGAGGACGACTAGCACCCGATCTCGTGGAAGCTCTCATTTGCATGAAAGATTGGAACAACGCCATTACGAGAAACCAACAACAAGAGGACGAAATACTTGAAGTATTTAAAAATTTGGTTGTTGAAGATTAACATTGTAACTTTTTTGACATTTTGTACATGATTGACAATTACATGGGTGCCAACCTAGTTGAGATGTATGTAATAAAGAAGAAGGTGGTCCACATATAGTAACTAATAAGCTTCATGAATTTAGGATTTGAGTTTCCTAAGATGTTTGTTAGATCGTGGGCCTGATTTATTACTAAAACTTTTCTATTAGTAAAGTCAACTCAAAATTAGTAAAAAAAAGTAGTAAAATTTGCTACATTTTTTACTAATTTTACGTTGACTTTACTAAAATTGTTCGTATTTTAGTAAAGTCAACCCAATTTTAGTAAAAAAAGTAGTAAGTTTACTACTTTTTTTTACTAATTGTCAGTTGACTTTACTAAAAGATTACGTGTCTATTAGAAAAACAAGAAGAAGAAGACGTGTAAACTTGATAAAACAAAGCCAAAAGGCATATGTTTGGTAGGTTGTCTCCATCATATCTCACTATTTCCCTCTCTTTTATTATTTATGGGAAAACTACTTGTGGCCACTAAATGAATTTACTTCTCTCGAGTCTCTTTTCTTCCTTCTCTTTCAATGAGGAAAATGAATTTCACAATCCTGGCCAAGAAAGAACAGGATGATCTCGACAAACCCTATTTACTACTATTAGCAAAAATGACAACGAAAAAAATCCAAATTCCAAAGTCTAGTGGCACATCTTCATCTTCATCTTCAAGGGAGAATGATTGTTGTTTACTACTTTTTTTACTAATTGTGAGTTGACTTTACTAACGGAAAAGTTTTAGTAAAGTCAGCGCAAAATTAGTAAACTTGAACTGCGGTGAACAGTACAAAAGTAGTAAAATTTCCATATTTTTTTACTAATTTTGCGTTGACTTTACTAAAAGTTGACCGGATTTTAGTAAATTTTACTACATTTTTTACTAATTTTTCGTTGACTTTGTTAGTAACGGTCAACTTTTATTAAAAAATTTACTAAAAAAATTTAGTATTAATTAGTAAACTACGTAACCGTTACGTGCACGTTCCGTTAGCCGCTTCCCGCTTTCTTCGTAAAATTAAAATTAAAGGTCGATGACTATATGTTTGAGATTTTGAAAATTGAAATCGTAATTGACTAATTTTTTAAGGACTAACTTTACATCCCTAAAAACTCATGTAACAAGAGCGAGGAAAAAAAGATTACATGGTCGGTATATGAACCTCTCTACACGAAAATAAGAGGGCAGCAAATTCGAAGATCAAGACTCAATAATTCGAAAAGATGGGGATCGTCCAGTCCGAGTCTTTCGTTACTAATTTGTTTCAGATTATATCAACACAAACAAACAAAGGTTGGGTGAGCAATTCTTTTTTGAATAGTTATCCTTCTTAAAACACGTTTTTTTTTACTTATAATAATAATGCTGATAATAATATAATTGAAGTTCACACCACACCGAAGAAAAAGAGAAATGATTAAGGAGGAGTATGATATTCGTGTGCTCTTATCTCCATTCTTCTCCTTCTTCGTCTTTGCCTTCCCCCCTCTTCTAAGTCCATGGATTATACCTTCATAGCCGCGGCCTTGCAGAACCAATGGAACACGCGGAATATCCGGGGCTTCATGATCATTAGCCTCTGTATGCCGCTACTTCTCGCCATTGTTGCCCCTTATAGGCAGCTGACATCCAACCGCTTTCGTCATATTCGTCGTCTGACTGGGCTGCAATGTTCGTATTCGGGCTAATCTCGAATGCCGGATGCTGGAACTTGGAAAACAACGACGCACGAGTCCCCCCCGATGTCCTGGCTTTCTGGGCAGCTTTCCTTCTGGTCAACCTGGGCGGTCCCAACACCATAACTGCCTTCTCCATGGAGGATAATGCCCTGTGGACGCGTCACCTCGTTGGCCTCATCGCCCAACTTTCCGTGTTTATTTACATCTTCCTGAAGACGCTACCAAACAATAGGCTCTTGGTTCCCACGATCCTCATATTCGTGACTGGTGTGATTAATTACGGGGAGGGGACCCGGGCTCTGTATCTCGCGAGCTTGGAGAACCTGAAAAAGACCATTGAAAAAGGTACAGTACAGGAACAAACTGAGGGCACCGACATCTTCCACAAAATACTCAAGAGCCTCGTTGTTGACATTGTGCCGGATCTTCAGGAATCTAACAAGAGCCGGGCAGTCATCTTGGGTCTTCCTCCATGGCTCATTTTAGAACGTATCTCTATGGAACTAAATCGCTAGTATGAACTTCTCTACACGAAAATAAAGGAGGCAAATTCATCATGGGGAATGATTGCCCGAGCTATCGCCTATTACTGCACATTGGTGGCTTTCATTTTGTTCTGCATTGGGCATAAACATGATTTTCTCGGAGGGGATCTCGTAATCACATATGCACTATTTGTGGGAGTTTTGGTTCTTCATGTGGCCAACACGATCACGTTTATGAGATCCTCTTTCACAAATTCTAGTCTAAAGGGATTCATTTTGTCGGCCTTGTGGCAGGGGATTTTACCTCCGTTGGTTATAATGGTACTGTTTATGGTTACTGCCAACTTTCCAGCTCGGCTGTCAAACGCTACTTAATAAGGAAGTGGTCGATGAAAATGGCATCTTTCAATATCTTGTCCCATTGTTTCAATCAGAGCACCTTAAAGAAAGCTCGGAAGCTAGGTAAAAGTACATTAACTCTGTCTTCCACTACTCTCGGTGCTCAAATTCCTTGTGTTCTGGTTTACCGATCAATGCTTATACAATGATAGCAGGTTTTATATGGAACAAGCTAGCCGGGGAGAGACACGTGTCCAGGGAAGACGTTGATCCCACGTTTTGGAGCCTCGTAAGCAAGGACATCATGGAAAATGTTGTGGAGACCATCAACACGGCAAGAACAAGGGAACTATATGAAGCAAGGGGAGATCGGGTGCTTAGAAGAATCGGTTACGATCGACTGATGCCTTATATCGAGGGCTTCCAGTACGAGGAAACGCTTTTGATCTGGCACATTGCTACCGAAATCTGCATCAACATGGAGGCAGGGGAAGATTCCATCGACAATGATGACAGGAAGATGAAGAGGATATTCAGCAAGAAGCTGTCGGATTACATGATGTACCTTCTGGTCAGGCAACCCAAGTTGATGTCTGCTGTGGCTGGAATCAGCCACATTAGGTACAAAGGCACCTGCACAGAGTTGAAGCTGCTAGGGAGGAAGTTAGAGGTTCCTACAATGCGGAAGTTCTGTGAGTCGATTCTTAGGGGACGTGCCAAAATCATTGAACCTGACTTGGAAGAGAACAATCATGCCATCGTCATTGAACTCAACATCACTGAAGAGAACAACCATACCGACATCAGTGAACCAGCCATCAAAGAGAACAATCGCGCAAACATCAGTGAACCTGCCATCGAAGAGAACAATCATGGATTCTCAGTATTGAAGGACTCTTGCGGGTTGGTTGAGCTTCTGAGAGAAAGCAACAATAGGTGGGAGGTCATTTATAAGGTATGGGTGGAGCTGTTGTCATTTGAAGCAGGTCATTGCAGAGTAGACTCCCAAGCCCGATTGCTTAGCGAAGGCAGCGAATTCATCACTGTCGTATGGGTTTTGATGTGTCTCTGTGGCATCGGCGACCAGTTCCCAGCAAATCGCCCTCATGCCTGATTAGCTCAAGGAACCACCCATGTTCAAGCTTACCAGAGTGCCGAGTGTCGGTTTCTACAGGATCCACACGGTTGTGCTGGTTACTGCAGCACATGTCTCTCCACGAAAGATTGCTCCAATTGCCTCATCTCATCTAAATCCGAGCTCTACGAGGAGTGTAGTGCACATGGAATTGGAGATCAAGTTCATCTTAAAGATTGCGATATTAGATATGAGGATTATGTTATAAGTAATGTTAGGTAATTGTATGTTGAAAACGTCTTGCAACGATAGTCCCCGTTGAATCAAACTTTAAACAATATTTATAAATAATTTATGTATTTGAACGTTTTTTAAAAGAATCTATTTTTGGAGAAAAAAATTAAATCTGTTTTTAATTTAAGCTCATGGAGTGAAGTATAAAAGCCTGGACAAGAATATAACATGATTGGCCCAAGGAAAGCCTCGCTCATGCGAAGACATATAGTACAACATAAACATAATGGCAAGCAAAACAAACCTGGATGGAAGAAGGTGACGATGATGCAAGATCAGAGCTCAATTGCAGACATGCTTTAGCAAAACAAGGCAACTCAAGCGAAGGAGCAGAACAACATTCATGGGAAAGACATCGTCTCAGAGCGAAGGAAGTGCTAGCTCAAGCAGTGATAGGAGGTTGCTTGTTAAAAGAAACAGCACTTAAGTATCACATATACACGACATAAAGGGTATGTGTTTTGGAAAAGAGGACATCGTTTAAAGCAATTAGCACTCAAGACAAGGGTTCCGAGATTCTAAGAAAAGAGAGTATGTTAGATATCCCTTTAAGGATAAATAGCTTTTTTTTTTGTTTTTGTTTTCAGAAAAACACACGCATCCGCAATCAGACGACATAAGTTGAAGATTGCAGCCGGACTTTGTTTTCTCCTTAAAGATCTCTACTTACGGTGAGTCTCTTATGGAGAGTTGTCCCTCACTTGGAAGGCACCTGAAATTGTTTTAGTTGAAGTTCAGTGCAAAGTAAGCTTTCTCCTTAAGACAGATATTTCCCAAGTTTTCCTCGTGCCGTTTCCTTTTCATGTCGAGCCTTCTGAATTGGATGATTAACACCCGTATGGGAATGTCGACACTAGGCCATCAATGGGACTAGAATTCAATGAGGGCGCAAGAGACTTGGGTTCACCAAGGGGTATGCCACACCTAATGGAGTATGTTACTCAGGTGGTTGAGCAAAAGGTCTTGGAATGGTACATGAGAGACCTGAAGCATGAGGGATCTTGGTTGTTACAATTCTTGGCATGTGCTAGAGTAACATGCTCGTGATTCTTGTGTCGATCAGGGCAGCATATAGATGATGATGATGATGATGATCTTGGAGTGTAATTGAAGTATGATGACCCGATGGGAAAAAGCCGAAGACAAAAAGAATAGGCTTCTGGTGTTGATTCAATCTGTCGATAAATTTCATTTTCTAACATGGTTGAAACTGGATTAATTGAATGGAAGGGTCCCTGTTGACACAATAAGATACTCTGGGCCTGTGGTAAGTCTACAGCCCATATTAGAACACGGGCTTTAGCTAAGTCTACAGCCCGTCGACTGAGCCAAAATATCAGTCCGTAACAGCCTAAGTCTAAAACCCTTTTTAAATATGAGTGTGAGCTAAGTCTACAACTCATCTGGACACGTCCCACATACGATCTCACTAAGTGGAGGTTAGAAGAATCTCTAAGGAAAACAAACTCCGAGATCCCTGGAGAGGAGTTAAGATCGAGCCATGATTCAAGGGATTTTTTCGGGACGTGTGCAGCGTACAAAGATCTATTGAGATTTAGTATAAAAGGGGAGCAGACTCTTCTTGGAAAGGACACGATCAATCAGCCAAACACAGATTTGCATTGCTCGTCACCCTTAGATTTTAGTAGATACCTCGGCCTGGGTTATTTGGTCACTACCTTCAACACCAGAGTGAGCAACCGTAGCTCTGGTGATCATCCTCCGCCAGCACTTCCACCGTCCCGGCGAGCAACCGTAACCGGGGCAACAACCCTCCGCCAGCACTTCCACCGTCCCGGCGAGCAACCGTAACCGGGGCAACAACCCTCCGCCAGCACTTCCACCGTCCCGGCGAGCAACCGTAACCGGGGCAACAACCTTCCGCCAGCACTTCTACCGTCACACAAGTCTACGGCACAGCGCACTATAGCAAGTCTACGACGTCAGCAGCGAGTCTACGGTGTCAGCAGTGACGTCATCTCCAGTCGCACCTCCAGCAGCAAGTCTACAGCGCCTCCATCATCCGTACCACCATTTTTCCTTCATTTTTTATGGCTGTAAGCGTTCGTTTACTTTT
Organism: Melastoma dodecandrum; assembly: GCA_029817715.1. NCBI lineage: Eukaryota > Viridiplantae > Streptophyta > Magnoliopsida > Myrtales > Melastomataceae > Melastoma > Melastoma dodecandrum. The sequence continues at coordinate 60,138 of JARUPY010000556.1, read as the reverse complement.
GTAAAACTTTGAATTTGTAACAGCCGTATCTTTTATCATTGAAATTCATCTTTCTGGCGACCACATACAATTCCCTGTGAGTCCAATTGCCAAATATTTCCGACATGGTCCGTTTCCTACGTGAACACGTCTTTGGCGACCACAGTGGGAGGCAAGAAAGTACTTCGCGTTTGCTGATGGCAAAAAATACCAGAAGCGGAGCTAACCGAGATCCCCCATCTCCATTAGATGGAGACGTTGTTCCCGCAGAAGGAAACACGAACGTGGGCGATGTGACTCTAAGTAGTCAGGCGAATGCCAGTCAAACTGATCTCGGAGCGCATACACCCTCTGAATTCATATCCAGACTCGAATTTCACAAAGAGTTCAGTGATATGAGAAATCTGGTCGACAGACGAATATCTAGACTGGAAAGCAACATGACTCGGATTCTAGAACAAATCAGTGCCTTAAATAGGCCCAGCGCTGTCGCAGGAAGAAGTAACCCCGTAGACAGGGAATTCTCCTTTATGGGGGATGCGCGGCGCACCGAGAGAAGGAGTGTCTCGTTCCAAAAAGATGATCCTTGGAATAGTGATAACCAATATCCTGCAGAATCAAGGGATGGGACGTCTCCTTCTGGACCAGCTTCAAGGTCGCCCACAGGATGGAGGCAAAATGCCGTCTACGCGGCAAATCCAGAAGACGAGTACGGCGAAGCTCAAGGCGAGACAAACAGATATGTACCTTCTGTCTCCGCTCGTCGACCTGGAAAAGCTCCTATAGATGAAATTCCGTCAGGGGACTTGCCAAGCGCAAGGGATCCATCCCGGATGGAAAGTTTTTAGGCTAAAACCCCTGTAGACTCGGTGCCAGTAAAGGGCGTTGAAAGAGCGCCTTACGCAGGAGAAAGATGGGGTCAAGACCCTGTACGAGAGCCGGTTGACCGTCCACCTCCATTAAATTTGAGGGAAACGATAGCTTAAGTACTAGAACAGATGGTGCCTGGAGTCGTGAGCCAGGACGATCCCAACTTCTACAGAAGTCCTTATCCGGCATACGTTGACAGGGATTTCCCTTTGCCCAGGGGGTACATAGTGCCTGATTTCACCCGCTTCTCAGGCGAGGATGAGATGACCCCTCTGGAGCATATAGCGTGATTCACCCATCAACTCGGGGAAGCTGCGACTAATGATTTTTGGAAACTAAAGTTGTTTCCAAATTCTCTCACGGGATACGCCTTTACATGGTATGCTAGTCTACCCCCTGGATCAGTGGCATCTTGGGCAGAAATGCAAAGTAACTTTATGAAGGCATTTGCCCGCTTGGATTCACCCCTATCGATTTTTGAAGTAATGCGCTTGAAGCAAGTCGCCGGTGAGCATCCAGGGCAGTTCCTGATGCGCTTGCCGAAAGCACTGCTTCGCTGTAGACCAGCAATCCCGGAAAGAGATCAACTTATAGTGGCATTAAATGCCTTATCCATCCCTTTCAAAAAGAAATTACAGGGAGAGAGGTTTACTGACCTTTATGATCTCGCTAGGAGAGCGACTGAGTACCATCAATTATTGCTGGAAGAAGCCCAGTCTACGCGCACCTATCAGCTAGAGACTGTTGAGGTAGACATGGCTGAGTTCATAAAAGGGGAGGCCACCGTTTGTGAACCTTTAGCACGGAGGAATTCCAAAGCGAAAGCATCCCAGAAAACAGGGGAGGAAAGGAAATACTCTTTTGATGTGGACAAAGCTGATGCGATTTTCGACTGGCTTTTCCAGCGAAAACGAATTAAGTTGAAACCAGGCCACAGGACCCCCCAGACAGATAGAGAAAAATCTAGGAATTTTTGCAAGTGGCATGGATCGTTTACACATATGACCAAAGATTGTTTATCCTTTAGGAACATTATTCAAGACCTCATAGAGGCAAAAGAGTTATGTTTTCCTGAAGTCGACGAAGTCACTATGGTTGACGAGAAACCGTTTGATGATGAAGTCGCCATTCATATGTTTGATATTTCTGATGTAGACATAAATCTCATAGAAGCTGACAACGATTTCTCTCTGCAGGACACAAAAACCTCTGGAGAGACTATGGTGGCGAACGCCCTGTTTCGTAGACTGGCTGATAAAGGGGTAATTACCTGCCCAGCCAAGGCAATTGCTGGGAACCTTTGCTGTTGGCACATGGATGACACACACACTACTGATAGGTATAACACCTTTCGGAAGTATCTGCAAGCCAATCAGGGCGACGCCTGGTATGACCTAACCCCACTTGAGGAGGTGGCGATGGGATTAGGTTCCCCGGGACCACGGGTCGTCCCAAATAATCAGCAAAAAGGATTCAAAAGCCCTACGGGTCAGGAACGTAGGGTAGCGATTCGAGGGGGCAGAGGTTGTCCTAATGGTAGAGGAAGGATGCCCGAACACCACTCTCATGCTGAAGAACGCTCCAGGCGACATTTGGAGTTCGGCAATCTGCTGACCCAGCACAATGCTAAGCAGGAAAATGATGGTCGCACCCATGAATCGCACCCCCTAGCAGGTGCGACTGACAGGGCACAGCGAGGCGATGAAGCACAGAGGAAAGGAGCTAAGACAAAGTATGGCTCGCATAAAGTGGACGCCCAAGCAATCCAAATGGGACCACCGATTGCTCAGTTCTTGGATGAGAGGTTGCTGTGCCAGAAGTGTAAACTGATTGGACGAAATTGGATTCTGATCACGCAACTCTGTACGGCATGCTGCATGAGCTATTTTCTCAAGCTCGTAGACTTATCAGCAAATGGAGAAATCGTGGTTCAGCCAGCTCACCCTGCGACTACAGGTACTCAGATCCCCTTACTTAATCCAGAAATGAAACAGGAACCGTCACGAACAGTCGTGGGATATGATCCACTCGTCAAGGACTTCGTAGAGGTATGTCAGGCCACCATTGATTCTAAGAAATCAAGAATGGTGAAGGTGACTAATCCTTCGAAATATTGGCAGAAAGCCGTGGGTAGAACAACTTTACCACTACAGACCCGGAAAAGGAGAGACAGACGTCTAAGTCACGTCGCCAAAAGGCCTAGACCTGCCCCAATATTGGTCGCTCCGCATGCCCAGCTCTATGTGAAGAAACCAAACGCGGAGGCTGAATGCAACGAGTCTACGGACCACTCAGAAGAGCCTGGCTCAAGTTTCGACTATACTCCTCTTCGGAGTGAGATCCCGAGTGATGCTAATCCTAGCAAAGAGATGATCGTGAATTGTAATGCTATCACTTTGCCTATGGACTTCGCCAAAACGAAAAATTCAGAGGCTTCTAGAGGTAAGCCACCTCTTCCTCATCCCTTGATTTACCCATCGGGTTTCCCACTCCATTGGCTTAAGAAGCCATCAGATAGTATGAAGCAACACATGCATTCCTTGTACATCACTGCTACCTTTGATGGCACTGTGGTGAACCGCGTTTTGGTAGACAATGGAGCTACTATAAACGTACTGCCGTTGTCCAGGTTTGAAATGCTTGGATATAAGCCTTGCGACCTGATAAAAACGGACGTAACCGTAAGCGGATTCAATGGCAGGAAATCAGAATGCTTAGGAATCTTTTCGGTACACTTAGGTGTGGGTCGACAGGAAAAAGAAACTGCCTTTTTTGTCATAGACATAATTCCCACTTTCAACGCCTTGCTTGGTCGCGATTGGCTTCATAAAGCTGCTGCTATACCATCTACTTTACATAGGGAACTAATGTTATGGCTTGATTCTGATGTTGAGATTGTTAAGGCTGATGGTTATTCCTGTTGTGATAGAGGTGTTTTGCACGCAGAGACAAGCAAGACCGTAAAAGACCTTACTCTGCATCAGCGATACGAGCTGGGCGATCCTACAGTCGGACCCCTGGGCCAGCCTTCCGGAAAGTTCGACTACATTGTGGACTATGGGACGTCGCACCCCAAGCCAGAGTCTGGCCCGATTGTTCCAACAGGATGGGGGGATGAGTTTACTGACAAGGACATAGAGGAAGTCCTGCAAGAAGTCAATTCAGGGGAGAAACCTACTGAAGGAAGCACAAACGGCCACAAGAAGAAGGAGCCTTGGAAAGCCAGCAGAACCATGGTGCGGAGTTGGAGCCCGATAGACTCCTGAAGGAAGGAACTTATGGACCAGCGTGAAGAGAGGAATGCGACAGTTGCTGATGTCCTCCAGCGACTTCGAGTCTATAAAGAAGGACGTTTCTGGGACTAGTCTACATCGTCTTTAGCAATAAATTCAGCAGGGCTTAAAGCGCCTGATGCTTGTAATAACCCCGTATCCACTAGTCTTGGTGGTGACAACGGTCGTGAATCCTTGATGATCCCGTGTGACCCTTTGGTCAGTGTTAATTTGGGAAGCGAGGCTTCTCCTAGGAATCTTTTCATCAGTTCATCAATAAATAAAGAATTTTTTGATGCGATCAAGGGCGTACTTGAGGAATTCAAAGATTGTTTCGCTTGGGATTACACCGAAATGCCGGGGCTAGATCGCAGGCTAGTAGAACACACTTTACCTATCAAGAAGGATTTTAAACCAGTGCAACAGGCTCCAAGACGAATGTCTAGAGAAGTAACACAATTGGTGTATGAAGAAGTAAAAAAGCTCTTTCGAGCAGGATATATAAGGACTTCACGGTATACAGAATGGATCTCTAGCATCGTTCCTGTATTAAAGAAAAATGGAAAGATCAGAGTTTGCGTAGATTTCAGAGATTTAAATCGCGCTACCCCTAAGGATGAATACCCTATGCTTGCCGCAGATGACCTTATAGATAAAACTGCGGGCCATCAAGTCATGTCCTTTATGGACGGCTTTTCGGGTTACAACCAGATCTTCATCGCCATTCACAAGACTGCGTTTAGGTGTCCACTAGGCATTTTTGAATGGGTAGTAATGCCTTTCGGTTTGAAAAATGCTGGGGCTACCTATCAGCGAGCAATGAACACCATATTCGATGCCTATCTAGGGAAAACAATAGAGGTCTACATCGACGACATAGTGGTCAAGTCGACGAAGGAAGAATAGCATGTTGAACACTTGAGAAGTGCCTTTTTGAAAATGAGGACCCACCAACTAAAGTTGAATCCTCTTAAGTGTGCCTTTGGAGTCAGGGCGAGGCATTTCCTAGGTTTCCTAGTGCATCAACGTGGCATTGAGGTTGATCAAAATAAAGTAAAAGCCATTCAGAGCCTGTCAGCACCAAAGAATAAGAAAGAATTGCAAGCTTTTCTAGGAAGAGTTAATTACCTACGTAGGTTCATAGGGAATGTCGCAGGGAAGACAAAAGCATTCTCTAATCTATTGAGAGAAATGAATGAATATAAATGGACTGAGAAACACGAAGAGGCTTTTAATGCCCTAAAGGAATACTTAATGCATCCACCGGTTCTGATTCCCCCTCAACAAGGAAAGCCTTTCATCCTTTACGTAGCGGCCACTGGAATAACAATAGGCGCGATGTTGGCGCAAACAGATCAGGATGGACGCGAAAGGGCAGTCTACTACCTATCAAGACAGCTAACCCCGACTGAGGTTAGATACTCCAAAAGAGAAATTGTGCTTGTCGGTATTCTATGCAGTAATGAAACTTAGACACTACATTGGGAACAGGGAAGTCTACGTGGTGTCTAAGTCGCCCATAATTAAATATTTCTTTGAAAGTCCATTATTAGCCGGACGTGTCAGCAAATGGAGCTTAATTCTTTCCCCGTATGATTTGAGATACAAATCCCAGCAGTCGGTTAAAGGACAGGTATTAGCTGATTTCCTAGTAGATCATGACCCGGATTTGTCGGTAGATCAAGAGGAAAAAATCGACGATGTCTGGCAGGTGTGGTTTGATGGTTCATCCACAAGAAACGGAGCGGGGATAGGAGTCCATATAATATCTCCTATGGGCAAAGACATTAGTTTGGCTTTTCGTTTATATGAATTGTCAACCAACAACGCTACTGAGTATGAAGCGTTGATAACATTGCTAAAAGAACTCCTGTCATTAAAAGCAAAGCGAGTTCGAGTCAAGGGCGATTCCTAGTTGGTTATCAACCAAGTGAATGAGGCGTGTTTGTGTCAAGAGAAGTTGCGACCTTACCTGGATATAGTTCGGCAGCTGGTCGCACGCTTTGAAAATATAACTTTTCATTTCATAAGCCGTGACGAAAATAGAGTAGCTAATAACTTGGCACAACTTGCCTCATGTTATAAAGGAAAAGTTGACCCAAGGGATTTGATAGAAATAGAGTCGCATTTGCGGTCAAGAAATAATGTCATGGCTATAGACATAATGAAGCAAGACGAAGATTGGAGAAAACCAATCATAGATTTTCTCTCTGATCCGAGTCGAAAGGTTAAACAGCGAATTAAAGTCCAGGCACTAACGTATATTCTTCTAGATGGTGTCCTCTATAAGAAAGATACTAACGGGGTACTCTTGAGGTGTGTAGACTTAGAAGAAGCCACCTCAATAATATTAGAATCCCATGAAGGACTCTGTGGATCGCATTAGTCGGGAATTAAAATGTGCTGGATTATTTGGAGACACGGGTTTTATTGGCCATCAATGATGAAAAACTGTATTGAAATGGCTAGGGGGTGTCAAGATTGCCAGCGACACGGCCCGTCAACCCGTGCACCAGCGACTGACCTGATTCCCATAATCAAACCTTGGCCTTTTAGAACTTGGGCTTTAGATATAATAGGAGAAATTCACCCCCACTCTAGTCGAGGGGACGCGTTCATCTTAGTCGCAACAGACTACTTCACTAAGTGGATAGAAGCCCAAGTCTACAAGAAAATTGACCACAGTGAAGTAATCGATTTCTTGCGAACTTACATCATCTACCGCTTTGGCATTCCTCAAAACATCGTTGTAGACAATGGGACGGCTTTTAATAATGCCGAAGTAAAAGAATTCGCCGAAGAATTTGGCTTCGCAATTTCGAACTCTACCCCATATTACCCTCAAGCGAATGGGCAGGCTGAAGCATCTAATAAGCTGATAAAAAACAACATCCAAAAGATGATTGGGTGTAATCCGAAAAAATGGCATGAGATGTTAAATGATACCCTATGGGCTCTAAGAGTCACTAAGCGAGAAGGCACTGGAGAAGCGCCATTCGCATTAGTCTACGGGCATGATGCGATTTTACCCATAGAAATGAGGTACAAGTCGCTTCGCGTTGCACATTCAAGTCTACAAGATGAAGCTATGTATATAGCTCTAGAGGAATTAGAGAAGAAAAGGTTAGAAGTTGTAGACATATTAGAAGCACACAAACAAAGAATAGCCCGATACTACAATAAAAAGGTAGTCCATAAACACTTCAGTATTGGCGACTTGGTGTGGAAGATGGTGTTGCCACTAAAATCCAAGGATCAGGTATTAGGGAAATGGTCCCCAAATTGGGAGGGACCATATCGGGTAATCGAAGCCTATTCAACGAATAGTTATAGGTTGTCGATGCTCGAAGGAGTTAAGCAACCGTTGAAAATTAATGGCAAGTATTTGAAGCAATACAGAAAGACCATTTGGAAATCCCATAGGAAGGTATTAGATAAGCGTTTCCCAGCCATTTTTAAAGAAATTGCACAAAGAGAAATGTCAACGTAATTGTAGACTTGCAAATTTGTGCTCTGAATATTGTCTACATCATAAAAAAATAGTATAAATAAATTGAACACTCGGTCGTGGACTGAGTTTGTTTATAGGGTGTCATCCCTGCGACCTGCTGTCTACAACCGGAAAAAATATGAAAAGAGAAAAAAACCTCAGCGCGGAGTGAGTCGCAGGCTCAATCTCGTGCCAGGCCTGGAAATCGAACCGGTCGCCTCCACAAACAGAAGAGTCAAAACCTTGGCACGGTTGCGCTTGAGGGTGAACTCATTCTTCCGACGGTACCAAGACATCAATTCGTCCTGGTCCTGCTGCGCAGAAGTATGTGTAGTCCGCTCAACGAACAGGGAGTCCACCACGGCGACCCGTTCCTTGAGTTCTTTCTCAAGGGCCAAGAGCTCCTGTAGTCGTTTTTGGACTCGAAGGAGTTGCTGGGACATGTCTTCCTTTTGGTCCCGGAGGAGTCGGATGTCATCCACCTCCTGCGACTAAGCAGCCAGCTTCTCAAGGATCTGGTATTTAGCTTCCTGGTGAGCCTTGAGTTCATCCTGATAGACTGACCACTCAGTCCAAAATTGCGACCTGAATTCCTCGCAGGCGGCCAGCATCTGCACACTAGCTGTTGGAGAACCTTGTATCTCTGCGACGTAGTCCTGTAGCTCCTTAAAGAGAGCTTCAGAGAAGGTTTCATAGCAAAGCAACTTCGCGATACGGTCCACGTTCTCCATAATACGAGTGTAATCGCTGACCCCGCTTGATGCGCTTTCACCGGAAGGTGTATTCAGAGGATGGGTAGGAGGAGAAGCGACAGCCGTTGCAGCTGGTTGGGTATCAATACCAGGATCAGCTCCTGAACCGATTGCCCCCTCTTGAGTCGTAACGTCCGCTGTAGACACAGTAGAGTCTACGGCACCAAGAGGAGTGGCTTCAGGAGCATCTATCTTCTCCTCCTGCGCTGCGACTTCCCCCCCGACAATAACATCATCTCCCTCTGTGAGCGCTAGCAACTGAGGAATGGGGAGGGAGGTAACCTGTGAGCGGAAAAGAGATTAGACATCAAAGCATTAAAGGGAAAGGAAGCAGCAAAGAAAGACTTACATCCATCTCATGCTCTGATGGTGTTTCCGGCGATAGGCAGACCAAAGGTACTAAAGCCAGTGAGTGCCTAAAGCGAAAGAGCAAGTATTATGAGAGTTGACAAAAATGGCCATTAATAGCAAAGGAATGATACATACTCTGGAGGTGGAGTAATCGATTGGGCAGCCACCGGACTTGGAATCTGAGGCCCAGATGAGGTAAGTATCGCCTGCTTCTGCATCTGGGAAATGGGGATTTCGTCAGAATCCGAGTTTGGAGGGGAAGGCATCTTCCGTTTCCCGCGTTTCTTTGATGAGGTAGGAGGCAAGTCCTCGGCCTCGGGCTTCACAACCTTCTTCACAGGAACTCGCCGTTGTGTGCGAGTCGAGCGACTGGCTGGAGGAGTAGGGCTCGTCTCTGAAGGAGTACCTCCTCCAGATCTAGATTTTTCACCCTCCATTGCTGAAACTCGGAAAACAAACATTTGTTTTAAAAGGAAAGCTGCAAGATCTTACCAGCTGGTACGCGCCAACCGGCCTTTAGCTTCATATCGGTGGAGAGATGTAGGTCCGGCTCTGTAGAGATGTCCAGGAACCTCATCTTACTGCGAAGAGCTTTAAAGGTTAACGACCACTGATAAGAAAAAGCTTCAGTGACGTAGACCATGGTGCTCTTGAGAGGGAACTCCGTATGCCGAAGCTCCGTCTTCCTTAATAGGAGATCCACCGCTGCCTGGAGGGAATCCTTAGAAAGGACATAGCTACTCCTAGAAACCATATTGGAATCGTCAAAGTATGGGACTGCAGAGCTCTGGACAAAACCCAATTGCCTTGCGCATAGCTGAGGGTTATAGAACTCGAAGCTGAAGCCCGATTCTGTTGCGCAGGGTAAGACTCTGCTAGTAAGAACAGAGTCCCAGTAAACACTCGGCTCCAGCTTCTTCCGGCGCTTGTTGATGGCATGATCAGCTGGGAATGGGTGCCAGTCGCGGCGTTCACTCCGGTCGATGTCGACCAGGTGTTTTATGTGCCCCGTAACAGAGGCCCACAGCCATTGATCCTTCGATTGGCAGCAAGACTTGAGCATGTGGATCCCATAACAACTATCCTTCGCGACGCTGGGGGGCTACCCAGAGAGTCCTGGAAGCCATATGCATGCCCAAAGATGCACCATCCAAAGAAGGCCATCGGCTGGATATTTCGGAAAAGGCTGGGCAGATGCGCTGTTCTTGTAAAGGCTCTGGTAAATAATGCCCAACAAGAATGGTGCCTAAGCCACCCTGCTCTTCGCCGTGCACAGGAAGTTGGCAATCCCGTATACAAGCTTCGGTACCCTCTTGCCAGCAAAGCAGTAAACGTACTTGCTCAACCAGATGCTGAGGAATTCAACCTCCTCAGCCTTGCCCCAGACAGCGGTAGACTGGCCCTCAATCATCTTAAGGTGCCTCTCTGCTACGTTCTGAATCTGTAGCATCTCCTTAGGATGATAATCACCATCCAAAGAATACAAGCGAACGGGGGCTCCAGCCACACTACTCTCAGTCAGAAAATAAATATCTTCTAGAGTAATAGTCATGGGACCTTCCGGCAGATAGAAGCAGTTCACCTCGCTATTCCAGAGAGGGAGTAGACTGGCACATACACTTGGGTCGCAATGCTTCCCCAGCATGGTGATCTTCATGAATGACCAAAGGCCGCATGTCTTGAGTTTGCCCTACAGTTTCTCCAGCCAACAAGTAAACCACTGGCGAAATAGGGCTTTCTCTACGGAAGGAAAGCAGAGGAAGCTGCTCTTGTCTTCCCAGTTGAGGGGATCGACGAAGTCTGCCCGGCAGATAGGAATCTGGAATGCCGTCATCAGATACTCATAAGGTACAGGGTCCGGGAAAAGTTGGGTGCCAAGAACAGGACCAAGGGTTAAACCCTCGCCGTCTATAGTAGTAACGATACTAGCGGGGCCGGCACGTTGTTGGTGCCACTGAAAGGAGCCAAGAGTCGACATCAGGGTTTTTCTTTGGAAAGAAGTTAGGGTTTCAAGGAAAACAGAGGTTTCTTGGAGAGGAAGAAGTCGAGGCAAAGGACGTAAGTTAAAGGAGGGAAAACGAAATGTTTTTTTTAAACCAAAAAATAGTCACTGTGCTCAGGCGACGGAAAATCGCCTTAGCAAAAGAGGGGAGGCTTATGTTGACACAATAAGATACTCTGGGCCTGTGGTAAGTCTACAGCCCATATTAGAACACGGGCTTTAGCTAAGTCTACAGCCCGTCGACTGAGCCAAAATATCAGTCCGTAACAGCCTAAGTCTAAAACCCTTTTTAAATATGAGTGTGAGCTATGTCTACAACTCATCTGGACACGTCCCACACACGATCTCACTAAGTGGAGGTTAGAAGAATCTCTAAGGAAAACAAACTCCGAGATCCCTGGAGAGGAGTGAAGATCGAGCCATGATTCAAGGGATTCTTTCGGGACGTGTGCAGCGTACAAAGATCTATTGAGATTTAGTACAAAAGGGGAGCAGACTCTTCTTAAAAAGGACACGATCAATCAGCCAAACACATATTTGCATTGCTCGTCACCCTTAGATTTTAGTAGATACCTCGGCCTGGGTTATTTGGTCACTACCTTCAACACCAGAGTGAGCAACCGTAGCTCTGGTGATCATCCTCCGCCAGCACTTCCACCGTCCCGGCGAGCAACCGTAACCGGGGCAACAACCCTCCGCCAGCACTTCCACTTTCCCAGCGAGCAACCGTAACCCGGGCAACAACCCTCCGCCAGCACTTCCACCGTCCCGGCGAGCAACCGTAACCGGGGCAACAACCTTCCGCCAGCACTTCTACCGTCACACAAGTCTACGGCACAGCGCACTGTAGCAAGTCTACGACGTCAGCAGCGAGTCTACGGTGTCAGCAGTGACGTCATCTCCAGTCGCACCTCCAGCAGCAAGTCTACAGCGCCTCCATCATCCGTACCACCATTTTTCCTTCATTTTTTATGGCTGTAAGCGTTTGTTTACTTTTGTAAAACTTTGAATTTGTAACAGCCGTATCTTTTATCATTGAAATTCATCTTTCTGGCGACTACATACAATTCCCTGTGAGTCCAATTGCCAAATATTTCCGACGTGGTCCGTTTCCTACGCGAACAGTCCCCTAATGAGACGATGAAATGATTAAGCCTGTAATGATGGGGTACATTCTTAAATCTATGGTGTATAGTGGTGCAAATTATACATTAACTTTGTGACGGTGGGGAATTCCATAAAGTCGCTGCGGTTGACAATAACATTGCGGAAGATCCAAATGCCGATCAAGTGGCTGTAGGCGCGTTGAGGGTGCCGCAATGGGTCGAGGACGCCGATCAAGTCGCCGTGGTTGGCGTTGACCACATTGCGGAAGCTGCTGCAGTGTATCCAAATTCCGATCAAGCGTCTGACCTTTTCTTACTGTGGAACAAACAAGACCGACTGCGATTCTCAAGCCCTTCCTCCAGTTTCTGCTTAGTTTAATCCCCCCCAAAGAACAGAGAGTTCGAAAGGAAATTAATCTTCCTTCAGTTTCTCCTTCGCAACGATGATGACGATGGTGGTGGTGATCGTCGGCTGCGGGCAACTCAGTAACACACCCTAAATAGTGTATTGGGTGCTTTTAACCTCTAAAAATAAGTTTCCTGCTTTGAGGACAAGGGTGTTTTCATGGGATGGGAGGGGTATTGATGCATGGCAAAAGGTGGCAGGAACCAGTCCAAGCGAATAGAGGGATTGATGATGAAGCTAACAGAAGCGAATCCATGAAGTTAGAAATGGAATTTGAGGAGCAAGATGCAAATGGGCTTGGGTTGATCAAGAAAGGAGAGGCCGGGAGACAAGAAGTTGGGCTGGACAAAGGGGACGAAGCTGCTCAGGAGATTTTCAGGCTTACGCCTCGATTACAAAAAAAACAAAAAAGAAAATAGCACTTGGTAGGACATACATTAAGCGATTAACGACACGTGCACGTAACGATTACATAGTTTACTAATTTTATTTATTTTTTAGTAAGTTTTACTAAAAAATCACCTTTTTAGTAAAAAGACGACATAATTAGTAAAAAGTTTATAAATTTTACTAATTTTATTACTATACATTTTTAGTAAATTTTACGAAAACTATGTTTAGTATTTTTATCCATTTATTTGAAGTAATTTCCACATTTTTTTAGTAATCGTTTACTAAAAATACGGGAGAATTCTTAATATATTTAGTAAATACTAAAAATTTACTGTTCAAGTTTAGTAATTATTATTAATTTTTGTTAGTAAAATTTTTCACTTTTTCATCGGATTTATTAATTTTTTAGTAATATTTACTAATTTTTTTACTGTTCACTTTTAATAAAAATTACTTTTTTTATTTCGTAAAACATAACTAAAATTAGTAATAGTTTACTAATTTTGTTGTGATATTTAGTAAAATACTTTTTGAGTTAGTAAAAGTGTCAGTAAAGTTGTATGAGTTTCGTAAATGTTTACTGATTTCTACATGATTTTACATAAAAATTTTGTAAAGTGTTACTAAAAGGTTTAGTAATTTACTAATTCGAACAGTGAAACCCGAACCTATTTACAAACCTAATATTACTGTGAAATTACCATTTTATCTCGACACTAAATGTTAAAGTCAAGACTACTAACAAATTTCGTAAATAGTAACAAGTGTCGAAGAACACGGGGTAAACCCTCTCAACAATTAAGGGACCCATTCGAAGAACACGGGGACTAATTGAAGTAACTGGGTGTTGAATCTTGAAGTAGATGCTGCGATCTTCTTCTTTTTTTTTTATACATCAAGCTTATCTATAAATTGAAAAGGAAACTTAGAGTAATATTAACATTTTCTTGGCTTCAGCAGCACAGCACGTGCCCTTTGTATCACTTTCCTGCCACTAAAAGGCAATTGTGTTTTATTTTATGGGTAACTGCAATTCAATTAAATAGACACCAAAAAAATTACATCAATCAAATGAAATAACTTGAGAAACACGATAAAATAGATATTAAAATAATAAATAAATAAACATCAATCAAATGAAATATATAATATATTGTAAGGCTTTGTTTCTTTCAAAGGGTAAAAATAATTTATGTTTAATACCTCTATGCATTGAACAGAGTGTAAAGGTTGTCCCTGATGTGGTATAATAACTAAACGACAATTTCTGAGCAGGCATGGGACTTTATAATATATAAATGATTTGCTGCAAGTTGATGACACGATCCACCAAACGGTCCAAAATTGTTTTTTATTATTTGTTTATTTAATAAAAGAGAAATGATTAGGGAGGGATGTTCAGTATGAACCAACTTTTCTTGCTACTAATTTGTTGTATTATCTCCAATTTTTGTCAATACTTTTAATCCATCTTCTTCTTCATCCTCCTTCTTCCTCTTTGGCCTCTTGCCCTCTCAGGCCATGGATTATACCTCCATCGTCGCGGCCTTGCAGAACCATTGGAGCTTTTGGAATATCCGAGGTTGCATGATCCTGAGCCTGTGTTTGCAGCTCATCCTCACTCTTGTTGCACCTTTTAGGCAGAAGACCTCCAACCGCATCGTCATATTCCTCGTCTGGTCTTCCTACCTACTAGCGGACACGGCCGCGTTGTTCGTATTTGGGCTGATCTCGAGCTCCGGTTGCCGGAACTCGGGTAACAACGACTCGCTAGCCCCCCCGGACGTCTTGGCCTTATGGGCGGCTTTTCTTCTAGTCCACCTGGGGGGTCCCGACAGCATCACCGCTTTCTCTTTGGAGGATAATGCCCTGTGGCTCCGTCACCTCATCGGTCTCGTTACCAAGGTTTCAGCGTTCCTGTACATCTTCATGAAGACGCTCCAAGGCAACAGGCTGCTGGCCCCCACAGTGCTGATATTCGCGGCTGGTGTGGTCAACTACGGGGAGAGGACCCGAGCGCTGTATGTCGCGAGCTTGGAGAACCTGAAGACAAATTCTCTAGACAAAGTTACTGTCCCGGATTATTTGGAGGATGAAAAAATCTTCCACCAGATAGCTGTCGGCCTTGTCGCCGATGTCAAGCCGGATCTTCTTGAATACAACAAGAGCCGAGGTTTTATCTTGGAATATTCTTCGGACAGAATAAGTTCCATGATCAATAGTTTGCTTAATATGCTGTATGAACTCTTCTACACGAAGCTGAAGGGGGCGACTTCCATATTGGGAATTTTGGCCCGTGGCATAAGCTATTACAGCATGCAGGTGGCTTTCATTTTGTTCTGCCTTGTTGATAAGCACGGGTTCCGTGGAGTCGATATCGCAATCACATACGCACTATTTGTGGGAGTTTTAATTCTCCAGGTAGCTAATGTAATGATGTTAGCTGAAAGTGATTTCATGGATTACTCTTCAAAGGAAATGCTTCTGTTGGCCTTGGAAGGAGGGTTTCTTCCCCTTCTCATGGTATGGGCGATTACTTGTGTTCAATCACTCCTCCCGGTGGAATCGGCAGCCTTTCGCCTCCTCGAAAGGACGTGGTCTGAGAAAATGGGGTCTTTGAGTCTGTTGTCCCAATGCTTCAATCAGTTCCCGCCGAAAGGAGGCCAGAAGCTTGGTAAGACCAAGATTTATCTTCGACTAATTGGGGCTCGAATTCCTCATGTTCTGATTTACATATCAATGCTTGTATGTTGAACAGGTTTTATGTGGAACAAACTGGTCGGAGAAATACACACCCCCAGGGAACGCTTTGATCGCACGCTGTGGTACGCTGTATGCGATGACATTAAGGTAAAAGCTGCAGGTCCCTTTGTTGAGGCAAGGATGAGAGATTTATATGAAGCACGGGGGGATCGGGCGCTTGAAGAAAGCGACTATCATGAATTGATGAATTACATCAAGGGCTTTGAGTACGAGGATACCCTTTTAATCTGGCACATTGCTACCGAAATCTGCATCAACATGGAGGGACATGATGATGATGGCAATTTGAAGAGGAGATATAGTAAGAAATTGTCGGAATACATGATGTATCTTCAGGTCAGGCAACCAAAGTTGATGTCCTTGTTCGCTAGCAGCAGCCAGGTTAGGTACAAAGATACCTGGGATGAGGTAAAGAAGATAAGGACGGAATACAAGGCCCAGACCATGCAGGAGTTCTGCTCATCGATTCTCAGGCAAACTGCAAACATTCGTAAAACCACCAAAGACACGAACGACAACACCCTCTCAGTGTTGAAGGATTCCTGCAGGTTGGCTCAGAAACTGAGTATGAAAAGCAATAGGTGGGAGGTCATTTACAATGTGTGGGTGGAGCTGTTGTCATATGCGGCCGGTCATTGCAGAGTCAACTCCCACGCCCGACTGCTGAATGAAGGAGGCGAGTTCATCACTTTGGTATGGATATTGATGGCTCTTTGTGGCATCAGTGACCATTTCCCTGTTGAAAGGAGCTGCGAGGAGGAGGACGACAACGAAATCGGACACGATCAGTTCCCTGATGAAAGGAGCTGTTAGGAGGATGACGACGAAGCCTTTGGACGCAAACAATTCCCTGTTGATAGGAGCTCCAAGGAGAGCGACATCAAGAAATAAGAGAATCACTCAACTGATTTTACAGAAGGAACAACTCCACAGTTTACAGTTGCATCTGCACGGAATCCTTCTAATCTGTCCTTTTCTTCTTTGCTTGTGGTATTTGATTTTCTTTCTGTGTTCAAACCAAAGAAACTTGATGATATCGAATGGACAAGTAGATTCCTAGATTAATATCCCAGGACGTGGATGTCTCGTTTGAGTTCGAGTGGTACCCGTAATCTACGAGAAACCTGAAGCATCTCCTGACAACATTACAGTCTTGGGTGATTATGTTGGGGAATGACCCCCGGGTTCTTGCTTAATGAAGTCCCGACTCCTCGTGAATACGACGAAGCTTTCGGTGATGGGAACTACAAGCAAAATGAGTTTCTGCAGAATCCTTCGGCTGTACAATTGATTCTCCGTCAGTCATTGTGTGACAACACTCATTAAGGTGAGGCGAAGTGGGTATGCTCTTCTTGACTCCATTTCAAAGTTTCCCCTTGATTCCGCCATCATTTTATTCTGGTTGGAATAGGGGGAGGATGAAGGTGGAAAGGGCGAGGAGCAGGAGAGGAATGTTGGCAAATGTGATGGCCCTTTTTGTCCTGCCTACCATTTTCCCTCTGTGGTGTGGCAAGCAGGAGGATCTTGAAGGTGGGAGACGTCAGGGAATGTTCCGGGGGGTGGGGGATATTTGCCTTGAAGGAGCTGTACGTCGAGGGAGCCGCCAGGGGAGTGTGCATCATTGTTGCGGGTGGTCCTCGAGAACTGACAGAGGCGGGGATCTCCAGCAAGACGAGGTTTGGAGGAGCAGGTAGCTGCCCTTGTGTGCCGCTATCATTTGTTGTCGTATGCAGCCGGTCATTGTAGAGTAGACTCACATGTCCGGCTGCTGAGTGTAGGCGGCGCGTTCACCACATTTGTGTCTGTTGGAAAAGGTTTTGATGATGAGCCAGACCTCTGTACCACAGAAGGTCGAACATTCTTGGCTTTGATGATGAGCCTGACCCTCAGTACTACAGAAGGTCGAACATTCTATTCTACAGAAGCTTCTATTATTAAGGACTTCTTGTAAGAATTATTTTTGTAATTAAATGATTAGTTTTCAATTATTTAATTACGAAATATGCTTAATTTGATTAAGATATTTATCTGATCAAATTACCACGATTTGGTTTCCAAGTAATCATATTGGAGATATTAATTATTGTAAAGGAAATATATCTTCTATATATGGAAAGGTTCTACTAGACGGTCTACAGGCTTCTGTAAGCTTAATTGACCACTATACGACCGTTATTTGCAAACCTATCACTACCACCTGTCTAGATACGTCCTCCTATGTATCTTTAACAGGATGGAACGAATTATTACCCTAATGGAAATAAATCTTCGATTATTTTCATTTGTAGAAGGTTATCGAGCAGAACCTTCTGCGATACCTTATGTGCTGCATTATTTAGGGAAACTATCATATTCTTATTTTATTTTGATATGATTATCTTCCTTGCTGAATGTATGCACGTGTATATCATTTTATCTATTTTGTAAATTAACTTTTAATTTCTTATTTTGCAGATTTCGCTTTTATCTTTTCCCATTTAAGTTTTCTTCTTAGCCTTTATGTATAAATAGCCATGCTCTCTCCCATTCACATAATACTTTAACACTTCAACACTCAACGAAAACATCCATCCCATTCTGTCCAGAGAGAGCGTTGAGCTTCATTTGTTTTAATATCTTTAGTTCTCTTATTCTTTCATTCGTTTGAGTTAGTCACACGTGGAGCACTAGCGACGGAAGGCTGTATCGTCGGTGAAGCCTTCTGGGAGAGTGACTCGGGGGCTCGAGGGACTCGGTTGGAAGCTGCAGGATACGTTGTTCGAAGCGTTGTGTACGTGGGCAACGTGCAGCGGGCCGGAGAGAAGGGCAGAACCCCGGGAGCACAGAAGGTGAGGGACTAACCAGCTTCTGTTGTGTAGAGCTCTGTGTGCAGGAACCTAGGACGGAGGCTGCCGTCTGCTTGCGTGGGGTTTGCCACGTGCTTGCGCAGGGTCTGCTGCATGCTTGCGTAGGGTATGCTACGTGCTTGTGTGGGGTACGCCACATAGTCGCTATCTCGAGGAGATCGTGCAGGTCGTGTGGAGCCGCCGGAGGGAAAATCCATCCTTGAACAGGGGTCGCTGTTCGCTTGCGTAGGGTCCGCTACGTGCTTGCGTGGGGTACGCCACGAAGTCGTTTTCCTTAAGAGGATTGTGCATTTGGTTACCTTGCTAGTCACGTTAAATCGTGCAACCCGCTGTAGTACAGAATCCTACGGGTCTGTGCATACATTTTCCTTGTCACTTTTACTACAGAACCTCACGGTCTGTTAAGTAGAAGGTCGACTACCCTTAGTACAGAATCTTTCAGATCTGTGCTTCACAATTAAGTCATTTCCTATACAGAACCTTCTGTTGTGGATTGACATACTCGACACAGAACCTTACGGTCTGTGCTATACCTTCTGTGATACAGAATCCTTGGATCTGTTCTATAGAAGGTTGACTCTTACAGTACAGAATCTCTTGATCTGTGCTATAGAAGGTTAACACGTCTGACACAGAACCTTCTGGTCAGTATTGTGCCTTACCTTCTTCGACACAGAACCTTCGGGTTTGTGTTGTGCCTAAGCTTCTTCGACACAGAACCTTCTGGTCTGTGTTGTGCCTAAGTCTCTTCGACACAGAACCTTCTGGTCTGTGTTGTGCCTAAGCTTCTTCGACACTGAACCCTCTGATCTGTGTTGTGCCTAAGTCTCTTCGACGCAGAACCCTCTGGTCTGTGTTGTGCCAAACTTTCTTCGACACAGAACCTCCTGGTCTGTGTTGTACCTAAGTTTCTACGATACAGAACCTTCTGGTCTGTATTGAGCCTAAGTTACTATAGTACAGAACCTCAGTGTTTGTGCTTCGTAACAAACCTCTACGGTACAGAACCTTCTGGTCTGTGCTCTGCCACTCAAGCCTCTATTGTACAGAACCTACGGGTATGCTTTTAGTTGCTATCACTTGTGTAACTTGTACTGAGATACATTTGAGTGAAAACCATCCAAATATCTGGGTGAAGAGTGGACGTAAGCAATTTGCTGAACCACTATAAAAATCATTGTGTCCATTAAACAAATTTGCGTACACAATCAAACGTTCTGCCTTACAGAAACTTACAGGCTCTGTTTAACAGAAGCTTTTCATTCCGCTGCGGGGTAAAACAAAAAAGGGTTAAAATCCAATTTTGGAGATTAACACTAATTCACCCCCCCTCTTAGTGTAACAATTGGTATCAGAGCGGGTTCAACAGAGGCTTAACAGCTTGTTGTAGATCCTTGAAAAGCTCTTTCCAGCTACACACTCTTCTCCACAGAAGCTCTTAGCTCTGTGACTGTTGCTATTCTGTAGAAGCCTACGCTCTATCAGAATCAACCCGCTACTGCACAGAAGCTTTAAGCTCTGTGAAAATCTACCCGGTTCTATTCTGTAGAAGCTTTCGCTCTATTAGAATTTAACCTCTGTTCCACAGAAACACCTTGTTCCACAAAAACACCTTGTTCGATGGTAAGAATTTTGCCTATTGGAAAATTCGAATGAGCGCATTCGTTGATGCTATCGACGAAGACTTATGGTCTTATATAGAAGATGGTCCACCTTCTATAGCTGAGAACCAACGATTTGATCGAGAAGGTCATCCTACAAGGGAATACCTTAAGATCAGACGACTCACTAAAACGGCAAAGTATTTGATGTTCAATGCTATGTCAGAAGGTGAATTCATCAAAGTTTCAACTTGCACTTCGGGCAAGGAAATCTGGGACAAGCTTGTCACCATGTATATTGGGACAGACTAGATAAGAGAAACTAGGTGAATTTCTTAATTCACCAATATGAAAATTTTACTATGAAGGCTGATGAATCTGTAGAACAAATGTTCCAGAGACTCAACCTCCTAGTCGATGCCCTAACTCATTTGGGCAAATCCTATCAAAACTCTGAGCTAGTTCGAAAGGTTCTGCGTACTCTACCCAAATCTTGGGAAGCCAAGAAAACGGCTATAGAGGAAGCTAAAGACCTCTCTACTCTTCGACTAGATCAGTTGATGAGCTCCTTAATCTCGTATGAGATGGAAAGATCCTCTCAACCTGATATAAAGAGAGCACCCGTTGCTTTCAGAGCATTAGAAGAACCTATAGAAGGTTCGGATGATGAAGCAGAAGCTGATTCGGATGATGAACTTGCAATGATAGCTAAACGTCTTTTGCGGTTCGCCTCCAAAAAGCGCTTCAACAAGAGAAGCCAAAATCACATGGACCCGAAGTTGGTCACATGCTTTGAATGCAAAAAGAAAGGACACTACAAAACAGAATGTCCTTTACTTAAAGAAAAGGAGAAACCTTCTCCCAAATACAAGTCCAAGAAAGCAATGGCTAATTGGGCAGAACTTGATGATTCTGATGATGAGGAAGCACTCATGTGCCTCACAGCTCACACAGAAACTCAAAATGAATTACATACCTGCTTTCAAACAGAAACTGTTGAAAGTGAATGATATCTGGATAGTGGATGCTCCAGGCACATGACCGGAGACCCATCCAAATTTTCCCAACTGACTCTGCAGAATGGAGGGTCAGTTAAATTCGGTGACAATAGCAAAGGCTCTGTCATTGGCAAAGGTACCATTGGAAATTCTAACTCCATGGTCATAGATGAGGTTCTGTTGGTTACAGAACTCAAACATAATTTGCTGAGCATTAGCCAGCTTTGTGACAAAGGTTATGAAATAACTTTTGATCAAGATAAGTGTTCCGGAGTCCTAAACAATGAAGTTCGCTTCATTGGGAACCGTAAAGGGAACATCTACACCTTGACTCAGAATAGCTTCTGTACTATAGAAAGTTGCCTTCTGTCAGTCAAAGATGAAAGCCTACTATGGCATAGAAGTTTGGGACACTCCAACTTCAAATTGTTATCCAAGCTTGTGAAAAAGGATTTGGTTAAGGGATTACCCAATATCCATTTTGAGCATGACAGCTTCTGTGAAGCATGTTCTCTTGGAAAACAAACTAAGTCTTCATTCAAATCAAAGAATGAAGTCTCTACTTCTCAACCTCTTGAACTTCTACATATGGATCTATTCGGACCTACTAGAGTTCAGAGTGTCGGCGGTAGAAATTACTGTCTAGTTGTGGTCGATGACTACTCTAGATACACGTGGGTTAAATTTCTAACATACAAAAGCGATGCTTTTGAAACTTTCATTAAGCTAGCTAAGAAATTATAGAATGAAACTGGTTCTTCTATAAAAGCTATAAGAACGGATCATGGTACTGAGTTTGAAAACCATGATTTCGCTACTTTTTGTGACGAACATGGTATCGATCATAATTTTTCCGCACCATATACTCCTCAACAAAATGGAGTAGCAGAACGGAAAAATAGAACTCTAATAGACATGGCTAGAACCATGATATGTGAGAGCTCTGTTCCACAGAACCTATGAGCAGAAGCTGTTAATACAGCCTGCTACATATCAAACAGGGTTCTACTTAGACCCATACTTGAGAAGACTTCCTATCAACTATACAGGGGGAGAAAACCGAACATCTCCTATTTCCACTCCTTTGGAAGTCCATGTTTCATCTTGAGACCTTCTAAGGACAATCTAGGAAAGTTCGAAGCTAAGACAGATGAGGGCATCTTTCTTGGATACTCTCTGTCTAGCAAAGCTTACAGAGTTCTAAACAAAAGAACTTCTTCTACAGAGGAGTTTATTAATGTAAAAATTAATGACCTACCTACTATCAATACAAGAGATATTATATCTCTAGAACCTACAGAAGATGCTGTAGAATCTCCACACTCTACGAAAGAGAAGGGTGAACCCTCTGTTCATGAATCTAAAAATGATCTTGAACAAACAAATGATCATTCTGAAGAACATTCTCAGAATGATCAACAAAGCGATATTAGAGCACCTGCTCTTTATCAAAGACGGCATCCTATAGACCAAGTCATAGGAGACCTTAACAGAGGTATACAGACAAGACACTCTGTAAATGCCTTCTATGAACACTCGGCTTTTCTATCACATAAAGAGCCAGAGAATATTGATGAAGCTCTCAACGATCCAGATTGGATACTTGCTATGCAAGAGGAGCTTGAACAATTTGAACGGAGCAAAGTGTGGTCACTTGTTCCTAAACCTGGTAACCGTTCCATCATTGGGACTAAATGGGTTTTCAGGAACAAACTAAATGAGTCAGGCATTGTTGTGAGGAACAAGGCTCGGCTCGTTACAAAAGGGTACTCTCAACAAGAGGGTATCGACTTTGATGAGACGTTTGCTCCTGTAGCTCGTCTAGAGGCAATACGAATGTTATTAGCCTATGCTTGCTTTAACAACTTTAAGTTGTATCAAATGGATGTAAAAAGTGCATTCCTCAATGGAGAAATCAAGGAAGAGGTCTACGTAAGTCAACCTCCTGGTTTCGAGGATCTGCAACACAGAGACTACGTCTATAAACTCTCCAAAGCTCTATATGGCCTTAAACAGGCTCCTAGAGCATGGTATGAGAAGCTTAGCTCCTTCCTTGTCGAAAAGGGCTATAACAGTGGAAGAGTAGATACCACTCTCTTTCTCAAACACAGAAGCAATCATCTCATTGTTGTCCAGATCTATGTCGATGACATTATCTTTGGATCAACTGATGAAACGCTCTGTGCAGAATTCTCCAAACTCATGACAAGCGAGTTTGAGATGAGTATGATGGGAGAACTCACGTTCTTCCTCGGGTTACAAATTCAGCAAACTGTGGAAGGTACTTTCTTACATCAAGAAAAGTACACTAAGCAGCTTCTGAAGAAATTCGGCCTAGAAGGCACGAAACCTTTGTCTACTCCAATGGGCACTAATACTCAATTGGACAAAGATGAAAACGGTAAAGAAGTGGATAGTAAGCTCTACAGAAGCATGATAGGTTATGTTCTGTACCTTACAGCTTCTAGACCTGACATACTATTTAGTGTGTGCCTCTGTGCTAGATTTCAATCAGCACCTAAAGAATCTCACATGACTGCGGTCAAGAAGATCTTTAGATATCTACAGGGTTCTGTGAACCTAGGCATCTGGTATTCAAAGAAATCAAATTTTGATCTCATTGGATATTCTGATGCAGACTTCGCAGGAAGTAAGGTAAACAGAAAAAGTACAAGTGGTACTTGTCAGCTCATGGGAAACATGTTGATTTCATGGTTTTCCAAGAAGCAGACTTCTATTGCCCTCTCCACTGCAGAAGCTGAATATATAGCTGCAGCAAGCTACTGTGCACAACTGTTGTGGATGAAACAACAACTTGAGGACTACGGTCTCTCATTTACAAAAATTCCGATCAAATGTGATAATACTAGTGCTATTAGCCTAGCTAAGAATCCAGTGTATCACTCTCGATCGAAGCATATCGAACTCAGACATCATTTTCTGAGAGATAATGTACAACAGGGTTCTGTTAGTGTGGAATACATTAACACTGAACGCCAATTGGCTGATATCTTTACTAAACCTCTGGACAAAGAAAAATTTTTCTTTTCAGAAGTGAATTAGGAATCTACCATCCTCTTTAATGTCTTTCAGAAGACAATAAGTTAAGTAAGAACTTCAAAAACTTACTACGGAAGGTACACTTTCGTACACTTCATCATAGAAGGTAGAATTATCTACACTCTGCCATATAGAAGGTACATTTATTTGTGCACTTCATTACAGAAGGTATAATCTTCTGTTTCTACTCTACAGAAGGTACATGCTTGTACTCTTCACTATAGAAGGTAGAATTTTTAGCCTTCTATACAATAGAAGCTTGAATTTCACCATCTATCTTATAGAAGGTATAACGATATGTATGCCTTAAATCTAACTTTGGTAATTTCCAATTAATTGGAAGTTTACGTCTGGAGATATCAATTATCATCCAATAAAATATTTAGATATAATCAGAATCAAATAAAATATTTGTTCTGATCAATATCGTTTCTATTAGGAAATTAATAATCCTAATAATATATTTTGGATATAATATCCATAATATTGGACTCTTCTACACTGAAGAAGCTTGCAACAGAAGGTTATGAAACCACCTTCTGCGTTGCAGAACCGTCAGATTTCCTATTATAATAAGGAAACAAATATTCCCCATATATTCTGATGCATGTCATTCATGAAATGACAGTTTTTCATCTTGAAAAATCAAAATCATGAGTATTTTGGGCGGGAGAATATTTTCTTCCCAAAAAGAAGGTATTCGGAGGCTGGTTAAAATCATTAACCGTGACTCTCCTTCTTCACACTTCATCTTCAACCCTGAAACTTCCTTGTTCTTGCCCTAACCTCGAAACTTTCGATTTCTCTGTGTCCATGGCACCCAAAGTGAAATCCCTGAGGAAAAAGGCTAAGGCCGGAAGAAAGAAGGCTCGCGCCTCTGGATCGGAGAAGCCTGCATCATCTGCGAGCAGGACTCCACCCCCTTCCTCGCCGGAGAAACCCATCTCTCCTGCGAAGGACCAGACCACTGCTGCCGTTGAGACTCTCGATGGTATGCCTCTCATCTCCACAGACGAAGGACCCTCAAAAGTCCAAGTCTCCGTGGAAGATACAACCCAGAAGGAACCTCCAATCGTCATGACGGTGAAACCCTCTGTCTCTGAGCCTTCTGTTCCTGAGTGCTCTGTTCCTAAGGCCTTTGTCAAAGGTTCTACTGCGACAAGTGATACACTCCCTGTCGCCCCTACTGCTGAGATTGCCGCGTCTGATGAGGTGGTGGAGATCTCCCCTGCTGATGATGTGCCTGGTGAGGCTGACACGGAAGTTCCTACTCCGGTCGTCACTGTCTCTCCTGATCTCAAGCTGAAAGGAGTAGCTTCTGAGATTCAGAAGGCTTCGCAGAAGCCTGCGGCCACTCCTACCAAAAAGCTTCTCCATGATGCCATGAAACCCGGAGGAGTCTCCTCTAGGACCAGGCTGAAACGGAAAGAGCCCGAGACGGTCAGCACCTCTATCATTGATATGGCTGCCAAAAAGACCAAGTCCCCAGAGAAACCTATTCCTGAGGACACCTTCACGGAGGACCTGGATTCGTTTATCTTTCCGGTAAATCCTCTTGTCACTAAGAAGGAGATAGAAACTGTTTTGGCCAATGATAAACTGCCTAAATGTGATGCTGCGGGTAGGCAGATTGCCACCTTTAAGCGGATCGATTTTAACTGGTTTGCGGCTAATGGACTTGATATTGCCCCTCTGCTGGATAGAATCGGTTTGAGAACCTTCTGTGAGACCTATGCAGAGCTGCCTGTCTCTCGTTTGAGAGAGTTCTATGCGAACATCACGTTCCATGAACAGGGCCCGCATGCCAAGTTCATAAAGACAGTCATTGAAGGGGTCACACTGGTATTCTCTGCCCATGATGTGAATCAATTGTTCTGCTGTGAGGAATATGATCCTCTGATGGACATGGGAAAAGAAGAATCCTATAGCATCATCTTGGGACAGAAGGTCCAAGCGACCAAGTACCTTGAGTCCACCAAGTTGGATCTCAAAACTCGTATTCTGCATCGAGTGGTTCTGTTCTGCCTTCTACCAAGAACTGGAAGCATCGACACCATCACCTCCAATGATGCGACGTTGATGGCTCATATCCTGAAGGGCATTCCCTTTAATCTTGGTTTGCTGGTGTTCTCCCACATGAAAAGATGCTGCAATACGGCTGGGAAAGCTCTCCCTTATGGCCAGGTAATCGCCGGCCTTCTGAAATTAGCTCGTGTCTCTACTGATGCTTCTACTTTTCAAGAAAAGTGGAAAGTTGGTACTTTTGGACAACAAATTATAGCCAGCATGCATTATGTGAGGACGGGCTCTACCTGGACCCTGAAAGGGAGGTCACAGGATTCTGCGCTTGATGATGAGGATAAGCTTCTGGAGGCCAAGAAGAATGCTGATGCATCTTCTGCTCGACCCTCTACTGCTAAGCCTGCTGGTCGGAGACGTCCTTCATCATCTGCTGAAGCTCAAGTCCCTGTGGATAACACTGCTCTCCTCAATCTTGGGGAAGACATCCGCGTCCTTCAGCGAATGGTCACTGACCTGTTTCGCTTAGTGGAACGCCAGGACAAGCTTCTGTGCAAACTTCTGGAAAAGGATTCTGCTGAGTCTGAGGAGTGATCTCCTTAGTTGCTGTTTCTTTTTCTTTTATGCATTTCTAGCTAGACCAAAAACTGATTTCTGTGGTCTTCTAGATTGTAATAAGTGCCAATTTGTTGGACACAACTCCTTTGCATGAATGGTATTTGAAGTTTCTGTCATACCTTCTGCATCACATTCTGCATGACGGTTTTGCACTCTCTGCTCTACCCTCTGCGAGAATTAAAACTACCTTCTGCATGTTGGTTATGAACGACATGTCATACCTTCTGCAAGAAATTTACTCTTCTTTATCAACCTACATTCATCCTCTTTTTGATGTGACAAAAAGGGGGAGAAAATTGTGTTGAGGGGGAGTATCTTGCTCTGTATTGGTTATAGAAAAATCCTTGATTTTCTATAACTAAATGGGTTGTAGAAGGCTATACCGTCTACGGTATAGAAGCCTATGAGACTGATACAGCTCATAATCGCAACCTTCTGCAGGGAATGCAATTCGTGATCTTTTTAAAGTCACTATTGATGGGAGTGCAGAAATGAAATACCATCATTTTTGTCGGGTTAAATACAGAAGCTCCACGCTCTGTATAAATCACAGAAGCCTTTGTGCTCTGTAAATAATCTTCTTCATAACAGAAGCTTCTATGCTCTGTTTCACAGAAACCTTATGGTTCTGTACAAACGCGAGACTCTTACTCTCATCTATTTAGGGGGAGTTAGGGGGAGTTCTTGCAAACATATTTCCCTCAACGATGAATGTTTTGTCATCATCAAAAAGGGGGAGATTGTTGGAAAAGGTTTTGATGATGAGCCAGACCTCTGTACCACAGAAGATCGAACATTCTTGGCTTTGATGATGGGCCTGACCCTCTGTACTACAGAAGGTCGAACATTCTATTCTACAGAAGCTTCTATTATTAAGGACTTCTTGTAAGAATTATTTTTGTAATTAAATGATTAGTTTTCAATTATTTAATTACGAAATATGCTTAATTTGATTAAGATATTTATCTGATCAAATTACCACGATTTGGTTTCCAAGTAATCATATTGGAGATATTAATTCTTGTAAAGGAAATATATCTTCTATATATGGAAAGGTTCTACTAGACGGTCTACAGGCTTCTGTAAGCTTAATTGACCACTATACGACCGTTATTTGCAAACCTATCACTACCACCTGTCTAGATACGTCCTCCTATGTATTTTTAATAGGATGGAACGAATTATTACCTTAATGGAAATAAATCTTCGATTATTTTCATTTGTAGAAGGTTATCGAGCAGAACCTTCTGCGATACCTTCTGTGCTGCATTATTTAAGGAAACTATCATATTCTTATTTTATTTTGATATGATTATCTTCCTTGCTGAATGTATGCACGTGTATATCATTTTATCTATTTCGTAAACTAACTTTTAATTTCTTGTTTTGCAGATTTCGTTTTTATCTTTTCCCATTTAAGTTTTCTTCTTAGCCTTTATGTATAAATAGCCATGCTCTCTCCCATTCACATAATACTTTAACACTTCAACACTCAACGAAAACATCCATCCCATTCTGTCCAGAGAGAGCGTGAGCTTCATTTGTTTTAATATATTTAGTTCTCTAATTCTTTCATTCGTTTGAGTTAGTCACACGTGGAGCACTAGCGACGGAAGGCTGTATCGTCGGTGAAGCCTTCTGGGAGAGTGACTCGGGGGCTCGAGGGACTCGGTTGGAAGCTGCAGGATACGTTGTTGGAAGCGTTGTGTACGTGGGCAACGTGCAGCGGGCCGGAGAGAAGGGCAGAACCCCGGGAGCACAGAAGGTGAGGGACTAACCAGCTTCTGTTGTGTAGAGCTCTGTGTGCAGGAACCTAGGACGGAGGCTGCCGTCTGCTTGCGTGGGGTTTGCCACGTGCTTGCGTGGGGTTTGCCACGTGCTTGCGCAGGGTCTGCTGCGTGCTTGTGTGGGGTACGCCACATAGTCGCTATCTCGAGGAGATCGTGCAGGTCGTGTGGAGCCGCCGGAGGGAAAATCCATCCTTGAACAGGGGTCGCTGTTCGCTTGTGTAGGGTCCGCTACGTGCTTGCGTGGGGTACGCCACGAAGTCGTTTTCCTTAAGAGGATTGCGCATTTGGTTACCTTGTTAGTTACGTTAAATCGTGCAACCCGCTGTAGTACAGAATCCTACGGGTCTGTGCATACATTTTCCTTGTCACTTTTACTACAGAACCTCACGGTCTGTTAAGTAGAAGGTCGACTACCCTTAGTACAGAATCTTTCAGATCTGTGCTTCACAATTAAGTCATTTCCTATACAGAACCTTCTGTTGTGGATTGACATACTCGACACAGAACCTTACGGTCTGTGCTATACCTTCTGTGATACAGAATCCTTGGATCTGTTCTATAGAAGGTTGACTCTTACAATACAGAATCTCTTGATCTGTGCTATAGAAGGTTAACACGTCTGACACAGAACCTTCTGGTCAGTATTGTGCCTTACTTTCTTCGACACAGAACCTTCGAGTGTGTGTTGTGCCTAAGCTTCTTCGACACAGAACCTTCTGGTCTGTGTTGTGCCTAAGTCTCTTCGACACAGAACCTTCTGGTCTGTGTGGTGCCTAAGCTTCTTCGACACGGAACCCTCTGATCTGTGTTGTGCCTAAGTCTCTTCGACACAGAACCCTCTGGTCTGTGTTGTGCCAAACTTTCTTCGACACAGAACCTCCTGGTCTGTGTTGTGCCTAAGTTTCTACGATACAGAACATTCTGGTCTGTATTGAGCCTAAGTTACTATAGTACAGAACCTCAGTGTTTGTTCTTCGTAACAAACCTCTACGGTATAGAACCTTCTGGTCTGTGCTCTGCCACTCAAGACTCTATTGTACAGAACCTACGGGTCTGCTTTTAGTTGCTATCACTTGTGTAACTTGTACTGAGATACATTTGAGTGAAAACCATCTAAATATCTGGGTGAAGAGTGGACGTAAGCAATTTGCTGAACCACTATAAAAATCCTTGTGTCCATCAAACAAATTTGCGTACACAATCAAACGTTCTGTCTTACAGAAACTTACAGGCTCTGTTTAACAGAAGCTTTTCATTCCGCTGCGGGGTAAAACGAAAAAGGGTTAAAATCCAATTTTGGAGATTAACACTAATTCACCCCCCCTTAGTGTAACAGTGTCGATGGCTTTGCGCGGCATCCGCAACCAGTTCCCCGCTAGGTAGAGATAATAACATTATCTGGCCGTGGAATCTAAAATTTTAAGCGGTGGGAGCCTCGTACTTATGTCTTGTTTAATAGGCAAGATTATTTTATTGATTGTACTGAACACATATTTTTTAATGGATTGGATTCGGCCTTTTTGAAGCATTACAGATGCATAAGTTGCAGAGTATTGCGATTGTTAACATCCTCAGGGAAGCTGGAGCAGAGGACACATTCTCGTGCTCAGACATTGCGGAGATGATTTCTGGCGGGAACCCAGATGCGCCATGAATGTTGGACTGGATGCTGGGGCTGCTGGCGAGCTATGGTTTGGGGAAGGGAGCAGTCAGGGGGACAACACAACCGGTGCGGAGGAGACAGTTTATGGCCCGTTTGCCAGTTCCTTGTGTTGAAAGAAGAAGGTTGTGGGGAGTGGTCGATTGCCCCATTGTTTTTGCTTACCTTGACAAAGTCTTCAGACAGAACTGGTTGTTGGTGTCTGGCAATCCAACTGTCCCACAAATAGAAAACGGAAACAGAGCTCTCCGAAAAGTGGTCGTAAGCTAGGTGAAAGCAAATTTGTTATTGGCTACTTGGGGCTTGAATTCTTCATGTTCTGGCTATGCTTGTATGAAGATAACAGGGTTCCATTGGAACAAATTCGGCCGAGAGAGACATGCATACAAGGAAAACTACGATATATCTTGATGTGGGATATATGAGGACATCAAGGAAAGCAAACCTTCAACATGGCAAGAACGAGAGGAATATCGAATGCAATGGGGGAGATCGATACCTTCCATCAGAAGCTTCCATTTCCAGTATGAGAATTCACTTTTAACCTGGCGTGTTGCTCCAAGATCTGTATCAACATTGTGGGACAGGAATACCTCGACAATGCCAGCCGAGAGAGGTTATTCCGTAAGAACTTTGTCGCACTACATGATGTATCTTTTAGTTGTCTGATGTGGCTGGCATCAGCCAGATTAGGTACGAAGACCCCTGCATAGAGTTGAAGCACCTCGCGTGCAAGAGCTCCGCGAGGCGATTCTCAAGGAACTTTTCTTACATCATCGAGCCTGCCGTCAAATAGAACAACACCCTCTTGGTGTTGAGGGTTTTTGCAGGATGGTCCGGTTACTAAAGAGAAAACAACAGTAGGTGGGAGGTGTGGTTGGAGCTGTTGTCCTATGCGGACTGTCACTGCAGAGTCCACTCTCACGTGCTGACTCTTGAGTGAAGGCATCACATGAACAGACGGCTTGATCTTTTTCTGTGTAGCTGCGATGCAATGACAAGGATGTTACAAAACCCACAGCTCACGTCACTCTTTTTGGATTCTCTTCCACAAATCACAATTTCTAGGAAATCGGGTGCTTTAACTTTATATCTTCTTTTCTTTCTTTTCAACCTCTTTGCATTGAACAAAGTAAAGGCGGGTCCATCTCACTTGGTAATAATGAACAACCATTTCTGAGCAGGCAGTCTTTTGAATTATCTTCCACAAAATGACAACTTGTCAGCAGTTGGCAAATTTAAATTTCATTTTCCTTTTACTACACGACAACTTCTATGTGATTGGGATGGAGAGGGATGTTAAATATGATGTAGTTTCCCAAGATTACATCTATGGAAGTGCAGCTGAACAGAAAACCAGATCTGAGTAACATTTTGGTCTATACTCTTAATCCATCTTCTTCTTCTTCTCCTTCTTCCTCTCTGCTTCTTGCCCTGTAAGGCCACGGATTATACCTACATATCCACGGCGTTGCAGAACCAATGGAACTTGTGGAATATCCGAGGCTTCATGATCCTTAGTCTATATATGCAGCTTCTTCTCGCCCTTGTTGCCCCTTATAGGAACAAGACGTCCAATCGGTTAGTCATATTCATCGCCTGGTCTGCTTACTTACTGGCTGACTGGGCTGCAATTTTCGTGTTTGGGCTGATCTCAAATGCCGGATGCCAGAACTTGGAAAACAACGACACGCAAGTCCCCCCTGATGTCCTGGCGTTCTGGGCAGCCTTCCTTCTAATCCACCTGGGTGGTCCCGATAACCTAACTGCCTTCACCATGGAGGATAATGCCCTGTGGATGTGTCACCTCGTTGCCCTCATCGCCAAACTTAGTGTTTATTTACATCTTCTTGAAGACATTACCAAACAATAGGCTCTTGGTTCCCACGATCCTGATATTTGTAACAGGTGCGATTAACTACGGGGAGAGGATTCGGGCTCTGAATCTCTCGAGCTTGGAGAACCTGAAGAAGACTATTGAGAAAGCTTCAACATTTCGCGTTAAACGGCCTATATTACTGAGTACGAGCTAACAAATATCCAAAACTACATTTACATAAAAATTCACGCACCCGGAGGGCTGTAGCCGACTGTCCCTCTCACTCCCGTCGAAATTAATTGCCCAACGACATCATCGGCAGAGAGAATTCTCGTGAGTCCGAAATCACCGACCTTTGCTGTCATCTCCGCATTCAGGAGGACATTGCTTGGCTTCAAATCACAGTGAATCACTGTTATGTCACACTCGCGATGCAGATACTCCACGGCACATGCAATGTCCACGGCAATACTCAGTCTATGCCTTAAACTTAACTTCAGGCGCACTCCCTCGAATATACCTTCAGGATGCAACCAATCTTCCTGGCTTCCTTTTTCCATGTACTCATAGACAAGCCCCTTAAATTCATTACCTCGGAAGTCGATGGTCGAGCAGACAGTAGAAATCTTAACGTGATTTCGGTACCTTATCTTCTTTAATACCTCACACTCTGCCATAAAACTTTTCAAAGTTGTTCGATTTCGGAGGTCGAGAACCTTAATGGCTACAACGTTATCAGATTACCAAGGATCTCCTTATACACGGAACCAAAACCACCGGCACCGATCAAGTTATCTTGATTGAGCCCATCGGTCGCCTATACGAAATTTGTGGAAAAGGGCTTTTGGGAACCAACCCAGATTGCGAATTTACGTTTCTTCTTTCTTTTATGTCCATGCAACGAGGCGAAGCAATAAAATAAAGCAGAACGAACAGGAAAGCAATCCCACCGGCAACCGCAATGATGATCTTCAACAAGGGTTTTTTTCCGTGCTTCCGTTTCGATGTAGGACATGTTGACAAGCAACGCTGGAATCCCACCACAGAGTTTGTAATTTCCCATGACAGAGATCCCTGTGGTATTTAGGAAGACTCTTTTACTCGAAACTTCGCCCTCAAAATGGTTGAAAGATAGATCGAGGTATGTCAGTTGGATGTCTCATAAGAATTCCGGGAGATCTTGCCTTCAAACAGATTATTCCCAATGTGCGATAACCCCAAGCTCCTGCCTCCACCGAGAGTGTTCGGAACTTGTCCAGACAGTCTGTTCCCGTGCACGTCTAATATTGCTAGGTTCTTCAGATTGCCGACTTCCTCTGGCAGTGGCCGATTAGTTTGTTCTGAGATAAATCGAGAAATAATGATAAGGAAGGAATACCCAAGATTTGCTCTAGTGTAGTTCCATTCAGGTTGTTCATTGAGAGATCCAAACAGATCAAGTTTTGAAATTTTCCTAGGCTAATGGGAATACTCCTGCTGAATCCATTCCCCGCCAACCTTAGTTGTGCCAACATAGTCAAATTTCCAAGAGAAGATGCGATTTCTCCAAAGTATTCGCTGTTCTGTGCTTGTAGGTTCTTCAACTTGTGGACGTTACCGATTTCCTTTGGGAACACACCCGTCAATGGGTTCCAGCTGATACGTAGATCTCCAGGTTGTGAAGATTCCCAATGGTAGAAGGGAGGGTCCCCATGAGCTGCTTGGACCAGATTACCAACTTGTTCAAATTGGAAGATAAGTTCCCTATAGACTGAGGCAACGTACCTCCGAAATTGTTTCCCCCCAAATCCAGAACCCATAGCTCGGTGGAATTGAGGGACTCGAGGAATTGCAAGTCCCCCATTGCGAGCTACAAGAATCGAGCTGTTAGGAAAAAAGAAAAGGTAATAGTCAGCTCGCGGTATGAGAATCTTTATCTCTGTTATCTGTCGTAAATATGGCGTGTGTTACTGGATGATATACGTTACAGAAGCGGAGAGCTCCTACGACCAAAAGGAGTTTCGAATCTCGGAAGGTGCCGGTAGGCCTCGGTGGCTTAAAATCAACATGGAAACTACAACAACCATCCATTCGCGGCAACTTGATTCTGCTTGACAGAAACAAAGGTCAAGCCCCATGCTGGAAAGTCTGAGTACTTGATCATGAACATTGTGCTGTCAAACCTGGACGAAGACATAGTTGTGTCAATGAAGTATCGAGAAAATAAACACGGTTCTAAAGCAAGGTCAGAACGAAAGGAAGCCGTAAAGATGAAATGAAAACACAAGGAAAAGCCGGCTCAGTCTTCTGTTCGGGGAACCCAACGACAAACCGAGATTCCGGGAACTTACATCAATGTCCTTCGGTTCTTGTCCTTAACTCCATCCACGTAATGTTTTGCCCGAAAATAGACACGACAAATAAAACAAGCTGAACCACGGATTCGAGATATGCAGGTAAGTTTCCTTTTGCGTGCGTAAAAGATTCATAGGCCTACCGGCATTCGTAGCACTTGACCCGAGCATCCTTCCTCCGAGAGAATCCAAATACCAAAACATCTGGTCTTTCTTATTAATAACAGCCGGGCACCGATCACTCTCTGAACACATTTATATTCGCAGACAAATTCTGGCTTCTTGGCATTCGCCAACCGAGCTACGCTCCATTTGTCAACTTCGACATCACTAGTTCCTGCGTTGCAGTACCCACAACACCCTTCTTTTACTTTCTCCGGGCATCACTCCTCAACTGTACGGGGGAGAGGGAGCACTTGATTTGGTGAATTTTCTTTCTTGCAAGGGCTAGACGTTGTTACAATGATTTTGAGTAAGTTAAAGATGAATTTGTCTCTGTTGGCTGACATTCGGTGAGAAAAAATGTCGTCGCCGTGACAAAAGTAAATATGCACAATGCTTGAATTATAATTGAATAACGTTTAATTACGAGGACAAATATTTTTACTTCACTTGCAGACATGACGCAAAGGGAAATGCAATTAAGGACTGGAAGAACGACAGTAGGACTTGGACGACCGCAAACGTGCAGTGGCTACGACAAGCTCCTTTAATAGAGTTTACATTTGTGGAACAATGATCGGAGGTAGGGGCGATTTCTAAATGCAGGGTGGATGCTTTTCGGAATGTTGGAAAAGGGAGCAAAAGCCGTAAATCAACCTTGTCGAATTGGACTTGTTGGTTAATCGTGTCATTCAGGCAAGAACGCTTATTTATAATAAATTCATCAAGAAATCATGGCTAATTGCCAAGGACAGTGGGGAACACAAGAAAATAACCAAAAGACGTGTTAGCTGCCATAGATAGTGGGTGCCTCAAGAAATACCATTTTAGTCCACTGAGAATAACTTTTGCCATAAAGCTTCAATTTGCTTGAGATTAGTTAGGATAGTTCCCTCTCTTCTACAACTTCCATGTTTCGAGTTTTTTCATTCGAGGCAATATAGGTCAAGTTTTGATAGGTCGAATTCGCAACTACTCCGATTTTGAGATTAGATCACTCCTTCAATATCTTCATAATAATTTTGGCCACAAAGTGGATTAACTCAAGATCGCTTAGGATATAGTTTACAACTTCTACATTTTACACTTTTCAATTCGAGATCGCTTGAACGTGTTATGACCTATCCAAAGTCGATGAACAAAATGGAAGGGTTCTAATCTCGAGATCAGATATTTCTATGGTTTTCTAGCCATAACTTTACAAGTTTTCTCGAAAATTCTTTTGGGACATTCTTTCTTGAGAAAGTCTTATCCCTGAGACGAAGCAGCAGCATCATCCCACAACGGCTATGGACCTCTGATACCATATAGAAATATTACCGTTTCACTTAAAAAGCTTAAGCCGTTAGATAAAGGCTTGGTTTTATATTTGATATTTTGAAACAAACAACACACTGATTACCGTCGGAGGACGTCAACAGCAGTAGTCAAAAGCCCACATGAACAGACCATCATGTGGTGCAGAGGACTAATCCCTCTGCTCTTAAAAGTGCTACCAGCCTAATCTCCTGGTTCAGTCGTGGACTGGACCTCTGCTGCGAAAACAAAACCGTAGTCCTGAATCTCTAAGCAACGCAAAAAGGAGTTTCGACTTCTCGAGAATGGAGCAACCCATGACGAATAATCGGGAAATCTTACCGTGCTGCTGCAAAAACCAGCTCCGGTGAATCGGTTAACATCGTGAGAGAGTTCATTCTCACTCGAATGGGATGGTCCTATTGGCACAATGACCTCCGCTATTTATAGCCAAAATCGATGGAACTTTTTTACCAAAAATTACAAAAAGTATAAACAAAAATAATGTCAGTAAATCGTGTTATTATTGCAGGGTCTGTCAAATATGGTTAAATCCACCAAAAGACGATGAAGATAAAACGTAGATTTTGGCTGTATCGCCCACCAAACCCCAAATCAGTCAAAAGTTGATATACACCATAAACATACAGATGTGAGCATAAGGCCGTGCGGAACCCGACCATGGATGATTTGGATGGGCATACAACCTGAATGTGTTTTCAAACTCTCAGGTAAACTGCGGCGATTGTTCCAAAATATCCGGCCACACGATCAAGCAAAAGCCCCCATAGCGGACTTTGAGAAAGCTCTATGCGAGCTATAAGAATTGAGCTGTTAGGAGAAAAGGAAAAGTAATAGTCAGCTCACGGTATGAGAAACTTTATCTCTGTTATCTATCATAAATATGGCATGCGTTACGGGATGATAATCATAACTACAGCTCCTTCGAGCAAAAAGGGTTCCGAATCTTGGAAGATGCTGGCAAAAAGAGGAGGCTTAGAATTAACATGGAAACTACAACAACCATCCTTTCGCGGCAACTCGATTCTGCTTGACCAAAACAAAGGTCAAGCCTCCTGCCGGAAAGGTCGGAACACTTGATCATGAAGATTGTGCTGTCAAACCTGGACGGAGACATAGTTGCGTCATCGTCATAAATGAAGTATGGAGAAAAGAAATGTGGTTCTAAAACAAGGTCAGAACGAAAGGAAGGCGTACAGATGAAATGAAAACACAAGGAATAAAACCGACTCAGTCTCCTGTTCCGGGAACCCAACGACAAATCCGAGATTCTGGGAACTTACCTCAATGTCCTTCCTTTCTTGTCCTTAACTCCATCCACATAACGTTTTGCCCGAAAATAGACTCGACAAATAAAACAGAACCACAGAATCGAGATATGCAGGTAAGTTTCCTTTTGCATGCGATAAAAGATTCAGAGGCCTACCGGCATTCGAAGCACTTGACGTGAGCATCCCTTCCTCTGAGAGAGTCCAAATACCGAAACTGCTGGGCTTTCTTACTAATAACAGCCGGGCACCAATGACTGTCTGAACAGATTTGTTGTAGTCGCAGCCAAATCCTGGCTTTTCCGCCAGCCAGAGCTCCTGCATTTTTCCTAACAAAAAACCAAAAGGCCAAGTTTTGCATCATGTCATTGTGCCTCCTCGAGCAGTTCGGCTTCTTACATGCAGATTTACTCAGTTTCATTGGTCTTCACTTCCACCACCAGAGTGAGTAACTCTAGCTCCGGTAGCCAATTTTTGCCAGCATTTCGCTGCCAGGATGGGCCACCGTAGTCTTGGCAAACAATTCCGTCTTCGTTTCCTCCACCAGGGTGAGCAACCGTAGCCTTGGTATCCACATCCGCCACCACTTTCGTCCACCAAGCCCCAATGACCGATTTTCACCGTCCAAGATCGCAAGCCTACAGCGCCTTGGCATCAAGTTTACGACATCATCGTCCAAATCCACAAGTCCACAGCGCCCAGCGTCATGTCTACGACGTCACCGTCGTCCAAAAACGCAAGTCCTAGTGTTTAGCAGCAAGTCTATGACGCCGCCACCGTCCAAATTCACCAGTCTGCGGCGCCCAGCAGCCGACGACGTCGCACCATCGTCCTTACTTTATTTTTCATGCCTGTAAGCTTTTCACTTTTATTGTAAGACTTCATTTGATTAGCTTAATCTATTTCTTTTACTTACTGGCCACCACATTTAAAACCCTGTGAGTACTATTGTCAAATATTTTCAACGTGAAAATTTGGGTTTGATCTAAGATTTCTCCATATCTTAAGCCTATGGGACAGAACGTGCATTACCACCCTTATTTTATATGAAATTAATGAATTATTTTCGTGGGACAAAGCCTGATTCTGATTCATTGCAAGCCCCCACCAAATCTCAGAAAATGATTATCCAAGAATGATGGGAATTTTCCCCCTTTTCCTTTACAATGAAGTTCAAATTGAATAAAGAAGAAGCAAAATATAAGAAAGGAAAGGAGAGAAAAGAGGAAAAGAAACTCGTCTTTAAGAAAAGTAGGAACCGACAGGACATCTGCTTAGTGCATGAATTCTTAATAAAAAGCAGTGAAGAAGATGATGGAATGATCTTTGCTTGATGTAATCTTTTCCTTTTATCTGATTATTATCATTATCAGATGTTCTCATGCTCATGCCAAAAACAAATTGCATGTTAGAGCAAAGAGTTATACGTTAAATTTAAGCATTATTAAATTGAGGAAATGATTTATGATGAATAATAGTGAATTGTTTTGTGGTCTGTTTTGGTTTTCTCGTTCGGAAAAATATAAGTTTATAGTCCTAACTTTGAATCAATTTTCTATTTTGTCCACTTTTTTCTTTGATATAAGTTTCTATCGCATTTTACCTTTTTTATGGTCCCACATTGAAAAATAGAAACAACAATGTCAACACT
This sequence comes from Melastoma dodecandrum, assembly GCA_029817715.1. NCBI lineage: Eukaryota > Viridiplantae > Streptophyta > Magnoliopsida > Myrtales > Melastomataceae > Melastoma > Melastoma dodecandrum. The sequence continues at coordinate 21,612 of JARUPY010000556.1, read as the reverse complement.
ACCTTTCAGGACGAACATAGGAAGAATTGAAGACTTGGGTTCCTCTCACTCCAAGATATGAACACTACAACCCTTTCGTCGTGGTTGCAAACTCATTCTTCAGTATTCCCCGGAGGCTTCTTTAGTTCGATTTGGGCATTTTGAGAAGAATAGTCTCCTTTATACACATATATTATGCTATTGCATCTTATCTTTAAATGTTGTTTGCATAGTTTCAAGAAGAGTAATGCACATACTTGTAAAGTATGTGAAAATGAAAATTTATAACATGAGAATGTTGTTTTATTTTTTCCGTTGCTTAGTTGGTCTATAACAAAAGCTAAAATTTGTCAACCTTTTAGTCAATGATGTTGTCTATTGGAATATTATGAAAATATTGGAAAGTCCTCATCCAACCAATTAAAAAAACTAAATTTTTTCATCATCCTGTTATTAACAACACAGGAAGATTCATCAACAGACCACAAACACATCAAAAAATAGAAACAACGATGTCAACACTACCTTCCAGTACGATGTACGCGCGCCTTCCGGCGTAGCACACGCGAAGCGGTTCGGGCAACCCGAAGAACCGGGCCCGCTCCCCCCAGGCCCTGTCCGGTCGACGTTACGGCTCGAACGCCGGACGCTGCGGAAAGGGACCCAGGGTTGGGCCTTCCCTCGATTCGCGAACGGGTCTGCGGGACGTTTCGCCAACCATCTCCAGTTCCCTGAAGGTGGCGAGCGAAAGGCTGCGTAAGACCTCGCTCACGAATTTTGGGGAAGGCTCAAGGAGCGGCTCGGTCTGCCGTCACCTCATCCTAAATGGCTCCGAAAAAAAACGGGTGTGGTTTAGTTTAACTTTGGAAAACTTGTTCGGAGTCGCCACCTACTTAATTTTAAAAAGAGTATGATTTTAAGTCGGAAAAAATCAGAGTTTGGGTTCGGGGATTCCTATTTACTAACCTTTATATTCTACAACATGCGAAAAGTGTGACGATTTGTCAAAAAAAAGTTTAACTTTGATTAACGGGTGTTGGGCCCGATCCGGGAGTAGGCCGGACTCTTATCGACATTTTAACGGGCGTTGGGCCCGACTTTAAGTTGGTTGAATTAAAACAAACATGCGACGTAAAACCTAAAGCCTAAGCATGCGCGCAACCACAAACAAGTATTTAGATCAAAAGGGGCGGGGAAGGGCGATGATTGCGGGCCTATACACTTGGGCCCGCAATCCGTTACAAGTAGGCTTTATATAAAATTCGGGGAGGCCCGCACCTCCCCTTTGTACCTTTGATTGAAGGTTGGGGCCGCTTTAAACCTTCGAGCCCGCGGTTTTTAGGCCGGGGTAGATCCATGTGGTTTGATACACGCGCCTTCGAGTTAATCTTCGAAATGTTGGAGTTGATCTTCGAGGATTAAGTGCTCGATGTACATGCAAAGAAAACAACGAAGTGGTCAGAAAGTCCTAATTTAAATCGAAGTGAATAATTAAGACTTAATGAAATAAGAGAGATACTTACGGGGCGTTGTGAGCCTATTGATGTCGATCGTCCGCGCCGTCGGAGGATAACTTTCCTTAATAGTGAATTTCTCGGTGTTTACATGCAAAGTAAAGGTAGAAAATGCCAAAATAATGCCATGAATATCGATTAATTTTGAATGAAAATTAATCGAATTGAAGTTGTAAGACATGTTTTACCGAATGAATTGTTTGTGTGGGATTATGATTCTTCGAGATGTCCGAGTTTCATCATATTTTTTCATTCAAAAATAAGATAAACGGATGGACAAAAATAATAAAAGTTAGCAACCCATACTAATACGAATATATGAAACTTTTATAAAATTATTCGAGCAAATTATTTTAAATGCAAACGAGCGAGTGTAAACATGATAATCCTTACTGTTTAATCATGCCAATTTAAACGATTTTAAAATTTGTCAAAATTTTAACTCATGCGAACAATGATTAAATTAAAATTGATAAATGAGAAATAGAGATTAACATACAGGCTGTAAACACTGTAGTTTCGTCTGACGATCAAAATCAATCGAAAGGGGAAGGGTTTCCACCTAAAAACGTCTTCGACATGGGTAGACTCCATCGTGATCTGGGGGTTTGCCGCCCTGGTTGTCGGAGGGACGCAGGGGCTGCCGTAGTTGAGGAGTGCTGGAGGTAGAAGGAGGCACGCCGCCACGGGACTTGAGTGGGCTGTGGTGGGTCACCATCAAAGCTGGTGTTGCCGGAGGGTCTGGGAAGTGGAGTTCCGTGGCTGCCATGGGTTCTGGGTGCGGAAAGGTGGGGCACCGGAGGGATGGCGATCGGATCTGGAGGACCGCTGCCGCCGTGGTCGAGGAACTTGGGGAGGAGGGTTGCTGGCTCAGGTCATCCGGGAACAGGGGAGGCTGGGTGCACTGCTTTCGTCGGGGAAAAGCCGGAGTGACCGCCATCACCAGGGGACGCCGCAGAAAGGAAGCTTGGGAATCCACCGTGGCTGGTCCAGGAGAAGAGAAGAGGAGGAAGCCGCCTTGGGGATCCTGGGCGCCGGAACAAAGGCAGACCACCTCCGTGAATTTCAGAGGAGCGTCCGGGGAAGGCGAGTTTTCAGCTGCCAGCTTCGGGAACGGCGGGGTTGACTGGGTATCGTCGCCGCTGGATTCGAAGACGACTTTCGCTAAGAAAACATTACTGTAAGAGAAGACATCAAGAGGACAGGAGGACAGGAGAGACTTAGCTGTGAGCTTCCCGAGGAGGAGTCGTCTTCATCAATGTCGTCGCTGTGTCAAGGGAGAAGTGAACTCGTCAAGATGAAGCCGACTTAGGGATGCCGCGGAAGCAGACATTGTCAGAACCAGGACAGAGTTGCCGCCGCGGTTGCTGATAAGTCAGTCCGAGGTTGTGCCTTGGTTCGCGGCTCCACTTCTAGTTAGATGGTCATCGTCGTTTCTTGCTGCTGAGATCAGGGGAAAAGCTAAAAACCTGCGTACTTGAAAGAAAACATCAGTAATAAAAAAGGGAGGGGCCTCCGCTGAAGCCAAAGGGCCTTGGAAGATGACTTCCAACGACTCTCTGTTCTCCAAGAGTGGATGGACGCGGATTATCCTAGAGCTGGCTGCCTAAGAAGGGGGGAGAAAGGAGCACTGGCGAAGACTCCTAGGGGGGGTTGTCATCCTTTCCTCGTGGCCGCCACTGGTGTTTGGAGTGTCAGGGAAGTCTGTTGAATACGGCTGGTCGGTTAGAGTTTCCGCGGCAAGGGCTGAAAGTGGTTTTCGTTGTCCACGTTGAGGTAGGTTGAAGCTGAGTTGTCCGCCAGCATTGTCCTCTCCTATTGTTGATGCTGAGTTTGAGTCGTCGCGGGGAAGTTCCACATTGTTGACTCTCTTACCCTGGAAGAGAGTTGTTGAAGAGTTCCCAGTGGTGAAGATCGCTGAAAGAAGATGGGAAGAATCCCAGCTTCAAGGGGGGAGCGTTGGCTTTTTTAGAGAGAGTTTTTTAAGACCTCCTCCCCTTCGTCTGAAGGTAATTGTTTCCCTTTTATTTCCTTCCTCCCCCCACCGTTTCTTCTGGTTTCTTCTTTTTTTTATTCCTTTCTTACTGTTCTCGTTAGGAGCTGAAACCGTTAGGGAGAGGACAGGATCGTCCTTGGACGTGCATGCCGCGTCTAGAGTGTGCTGCAATCGTCCTGGAGCTGAAGGAGAGGGCAAAATTTAGTCTGTAACTGTCCTGTGCCGCAATCGTCCTTTTGGAATTTCGTCGGGGAAGCAGACAAAATGCGTATGGGCTTGGGCTTGATCAAGTTTGTCTTGGGCTCGGGCTGCCTCTTAACAGGGCACAGGTTTGCCTCAGCCTTCTTGTTTTTCTTTTGGGCTGATTTTGTTAGATTTGCCTGGCTCCTTTTCTTTGGTTTTAGGCTTTGGGCTGGGAGTAATTGGTGGCTGAGATTGAGAATGGGCCGACAAGCTTGAGACAGGTGAGGTGGTTCCATTTGAGAAGCCCAAAGCTACGCCATTTGCTAAGGGAATACCGGGAGAGTTTCCTCGTGCAGCTTGCATCTGCAGTTCAGGTGCCATCATCTGCCTCCGATGCTCCAAATTGCCCTGCCTTGCTGAATACAACGTCTCACGAGGTCTCATAAATGGTGCTGCTTGATTCGGATCAGATCCAATATGTAAGTTTCCGCTGCTTGACACTCCTTTGCTTGTAGCAGTTGGTTGTTACCATTGGGAAACGCATGGATACAGAAACAGGCCCAGAAATAGACAACTTAGAATGCTGGCTATTCCTATTTGATAGTCCATGGCCATGTGGCGATAGGTACTCATAGTGCTGTTGACCTTATGTGCCGATGTCTGAACATTTTCTGACTTTGCTGAGTTTTTCAGCATATGCAGATGTCATGTTCCGATAAACCAAAGTCTGAGAATCTATTAGATGGAGTTGCGAATTCAGGCAGTTTTGTCGTCGATACTCCTGTGATTGACGATGCAGGACCCGGGAGCCACACAAGGTGCAGAGAACAAGAGAATTGCCAGCAATGTATAGGTATTTCCCTAATATTTTCTGCTGGTGCTTTATTTGATTCGGTAAGTGGCTTTGTATTTGATTCCGTAACCAGGTAGCCGTCATGGTTTGCGGCAAAGATGCGTACACCAACAGACAACAAAGCGGGTGGAAGTATTCTGTCGAATCTCATGCCGAATCCCAAGCTAGACAAGCTGTCCTAAGCAAGCCAGAAGTCTTCCGCTATGTGATTAAGTCAAGAGAATTCCATTCCCAGCATGGCATACATTGACAGCGACGATCGGTAGAAAGAAGCAGAAGAAGCAACATAAATGGACAAGCTGAGAGGCCGACCCAAGTAGGCTTTCACTTTCATCGTTAGCTAGGGTCATTTCTTGTTTGTAATCCTTGAAAGGTCACTCGTTTTCCCTTGTAATTGTAACAGCTAGCTACGTAGCTGGATTGACCATTGGGTTTCACGATAATTGTAACAAGAAGAGATAATGTATTGTATCTTTTTTAATAGTTGCGATTCCAGCCTATTTGAGGTATTACATACGAATATCAAAAGAATTGACGACTTGTGTTCCTCTTACTCCAAGTTATGATCACTACAACCCTTTTGTCATGGTTGCAAACTCACTCTTCAGTCTTTCCCGGACGCTCCAGCTATAATAAGGCTTCTTTGGTTCGATTTGAGCATTTTGAGAAGAATAGTCTCCTTTATATACATGATGCTTGCCAACGAGATTTTTATTTCTAGGTGAGATGGCCAACTCAGTAAACCACGTAGGATTTTGTTTACTCCATGTCAGCACTTAGCCGAACGTTCTTCCCTATGGGCTCTAAAAAGATAGAACCCGTAGTTAGTAATAGATTCGTATAAAACAAGAAGTTGATAAAACAAAAGGTTGGCCTAAAATTAAGATTATAAACGTATATTTTGCCTTTTTATTTTCAGGTAAGACATCAACATAACAAATCACGTAGGACTCTGTTTACTCACACTAAGCACTTAACCTAACGTCGTTCATTATGGGCCATAAAAAAGGTAAAACCCATAGTCAGTGATAGAATGATATATAAAACAAATTCACAAATTTGAAAATTGGTCCAAATTAGAGCTATAAACAACATATATATTTTACCTTTTTATTTATTCTAAAATAGACCCAACTTTTTATTTCTTTTAGTACCGATGCTTCGCATGGGATTAAAATGTCGGGTTTTCTTTCTTCAAAGGAAATACGCAAAAACATTAAGGATGGAAATACTATATATTTTCATGTGGCTCTAGGGGCGGGCTTTTATTGCCTCTTCTCATTTTTTTAATTCTTTTCATTTTTGGTACAGCAGTCAACACCAACTGTCCTAAAAGCTCGAATTTGTAGGTGAAAGTATGACATACTATATATTTTCATTTTCAACAGTAATGTAAAAAGCAAAAGGGAGGACATCGCATAAAAAGTAGTGTTTGTCTCTCTTTCATTATGTAATATTTTGTCACGGCGTTTTTTAGATAATTTATTTTATTTAAACCAGTGCCTACTTAAGAATATCGTCTTGACCTTTTCGGATAACAAAACATGAAACTAAAAAAACAAAATGCAATTAGCCAATCCACCCCACAACTATGGAAACATGTTTATTAGGGCCATATTTTCTCATCGTGGGGAACTCTTTATGCTCAAATTGGGAGAAAAAGTGTCTGAAATGCGATTTGGAAAACAAAAAGAAGATAGATTTGTTAGAGCGAGTGGGAAAAATTTTACATGAAAATTTATTACAAGGGAAGAAAATATACACAAAGAAGGTCTTTATGTGCTGCTGATATCCCCAATACCACCATTTTTTTTAGTCCTAATCAAACACGATCACTTCATCGACACATTCTAAAATCCCTACATCATCCATCACAACACTCTCCTTGTCGACTCCATCATCTTCGTCCTCGTCTTCAACCGCCCTATTCAAATCCAGCATGGCGCGATTGCTGTGACTCGTAACCGATCTCGTGCCTAGACGATCGCCTCTATGACTTATAATGACGACGGCATCGCCGATGCTAACTTCTCCTCCGAGTAAGCTTTCTACTTTGCCGGTTTCCATCGACTTCTTGAGCCCTGCCAGAGAACGTGGATCCGCCTTCTCCATATCCGTGAGGAAGAAAACCCTGTGAGGATCCCCATGGATCGCTTCCGTGAACCTCTCGAAGCGGCCTTGGTTTTCCCCATCCCTCGGCCTTTTCTTGCTGATAATGCCGCCATCTTCTATGGTCGACAACGAGACGAAGCTGCCACATGAGCCAAAGACTACTCTTGCCAATTCTCGCGCCATCTTTACCTTGCTTGCCATGTCGGCGCCTGAAAACACCATCCAGGTGTCGTTCTTATTTCCACCGCCTCGTCCCAACGTCGAACCTTTCCGCTTTACGATCCCAGACCGGCATTGCAAGATCGTGCTCACTATTTTTGGTATCACGACATCCTTATATGAAGGGAGCTCGGCCTCCAACTTGTGGCAAAGGTTTTGCAAGTTCTCGTCATTGAGCTCCATGAACTTCGAGGCATTTTCCAAGACGAACTCGACATCATCACTAGAAGAGGTGGAGTTGGGGTCAGAATTAGAGAGTGGGAAATCGAAGTTCCTCCTAGATTGGTTGGTGAGGGGCCAATCATGGTTATGGCGATGGCGAACCATGGAGAACTCGGAATTGGTGGATGGAGATGAAGGTAGGGACATGAACTTTGGGTGCTTGAAGGGTAATGATGAAGTGCACTCATCCATGACTTGAATACAATCCTGAAAGTATAAGTTCCATCAAACACAAGGTTAACTCAATCCTGACTTAGACTTATGATCCCATCCAAATGATTGAGATTAGTGTTTTATTTTACTTTTTTTTATATTAAACGATAAAGACCGAAGAAGAAAGAGACAAGATAATGAATGAATGACCTGATAATCTTTGTTTACATTAGTCTCAACCTTGTACTGTTGAAGCCATGGTGGGTGTCCATTCACAAATGAGCTCTTCCCTGATATCCTCCTTTTCTACTTGTTCATTACTATCAAATGATGGTTCCTTTGGAGGTAGATGAGCCCAGCAAGACTCATTCCCGCCTTCTTTGATTTTGATGCCTCTATCTGTTTCGTGCTCTGACGCTCTCCTGCTGAAATCTTGTAAATCAATCAAGATGCTCTCACTAGATGTACAGGGAACTACCCAACAAGAGTGCGGTCGACTTGAGATGAAAGTACCTGTCAATGTATAGTGCGTGAAATCCCCAAAGGGCATCAAACGGTGAATCGCCCTTGTTCCTTGATTCCTGGTATTGCTGAACCGTAGCCAATCCAATGAGCCAAATGTTATTTCGGTGATCGTAGTCGTCTTCACGATCTTCATGTATCAACCTCCCAATCTCGGTAGCCAGATGCTGGATTGGCGATTGGTCCTTGAGATGGCAAATCCACTTATCGAGGCCTCCTACTTGTAGAATCAGCCCACCCTTTGCGTGACTCTTGATTTCTTTCAACTTCCGGGTGATCTCGTCTGTAGTAAGATACTCGAAAGAAGCTAAAGAAACATCGAGCCTTCTTAGACCCCTCAAATTTCGAGGAACTTCCCCACGCTCTATCCTCTCCATGACTTTATGGACTATACCTTCCACACTACCAAGACTCTCTCCGATGACGACAAGGCTTTTCCTCCTCCCTTGCGCGAGATTTCCGATCACATGCTCGACATCCTCATTCCTGATACTTGGACTATTGGTCTCCGGGCTGTTTTTATCTGAATGGATCGTCCTCTCGACATTGTTCTTCACTTGGGAGCTCGAGAACCCCGCTTCCTTCATAACCCTACTAACGCTGGGATCGTCAAGTATTGATACGACCAACTGATCCAGCTCGATCTTTGCCACAGTACTATTCGCCTGATTCTCAACCGACCCACGACGCTGGTGAGCATGCGCCCGCTTGAACGCGGCAACGAGAGCATTCGAAACGGACGGATACCCCCCTCCCAAGGTGCTCCCATAATAATCTTCCCCAAACTGCACCGTGGGCGTGGCGGGGAGGCGATTGAGCGCAACATTGAGGCAGAGCTCAAGGGCCCGGCACCGCAGAGGATGAGAGTTGGACCTGAGGCACGCTGTTTGTAGGATCCCCACGACATTCCCGCAGCTCCCGATGCTAATAGGGTTGGGCGAGAGCATCGTGATGGCAACATGCAAGGGCGTGACCTGGGAGTTGCCCCGATTCTTCGCTAATGTCACGGCCTGTTTCACGACGGCTGCAGCTTCCGGGGTCAATGGATGCTGTTGGATAACGGAGTTCGGCCCTCCGGCCCTCATGCTTTCGGGGAGATGAAAGGGAGGGCGATGGTTCCCAAGATGGAGAGGTCTATTGAAAGAGAGTTGAGGTCGGAGAAGTGTTGTTGAAGCTGAAGAAAAAATACCCCAGAAGAAGTATAATAATTACATGTACTAATACTACTACTTAGTACTAAAATTGCATTAAAAGAGAGGATGTTTTTTTTGGTAAGTGGGGTTCATGTGTTTGAACACGCATAGGGGGAACTATTTTTTCGGACAATAACATGTTTTCCCGAGGGTTTAAGCTCTCTCCTTCTTCCCACTTTGCGTTCTTTCATCTTCCTCACTTTGCCATTTGGTAAAGAATTCTTACTTTACCAAACTAGTAGTTAGATTAATCCAGATTTCGGGTGTCTAAGGGCCGTGATCTTTTCGAATGACAGACTACGGCTGCTCTCAGGCCTGCGAATCAGGAGGAATGCGTAACTTCGGATCAATGCTTTTCTAAAAGCACACAGTAGATTACTCTGATAATGCGTATGTGCATTGAACGAATCAAAACGACAGATCGAATCGTTCCGTTCCTTTCGGAAAGAAAAAGGCCACCAAGTTGCGCATATAGAAGGGTCGAGGGCAGGGTGTGCGCCTTCGCCCTGTCATTCGTCATCGTCAGCTGTTTAAGGAAGCATCTTTCCAATGGGAAATCGGATGTTTTCGGTCGCCAAAAATAAGAGGAGGAAAAAGCAAACAGGGAACAAATCCATCAAAGAGGACGAATTGCTTTCTCAACACCCACTCCTAAGTTGAAGCAAACAAAGAAGAAGAAGTTAAAGTAAGGGAGTTTGATCCAACCTTTTGTCTCAAACTTGTTTATGCTTTCTTACCCACGAGTGTCTCTTACGGTAGCATTCCATCAAAATACATTAACTAAACGGAAATACATGGGATTAATAAAAAGGTAGTTTATACTAGTCTTATCGTTTGACAAAAAAAACTTAAACTTAAGTGAAATTTGATTTATATTATATAGTTTAACTCTTCTCTCGTGTAATTAAAGTATTAGAAAACTTCATGAGTTTCCTCAATTTACGTAAAGGATTAAAAAGAGATAAAGTGATAGAATTAATAATTATGCCGTGTTTATCTACAAGTGAAATAAAGAAAGGGTAGGGTTAAAATATTGTGAAACTACCCAAAGGAACATTAAGCTTTTGCTCTATCTGGTACTATTTATTAATATTAAATAATGATGGGATAAACATTGAGATAAAGAGGGTGGAATAAGACACGCTTTCTCATAAAGCAACTTGTGTACTAAAAAGCGAGATATGGCATTATCTTCTCTACTCCAGTAAAAGCAATCCATAGACATATTCATTTCCTTTCAATGTTCATTCAACCCCATCTTTTTAGCTCCTCGGAGGTCGCGCAGTAGCCACGAAGCAGGAAACCCAGCCAACCAACCGACCGACGCGTTCCTCAGAGCGGGAGAATGGAACCCTCAAAGGACATGCTACCACGATAAGAGAACCCCCTTTCCCGAACGACGATACTATTTGTGTCGAACGGCGAGCCAAGCGCTCCCGGAACGTGCGAGCACGTTTGTCCGGAGGGGAGGAAATAATGAAGAAAAAGGGGTTCCACTTTGACATGGGAGCCCCTTAAGTTAATAATAGGAAGATGAAAAAGGAGGGAGGGATTACGTACACGGCTCCCTTTCTTCTCTTAATTAAAAAGAAAAGGTAACAAAAGAATAAAGAAGCGGCCATTATTGGCAGAAAGAGAATCTTATACATAAGCAAAAGCATCCTCCCACAAAAGGAATAAAAAGGTAATCCTTGCTTACTTAATTAGCTTGACCTCTCAACTTTTACCCGTTCACACGATTCCATTTGAGCAACAGCATTTTTGAGTGCACCCCTATTCATTACCTCTTCGAAATTGAAGTAGTGCTTTGCCTAGTTGCCAAACGACAAGTGATCCACTTTACTAGATGGAAGGAGACTCGGGGATACCATTTTCGTAACACACTTGCAGACTCTGACGGCTTGCTCGAGACAATCCATCGCCTTCGAAACCTACGACGGTCGACTACCATTTCCCATGTTTCGGCACCAATGTTATAAACAAGGTTAAACTAGGGCACACGTCCTTGTGCTCGACAATCATGGATCGGGTAAACCTGGGCCGGGCAGTGCCTGGCAATTATATGGGCCCAGCCCAAATGGCCCAAAGGAGGCCCAACATTGGTTGATCCTGGTCCATGATGTGTTTAAGATCAGACAGAGTACCTGCTCTCCATTAAAGGATAAATCCAAACATGCATTTAAACTAATTCAGAAATATAATCACTAATTAACAAGCAAAATTATGAGAGCTCACCCACCACCACCACTACCACCACTAACCGAATTCAATCCCATGACATGAAAAATCAAATTAGTGGTCATGAAAAGAAAAGAAGTTGTGCAGCCAATTAAAATTCAAATAAGAAATGACGAAAACACAGAACATGCAAAAGGTAGTTTCTTGCTTCTCCTTGTCCAAAGTGGACAAATCTGTCTTGTCACTTCAATTTTTAAGAATAATACATACGGGACAGTTGGTTGCTTACGACGTGTTTGGAAAGACAGGATACGGGTGCCCGACGAACGTCTAGTGCACGGGAAGTCCAGGCGCATTGTACAAAATTTAGGCCTACATTAGTCTTAATGTATAAAATAAAAAGCTTTTTTAGTAATGTAAAAGTAGCTTTGTATAGTGAAATTATCTGTACATTACTAAGTCATTACTAAAAAATATTTTTTATTTGGCAAAATATCAATTTATGACCTCAAGTTTGAGCCAACTTTCTGTCTTGTCATTAACTTAATTTGTTATATAATTTTGTCACCAGCTTTTATTTTTATTTTGATTTTGATCGATCTTGAATTTTATCATGCGTAGGTCAAACAAACATTAATAGACAATTTTCATTTATCGACTAAAAAGGAAAAAAATTTTAAAAAATGAGAAATAATATTTAAACCTTTCATTTGCTTTTTTATTATAAAATTTTGATGGAACAAATCAAGTGAATTAGAAACCGAAGTTAACGATAAATTGCTGATGTTGTCAAAAAATATAAAAAATCGATGAAGGTCGGATGATGTTTTAATAAGGGAGCGACTACTACGGATAAAGTGGATCATGAGATGAATGAATAATAGGTTGAAACTCCACTGTTATAGGACACGGGTCAGACTATATTAAGGGCTTGTTTGGCTTTCACTAGAAGAAAATTCATGATTGGCCAAAATCAAAATAAAAACAAAAGTTGGTGACAAAATTATATAACAAACTAAGTTAATGACAAAACAAAAGTTTAGCTCAAAGTTGAGGCCATAAACGTATATTTTGCCTTTTTATTTTGTACATTATGACTAATGTAGGCTTAGATTTTGTACAATGTGCCTGACGTCCCGTGTGAACTGGATGTTAGCCAGGCACGAAAAAGAAAAAAAAAAAGAGAAATTTTGAATATTAGGAAGAGGAATTTTCAAGTAAGCGTGTTTTCCTTTCCTTCCTTTTTTTTAATGATACGGTTCGGTTGGGACGGTTTTGATGATGAACCGGACCCTTTGCTCTACAGAAGGACGAAACATTCTATTCTACAGAAGCTTTCATGTTGAGGACCTTGTGTAAGAATCATTTTTGTAATTAAATGATTAGTTGATGATTATATAATTATGAAATACAATCCTATCGATCTAGATGATTATCTGGTTGAAATATATCGATTTGGTTTCCAAATAATTATATTAGAGATAATATTTCTTATAGAAGGAAATGTATCTCTCTATATATAGAAAGGTTCTACTAGATGGTCTACAGGCTTCTGTAAGCTTACTCGACCTCTACAATGACGTTTATTTTGTTGCAAAAACGCATACCACCTGGCCAGATACATCCTTCATGTGTGTCTTTATTAGGATGGAATAAACCTTTACCCCAATGTGAAATAAATCTTCGATTATTTCCAATCAGTAGAAAGGTTATCGATCAGTAACCTTCTTGCGATACCTTCTGTGCTGCTATCATTTAGGGAAATTATCATATTCTTATTTCTATTTTGGATATGATTATCTTCCTTGCTAAATGAATGCACGTGTATATCATTCTGTTAATTATGTAAACTAGATTCTTATTTCTAATTTTGCAGATTATTTGATTTATATTTTTACCTTTTGTATTTTATCCTTTTGCGTATTATAAATAGAGTCAACCACATCTCTCCTCAATCAAAATAACGGAACATTATTTTTCTTCTTCCAATCTGAAAGAGAGCGTGAGCTATTAGTTTTCTTCTTCATTCCTTTTGTTCGATCGAAGTTAGTCACACACGAGGAAGGCACTACCGGCGGAAGCTGCATCGTTGGTGAACACCTTCTTTGGGAGAATGGACTCCGGGGGGGATTGAGAGGGACTCGAACTGGGAAGCTGGCAGGACCACGTTTTTTTTGTCATGGGGAGGCACGGCTGGCAGTTCGTGTGATCAACGTGCAGCGGGTCGGAGAGAATGGCTGAACCTCGGGTGTCACAGGAAGGTGAGGGACTATATCAGTTTCTATTGTGTAGAGCTCTGTGTGGCAGGTACCTTAGGTACAGGGAGGAACGGCTTGTTCCACCTTTAGAACAGGAAGGAAGGCTGTTCAACCTCAAGGAACAGGAGGAAAGGCTTGTCACCTCAGGGACAGGAGGAAGGCTGTCACAACCCAGGACAGATGGGCTCGCTGTACATCCTAGGACTAAAGGATACGTTGTGCCTACCATATAGACAAAGGGAACGTTCGTCTGCTTGCGTAGGGGTTCGCTACGTACTCGCGTGGGTACGCCAACGAAGGTCGTTATCCTTGAGGGATTGCAGCATTTGCATACATTGTTAGTTCATGTTAACGCGCTGTGCAACCTACCTGTAGTGGTAGAATCCTTCGGGGCATCTGTTACAACCTCCTGTACGAAGCAGAGCCTTAAGGTTCTGAATCTATTTAATAGTGCAGATACCTTACTGGTCTTGTACATAAACTCAAGTCATTTCTAATACGAACCATTTTGGTTTGTTATTAAAGATTGACACATTCTTGGGTACAGAAAACCTTACGGTCTGTGCTATTACCTTCTGTGATACAGAATCTCTTGGATCTGTGTTTATAGAAGGTTGACGTTTTTACAGTTACAAAATCTCTTGATCTATGCTATAGAAGGTTAACACATGCTGACATAGAACCTTCTGATCAGTTGTTGTGCCTGAGCTACTTCGACACAGAAAAACCCTATGGTCTGTGTTGTGCCGAACTTACTACGATTACATACCTTCTGGTTTGTAATTGAGCCTAAGTTACTATAGTACAGAACCTTCTGGCGGTTTCGTGGGGGGTTACATAACGAGCCTCTTCGGTTAAATAACCTTTTTGGTTCTGTGTTTCTGCCACTCAAGCCTCTATTTTACAGAATCCTACGGGTTTGATTTTAGTTGCTATCATTTGTGTAATTTGTACTGAGGATCTACATTTGAGTTAGAAAAACCATCCAAATATCTGAGTGAAGAGTGGATTTAAGCAATTTGCTGAAACCACTATAAAAATCCTTGTGTCCATCAAAACAAATTACGAACACATTTCGGAACGTTCTGTTTTACAATGAATAACTTACAAGCTCATTGTTTTACAGGGGGGGGGGGGGGGGGAAAGGGTTTTCATTCCGCTACGGGGTGGTAAAACGAAAAAAAGTGGTGAAATCCAAAATTTGGGATTAACTCTTAATTCACCCCCTCTCTTAGCTGTAACAATTGGTATCAGAAGTGGGAACTTAGGTGTCAACAGAGGCTTATACACTTGTTTTGTAGATCCTTGAAAAGATTCTTACCAGCTTACACGTTCATCTCCACAGAAGCTCTTAGCCTCTGTGATTATTACTATTCCTGTAGAAGCCTTACGCCTCTATCAGAAAATCAAACCCGCTACTGCACAGAAGCTTTAAGCTCTGTGAATATCTATAATAGTTACTATTCTAGTAGACAGCTTACGCTCTATCGAATTTAACTCATGTACCACAGTAAGCACCTTGTTCTGTGAGAAGAAACGATTTGTTGCTCTACTTTGTAAGAAGCACTACGGTACATTCTATCGAAGCATACTTTCTGTAAACATCACAGTTGGCATTTTCTGCAGAAGCCTGCTGCCACTGCGAATATCCCAACACCTGTTAAAGCCTGATAAGCTGATTCTCATTTTGTCTATATTTAAATCACTCGTGGTCTGTTTAACAGAGGCCTGATTGTTGACGTTGACGACTGACTTCTACCCATAATCAAAAGCCTTGCTTCTTTTTTCTTATAGTTTTGTTGAGGTTCTTTTAATCTATTCGTTCTAAAACGTTTCTATATCTTATAGAAGCGTAGATCACTTTATACGAATCAAACATAATGGCTGATGATGAAAACTGATAATGCTGCCTTAAACCACATGTTGGGAATCCTCCCATTTTTCGATGGTAAGAATTTTTCCTATTGGAAAAATTCGAATGAGCGCATTCGTTGCATGCTATTTGACGAAGACTTATGGTTCTTTATATAGACAGAATGGTCCACAACTTATTATTACCAGAGAACCAACGATTTGATCGAGAAGATCATCCATACACGGGAATACCTTAAGTATCAGGACAGACTCACTAATAACGGCACAAGTATGTGATGTTCAATGCTATGTCAGAAGGTGAATTCGTCTCAAAGTTTCAACTTGCACCTCGGGCGAAGGAAATCTGGGATAAACTTGTCACCACGTACAGTTGGGACAGACCAGAATAAGAGAAACTAAGGTGAATTTCTTAATTCACCAAATATGAAAATTTTACTATGAAGGGCTGGATGAAATCTGTAGAACAGATGTTCCAGAGACTCAATCTTCTTGTTGATGCCCTAACGCATTTGGGCAAAACCTATCAAAACTCTGAACTAGTTCCGAAAGGTTCTGCGTACTCTACCCAAAAATCATGGGAAGCCAGGGTAAAAACGGGCTATAGAGGAAGCTTAAAGACCCTTTTCACTTTATACTCTTCGACGTAGATCAGTTGATGAGCTCCTTTAATCTCGTATGAGATGGAAAGATCCTCTCAACCAAGATATAACAGATGGAGCACCCATTGCTTTTCAGCAGCATCAGAAAGAAACCTCACAGAAGGTTCGGATGGATTGAAAGCACGAAGAGCCTGATCTCGCGATGATGAACTCACAATGATAGCTAAACGCCTTTTGCGGTTCGCCTCCAAAAAGCGCTTTAATAAGAAAAGCCAAAAATCACATGGACCCTCAAAAATTCGGTCACCATGTTATAAATGTAAAAAAGAAAGGGCATTGACAGTATAGAATGTCCTTTACTTAAAGAAAAGGAGAAAACCTTCTCCTAAACACAAGTTTCAAGAAAAGCAATAGCTTACTTGGGCAAGAACTTGATGATTCTGATGATGAGGAAGCACTCATGTGCCTCACAGCTCACACAGAAAGCTCCAAAATGAACTTTAATACCTGCTTTCAAACAGAAAGAAACTGTTGAAAGTGAAATGGTTATCTGGATAGTGGATGCTCCAGGGCACATGGACCGGAGATCCATCCAAATTTTCTCAACTGGACTCTACAAATGCTGGAGGGTCGGTTAAATTCGGTGGACAATAGCAAAGGCTCGGTGTCATCGGCAAAGGTACCATTGGAAGTTCTGACTCCATGGTCATCGATGAGGGTTGGTTACAGAACTCAAACATAATTTGCTGAGCATAGCCAGCTTTTGTAACAAAGGTTATAAAATAACTTTTGATCAAGGACAAGCTGTGTCCGGAATCCTGAAACAATGAAGTTCGCTTTTCCATTGGGACTCGTAAGAGGAACATCTATACCTTGACTCAGAATAGCTTCTGTACTACAAAGAAAAATGCCTTCTGACAGTTCAAAGATTGAAAGCCTACTTATGGCCATAGAAGGTTGGGGGACACTCCAACTTCAAATTGTTATCCAAGGCTTGTGCCCTGAAAAAGGATTTGGTTTTAAATGGGGATTACCCAATATCCGTTGTTGAGCATGACAGTTTCTGTGAAGTACTGTTCACTTGGAAAAACAAACTAAATTCTTCATTCAAAGCCAAGAATGAAGTTTTCTACTTCTCAACCCTCTTGAACTTTCTACATATGGATCTATTCGGACCTACTAGAGTTCAGAGTGTCCGGCTGGTAGAACGGTACTGTCTAGTGTTGTAAGTTGATGAACTACTCTAGATACACGTGCGGTTAAATTTCTAACTCACAAGAGCGATGCTTTTGAAACTTTCATTAAGCTGGCTAGCTAAGAAACTACATAATGAAATTCGATCTTTCTGTAAAACGCTATAAGAAACGGATCATGGTACTGAGTTTGAAAAACCATTTGGGACTTCACTACTTTCTGTGACGAAACATGGTGATCGATCACAATTTTTCTGCTCTCTTATACTCCTCAGACAGTAATGGAAATAGTAGCAGAACGGAAAAAATTAAAACTTCTAATTAGACGTAGGCTAGATACGATGATGTGTTGAGAGCTCCGCTCCACAGAACCTATGGGCAGAAAGCTGTTAATACAGCCTGCTACATATCAAATAGTGTTCTACTCAGACCCATACTTGAGAAAACTCCCTATCATAACTTTACAGGGGGAGAAAACCAAATCATCTCCTATTTCCCACTCATTTGGAAGTCCAATGTTTCATCTTGGAGGACCTTCGTAAGGACAATCTAGGAAAGTTCGAAGCTAAGATAGATGAGGGCATCTTTATTGGATATTCTGTGTCTTAGCAAAGCTTTATAGAGTTACTGAACAAAAGAACTTCTACTATAGAGGAGTCTATTAATGTAAAAATTAATGGACCTTGCCTTTACTACTCCATTAGATAGAGATGTTTATATCTCAAGAAAACTACAGAAGGATGCTGGTTAGAACCTTCCACGCGCTCTACGAAAGAGATGGGTGAACCCTCTGTTCATGAATCTAAAATTGATCTTTAACAAAACAGAAAATGACAATTCTTGAAAAATATTCTCAGGGAATAATTCAACAAAGTGATATTAGAGCACTGGCTCTTTATCAAAGACGGGACAATCCTATACGAACAAAGTCATAGGAGGATCTCTAACAGAGGCATACAGACAAGACGTTCTTTTAGTGAATGCTTTCTGATGAACACTCGGCCTTTCTATCACAGTAAGAGCCAGGAGAATATCGATGAAGCTCTCAATGATCCAGATTGGTATACTTGCTATGCAAGAGGGATGCTTAAATCAATTTGAAAGGGAATTAAAGCAAAGTGTGGACACTTGTTCCTAAACCTGGACAAACCGTTCCATCATTTGGAAACTTAAATGGGTTTTCAGGAACAAACTAAATGATGTCCGGATTATTAGTGAGGAATAAGGCTCGACTCGTTGCAAAAGGGTACTTCTCAACCAAGAGGGTATCGACTTTGATGAGACATTTGCTCCTGTAGCTCGTCTCGAGGCAATATGAATGTTATTCAGCCTATGCTTGCTTTTAACAACTTTAAGTTGCTATCAAATCGGACGTAAACAAATTGCATTCCTCCAATGAAAGAAATCAAAGAAGAGGTCTACGTAAGTCAACCTCTTGGTTTCGAGGAATCTGCAACACAGAAACTACGTCTATAAACTCTCCAAAGCTCTATACGGTCTTAAACAGGCTCCTTAGAGCATGGTATGAGGAAACTTAGCTCCTTTCCTTGCTCGAAAAGGGCTATAATAGAGGAAGGAGTCAGATATCACTCTCTTTCTCAAACCACAGAAGCAATCATCTCATTGTTGTCCAGATCTATGTCGATGACATAATCTTTGGATCAACTGATGAAACGGCTCTGTGATGATATTCTCCCAAACTCATGACAAGTGAGTTTCAGATGAGCATGATGGTGAGAAACTCAGCGTTCCTTCCTTGGGTTTACAAATTCAGCCAAAACTATAGAAGGTCAGAAGGTAACATTCTTACATACCAAGGAAAAAAGTACACTAAGCCAGCTTCTGAATAAAATTAGGCCTAGAAGGCACGAATCCTTTGTCCACACCAATGGGTACAAAACACTCATTGGACAAAGACAGAAAACGGTTAAAGAAGTGGGATTGTATAAGCTCTACAGAAAGCATGATAGGCTCCGCTTCTGTACCTTACAGCTTCTAGAACCCATGGTGACATCACTATTTAGTGTGTGCCTCTGTGCTAGATTTCAATCAGCCACCTAAAGAATTTTCACTATGGACTGCGGTCAAGAGGATCTTTAGATATCTACAGGGTTCTGTAAACCTTGGCATCTAAGTATTCAAAAGAAATCAAACTTTGATCTGAATGGATATTCTGATGCTGAGCTTCGCAGGAATGTAAAGGTAGACAGAATAAAGTACAAGTCGGTTACTTGTCCAGCTCATGGGTGAAAAACATTGTTGAATTTCATGTGTTTTTCCAAGAAGCAGGACTTCTGTTGCCCTCTCCACTGCAAGAAAGAAAAAAATATCCGGAGCAGTACATAGCAGCTGCAAGCTGCTGGTGCGCAACTCCTGTGGATGAAAACAAAACAACTTGAGGACTACGGGTTCACTCATTTACAAAAATACTGATCAAATGTGATAATACTAGTGCTATTAGCCTAGCTAAGAATCCAGTATATATCCACTCCTCGATCGAAGCATATTCGAAACTCAGGACATCACTTTCTGAGAGCGATAATGTACAAAACAGGGTTCTGTTACTGTGGTAACACATTAAACACTGAATACCATTTGGCTAATTATCTTTACTTGAGCCTCTGGATAAAGAAAAATTTTTCTTTTTTTCAGAAAGTGAATTAGGAATCTTTTGCCATCCTCTATAAGTGTCTTTCATAAGACAAAAGAGAAGTTAAGCAGGAACCTTAAAAATCTACTACAGAAGGGCACATAGTTGTACACGTCATACAGAAGGTATAACCATCTATTTCAACACTACAGAAGGTACATGTTTGCTACACTTCACAATTAGACAATGGATAGGATATCTAAACTTTCTATATAATAGAAGGTTGGAATTTCATCCTTCTATTAAACAGAAGGTACAATCGCTTGGTACACATTCATTACAGAGAGTTGAAATTAACTCTCTACCTATATATACGGAATTACGAAATGCTTACCTAAACTCTAAATTAGGTCACTTTCAAAACTAAATTTGGAGATATGATATATCATCCATAAAAGATTTTGATGATATTAAAGGAAGCGGAAATAAATTTTCTGCTTGAAAATCAACCTTATTAGGAATATTAAAATCCTAATAAATTTATATTTGGATATAATGTATCCATTATATTAGCTCTCTCGGTGTAGAAAAAGCTTCAACAGAAGGTGACTGAAGGATTTTACTTGCCTTGAAAAACGCCAACCGCTCCTCACACATATTAAATCAGGGAATGAAATTTTCTTTGTCTCTGATGGCACTGTCAGTTTGATATTGACATCTCTAAAGATTCACTTGAGCGGAAAAAATATTTTGATTCCCATAAACCGCCTTGGTGTGAGCCAATTTTAAAAACCCATAAACCGTCACCCTTTTCTTCTTCACAACATCCTCAGATCACATCCGCATCCCCTTTTTCTCTCTCTCGTTGTTGCCCTAAACACTCCCAGACCTTCGTCCTTCACCATCCATGGCAACCCAAGGCGAAAATCGCTCAGGAAAAAGGCTGAAGGCCCGCCAAAGTAGAAAAGGCGCGTTCCTTCTTCTTCGGGAGAAGCCTTGCTTCATCTGTCGAACAGGGTCCTCCACCCCTTCCTCGTCGGAGAAATCCATTTCTCCTGCGAAGGAACCAAATCATTCACTGCTGTATGTCGAGACCCACGATGACATGCAACCGCTTCTCTAAAGGACAAGGGACTTGAATAAAGCCACAAATCCAAGTGGAAGAGAAAGAGGCACATGAGGGATCCCTTGGTCGCTGCGATAGAGGAGCTCCCTGTCCTCTGAACCCATCTGCCAAGGGTTCTTTTACGGCCTGATGGACACTGAGTGCATTCAAAGGTCGCTTTACTCATGTAGGAACGCTACGTCTGATGAGGAGGTGGAAGTGCCCTCTTGTCGGTATGAAGCACTAGGAGGAAACCAGATGAGGAAGTCTCTTGCTCATGGTTATCTCGGTCTCCCCTGATCTCAAGTAGAAGGGCGTTGCCTCTACGTCTAAGAAGAGCTACCCAGAAGCCTGCCAGCACCCTCTGGAATAAAAGGCTTTTTCTATGATTGCCATCAAGTCAGGAGGTGTATCCTCACGGACTAGGCTGAAACGGAAAAAGAGCCCGAGACTGTCAGGCACCTCTCTTGTCAAAGCGGACTGCAAAGAAGAAAACCAAGTCCTCGGAGAAATCTGGGTTTCTGTGGACACCTTCGGCTGAGGGGCTGGTTTACTTCAATTATTTCCAAGTAAACCCTCTAGTCTCGTAGAACAGAGATAGAAAACCTGTTTGCTTGCCAGATATCAAATTGCCCAAATGTGATGCTGACCTTGGTCGGACAAGTTTCGCTGTCCTTCAAGCGCATTGATTTTAATTGGTTTAAGGCAAATGATCTTGACATTGCCTCCATTGCTTGATGAAATGTTGGTCTGGAAAACCTTCTGTTGAGACATATGTAGAGGTGGCCGTTTCTCGCTGAGAGAAGTTCTATGGTGAACATTACGTTCCATGAAACAAGGACCTCATGTTCAAGTTCATCAAAACAGT